>CM076412.1:31012419-31585346 GCA_038363315.1 Mugilogobius chulae
TGCCTTTAAGCAGACTTGTGAGATGTGCGCACATTGGGACCGGAGATTGGGTCCGTCATGGCTTATTGTGGTCATTGTTAGATGGCTCCTGGGCTCCAAAGTAAATTAGGTGATTTATGCTTTTGTGAATAATCCCTAATCTCTATTTTTTCTTTCTTTATTATTTTTTGTTTTCTGTCATTCAGTTAGCTATTGAATATGTGTGCACGTGTGTTCATAATAAATACTGTATATTAAATGGACAGCAATAGATTAAAAAAGTTAATATTTTACAGAAATGTGCCTCCAGCTATGGTAGTCCTGACCAAGCCTAGCAAGAATATCTGGAGATGGGTCCCCGAGCGCTGCACTGGCGATCACTGCTCCCTGAGGAGATGCCCAGAGGCATTGAAGGATGGGTCAAATGCAGAGGACAAATTTCCCTACGGGGACAATAAAGTGTACCTTAACCTTAATAATGAGAATTTGTTACACTAATGACTGTGGTCCGGCCCACTGCCACTGCTGTGAATTTAAGTGGCGAAAATAAATGCCCATCTCAGCTTTAAAGTGTTAAACAAAGACATGCCTATTAATGCTTTGTAAGTAGTTTACAAAATAGCATTATGTGACCTACATATACAAAAAATGAATAATAATCTACATGTAATAATAATTATGCAGACCTAAATTTCAACTTAATAAACCCAGAAATACAGTGTGAGTTTGGGCAGGTGTAGTGACTGTGAGCATGAACAATAAGGAACAATAGGAGTGATTTGTTGAGGACAGACAGAGCTCCACATGGCTTAGCATTGTAAGAAGCGGTATTGTTTTGCACAGAGCACAGAGCACAGAGTATAGTCTTGGGTATTGTCTGTGTGTCATTGTGTCCTGTGTCTGTTCTCTGTGGTTGGGATTTTTGCGGTGCTGTCAGAGACCAGGGTTAATCATCACTGCGAGGCTTGTCTGTTCTTAGTCATTTCTGTACTTTGTGTTATTTGTGTGATTCTTGGACTGATGTAACCGCTCAGTTAAGCTCTACAAAAACCGCAGAAATATTTCAAAGAGCGTGTTGGCTTGTTTACAAAATGCCATTCGGTCTAGTGAGCAATGCGTGAGCTGACGAGAAGACACCTTTCAGGTTTTGAATGCCAATGTGATTTCACTGATCCCTTTTTTAATTAAGAACTTTCACACATCACTGTCTTACAGGTATATATTAAACAGTTAATCATTTTTACTCAAGAGGATTAAACTGAAATTAATTAGATAGCTAACATCATGGTTTATGCTAAATATAACATTATAAGTCTTTATACGTGTATTATTCCTATTTATTGGATAAAGAAACATATTTATGACTCTGCTGGAGAGTGCACCATCTCTACAACATTAATGCTTTGATGAAATGATTCACAGTATGGCATTAAGCATGAGACACTACAAGTGACAAGAAAAAATATACTGCATGTAAAATTAGGTATTCAAGTTGTTACTTGCAACTAAACGAACGAGGGACTTGAACGAGAGACTAGAAAAGGAGACTTGAACGAGAGATTTGAACGGGAGACTTGAACGAGAGATGTGATTGGGAAACTTGAATGAGAGACTTGAACGAGAGACTTGAACGGGAGACTTGAACAAGAGACTTAAACGAGAGACTTGAATGGGAGAATCTCAGGCCCCTTCAGTTACATAGTGCACCTTTAAATATATAAAACCATTGCTGCACATCCAAAGCAAACATGTATTATAATGTATCATCACTGTTTACAGAGAAATTGATCCCAATGAAAACAAACATTATACAACATGTTGGCTCTTATTGTGAGCCTAATGCTGAGGTTAAAAGGTGTCAGTGTGGCTCCAGCTCCGGTCTGCAGCTAATGGGACGGGGCACAGGGGCAGAGTGTGTGTGAGAGAGAGAGATGGGGTGTATCCTGGGTGTGTCTCGCTGCATCCTGGTCTATAGGAGGTGTATAGGAGGAGGAGGGCCCCTGCTGCTCGAGCTCAAGTCGGGTGACAGGCCGACAGGTGGGCTGGGCTTTGGGGACGGCCTTCACCTGTTAGCACTCATGTCCCGACAGGTAACATCCCCCGTCACTGCCCACTCCTGCAGTGCTGTCAATCTGTAGACCAGGAGGCAGCACTCTTAAGGACCAAGTTCAGATGTACAGTCTTTTTTTTTTTTTTTTTTTACTTTTAGGTTAATGCAACTAATTCAGTCAGTCAGTCATTTATTCACACTTTCACTCAACTCATATAGCCTATTTTTTTATTCACAATTAAGATTGGTTGTGGATATATTGGCAACACAATATTACTTTTTAATAAAAATTGCTTTTGAGGATTCTGGGAAAATGTGTATTCCTCCCATGAACTACTGATACAAATGACAGACTTTTGGCTTATTGGGTTTGACTACATACATGCTATCTAGTCAAGTGAGGTTGCTGGTTTTCCCACTGCAAACGTGATTTAGGTTTTAAATTTGACAACTTCCTCTCATAAATCCTTCACACATGGTTAATATCAACATGTAGTCATTTTGGTTGCATTTACATCTTATAAACTTCTTTTTATAAATACAAAGTGAAACTGGGAAGGACCAAAAAGCTCAGCCAATTAGAGCACTGCTTTTGGCTCTTGATAGGAAATAAAACATTTTAATATTCAATTCAGACAGTACTCAGTGCTGCACTTTTAAGTGGAATACACAAAGGTTATTATTTATGACTAAAAAGTTAGTTACACCAACTTCAATTGTATAATATGAATTTATAAGTATTGGTAAGAATTGATGACTAACTTTCAATGCCGTTTAAAGTAAACTACTATGTAATAGCTTATATAATAGCACTTCCCAAGGAAACAAATATGTGATAGTCAGAATGGAGAGTGCTGTGGGCAGAGTGAGGGCTCAGAATTTTGTTCTGAGGATGTAGATTTTTGGCATTTTGTTTGCAAATGTTTCTTGTCAAAAGAATTTTTTACAGGGTGGATTAGAATTAGCATTAAGTTTAGAATGTGCAGGTGGAATATGCTGTTTAACTTGTTGACCTGGCTTATGGATCATATTAGCTAAAACAGGTCTCCAATCTGTAGCTCAGGAGCTACCAGTGCCTTTCCACCATCTCCGAGTAGCTCGCAAGGGCTAGATTTTGCAATGAATAATTCAATTTGAGCCCAAAAAACCACGGATGGTCAAGAGATGATAGAGTAGAGGCAGGTCTAATGCATCGTTTTTAAATCCAAAGATCATCCAAACTTATTTCCGCAACATAGGTAAAATACATAAAGTGCCAAAGCAAAAGTTTTCAACAGAATGTTTAAAAACAAGAACAATTCAGATAACAAACAATATTTGGTGTTTTAAAAAAAGGGTAGCCTAATATAGTTTCTGTATACATTTGTCACAACCAATTAATGACAAAAACTTTTCTGATTATTAAAGGGGAAGTGAAGCGCTACAGATTACACCTTAAAATTTTGTGAAAAATCAGTACAAAAAGCTGAAGATACACTGGGAACAGTGCATTAAATGGCCAAATGAAGTGTCGGTACTGTAAAAAAAAGGTCCGGGTACTGTCCCCAATGAAGTGTCGGTACTGTTAAAAAAGTTGCCGGTACTGTCCCAAAAGAAATGTTGGTACAGTCCAAAAAGAATTGCCGGTACTGCCCCCCAAAAAGTGCTTGTACTGTTAAAACAAAGAAGTGCTTGTGCTGTCCAATAAGAAGTGCCAGTAGTGTACAAAAAAAAGTCAGGGTACTATCCAAAAAGTTCTGATACTGTATAAATGGTTGTTTTTGCATTAACAACAAAACATTTTTGTCTTTTGCACTTTCTTTGTTAAACAGTTTGGTTTTAAACTAGCTTTGGTTACTACTACTTTTGACAAGCCAACTTTTTAGCTTCATGCTGCGTTCAGACCGGAGAGCGTCTTGGCGTTATTGCGTCCATTTTCAATGTTAAGTCAATGTAAACCTGCGTCTTGAGCGTTTAAGCGAATTTTCCGTGCGTATTGACGTCTGGGGCGTCAGTTGACGCGCGTTTTGGCTTCTGAAAACGCGGCGTCTTGCGGATTAGAAGCTTGAAGCTGCGGCGGCCGCAAATTCGCCCGAAGCTGCGGCCGCCGCAGAAGTTGGGAAAATCCATCTTCAGACGCGTTGGAAGCCGGCGTCAGCCAATCAGAGGCTACACACTGTGACACGTGACATGTTGTTTCCCTCTCACAACAAGAGGAAAGTCTTTTAATAACTTTTTTAACGAAAGGTGGCTTGTTTGGGGGCTTTTTTCAAAGACTTGGCCGTTCGTTGTTTTGAAAATCTGGAGACAAGCAAACACGGGACATGATGTGGACTTACAACGCGCTCACATGGATGTATTAAAATGCCCGGTGCCGTGTTTAAACCTGCTGTACAACGGGAGGAGCTGAAGAGGACGGAGCCAGCAAAAAGACACTGTCTGGGGGAGGAGAAAGTTGTGTGATCGGGTAAGCTCTGTTTTATAAATGCAACAAGCCTCCATCTCTCTCTCTCTCTCCCTCTCCTTCTCTCTCTCAACGTGATCTGTCTACGAGCAAAACAAAGCCTGTAAACAAGCGAGAGCTGGAAGCGCTTTGGGGCGTTGAAAGTGTCTTTTTGTCCACCAAAGCCTTGACGCGCGTCAGAGCAGCTTAGAAGATTTTTGAGGCGTCAACAGCAGAAATAACCGGCGAATTTTCACGCGCGTTTAGGCGAATTTAGACGCAAATAAGCTGTCCGGTGTGAACGCAGCATCAGAGTTTTTGCCACGCCCCCTTCTTAGTCAATGGGACATTCTTGGTTGACTACAGCCTATTGTAGAGAAGATCCGAGACATAAAGTTTAAGAAACAAAGTTTAGCTAAAAGTATGACGGGCATCTGACATAAAACTCACTGTCAACTTGAAAGCAGATGTTTTGTTGTAAAAATCTCCCACATGACTGGAGAAAAACTCATGTAAGAAGATTAAAAACTTATCTTTTTGTAATGCAAAGTAATTTAATTATCCACATTAGCTTAGACAACAACAGACCCAGAACAAGCCAACCATATAAAATCTTTCAAATCTGGAATAACTGTCCAGACCTGCTGAGTCCTTTTGATCTAGTGATGCTCCAGGAGGTCACTTTTTTGGAATTAACAAAAAGCAGCACTGTTGATGAGTGTTTTTGAGTGAATTTGAACAAACAATCATTTCTACCACATCTGTTCCAATCAGCTGAATCAGTTACACGCAGTCTGAGAAATAGTTTTCTTCAAATTATGTTCTAAAACCTTCTTTATTGCTTGTGCAATTAAATAATATCTTAATAGGTTGCAGATGATTTCAAAATACATGGCCAAATCTGAAGCAAAAACACATGCCATCTTAGATATTAGCTTTTCTGGGTCCAAAACCTGTAAACAACATCCAAGTTGTTAAGAGAAAACCTTTAAAACGCAAACTTATATTTTAATATTTAGTTTCATCGCATCCCACCCGCTGAATGGAGGCTCCCCAAAGCAATAAGGTGAAAACGTACATGTTTAGTGGCATCGGACAGCTGCTGCTCGATCCTCTCTACGACTTTGGTGAAGGGGGGTCTTTTGACAGGAACAGGATCCCAGCATGAGCGCATAATCTGATACCTGACAGACACAAAAACACATTCTTTTAGTCTCTTACAATGTCTGATAGATTTAGCCCTAACCCTAACCCTAACCCTATTAGTTTGGTTAAAATAGAGCTGGGCAAAATTCACTATTTGATGCATTTCTCTGTTCAAATCCAGTCATTTCTTCTTACTGGTCAGCCTCAGAGTTGCCCAGTCTGCATCTTTATAGGAACCTTCTGTTTTAGAAAGTCACTTGGGAATTAACAATTGCGGAATAATTTTCCATGGGCTTGCTCCTGGGCTGCACTTTTGCGTTTTAAAAGAGGTGATTCTTGGTCATTTTTATAGTTTGATTCACTAAAAAATATCTATTTAATTGAATTGAAACATGGATTGTTAGCTGACTAAAAGTTGCTTTTAATGTTACAACAGAGTGACATTGCGTTTCTTTAAGTGAGTGACAGCTGGAATTAGCCAATCATCAATCAGATGAATTTATTTACCTGAAAAGTAATAGGAAAATAGACAATTGACAATAATGCTTGTCAGTAAAATAAATTGTGATCTGGCTCTAAGAAAATCGTGATACATTTTTTTTCCCTAATGGCCCAGCTCTACTTCGTAAACTTTATGTCCATTATAGCTTGGATTCTCACATTTCATTGGGGGCAAATTCCGGGGCATCCATCCTGTATCCTTCTTTGATCATTTTGTAGAACTTTGCATCCACAGGCATCCCAGGATAAGGGCTATTTCCTGCCATGTAAAAAAAAAAAAAATACAATTAAACTCCACTGACACCAAAACAGAAGAACACACACAAATAGATCTATCGAAGACTTACCTAAAGAGAAATTTCCCAGAGTAGGATGCCATAGGACCAAACGTCGCTCTCAAAAGTGTAAACGCACTCAAAAATGCTCTCTGGAGACATCCATTTCACTGGCAAACGTGCCTGCAACAGAAGAACGCAAATCAAAACTATTATTATTTGTAACACTTACCATCTTGTTAGTTAATTGTTTAAGTTGTTTTGGTTTGTCTAGAACAGGGCTGGGCAAGTGGTGGAGGTTTATTATTGTGAAGACTCATAGTAATATTTGACTGACTTATTCTCAAAATCTGCTGAGGGCCTGATTAAAAGAACATTCCTTAATACAGCATTAAACTTAAATCTACTCTTTTTTTCACTGTGACCGTTTCTATGTTCAAAAACACCTTAAAAACATGCTTTATACAGTGAGTAGATTGCTCTTCACAGATGTGACTTTAAGGAGGATTCAAAAATTTGTGAGTTCAAACTCTTGAGATCTATGTGCCCCTCGGCTTTAGGTCTAATTTTGAGACTTCTAACGCTCTGTGGTTCCAACCAATCACAGCGCAGCACTGTGGTTAAGTGACGAGAGGACCAAAACAAATATGGCGACAATTTCTGGCCTATTTAAGGAGAATTATAAACTCTTAAAAAAAAAAAAAAATACACACAAACTTTGTGCATTTGTGAACGAGAAAAATATATGTATTTTATATTGTGAGTGGTTCAACCAATCAGCTTCAAATGTTTGTTCACCATGATGCTTTAGCAAGTCCCAGATGGATATGTGTGAGTAGAAACAAACTCAGTGTTAATTAGGGATGGAAAATTGATCGAAAATTTTGAAAATCTATCAAAGTATGCAGCAATCGAATTATATAATTTTTGCTCATGTAGCCACTGACTTACACACACACACACTATCATTGTATAATTCACACAATGATACAAGAATAGTCACAATGTTTGAAGAAACAAAGTGTGAACTTGTGCAATACCTGACTGAATGTGCGTTATTATGTTGCCTCAACAACTGATGGGTGGACAGACCTCTAAATATGGACACTAAATATGACTGTTTACTGTTTGAGCTAAGCTTTAACAACAGTGGCTTTGTTTTAAATGTCATGTATTATGGTTTATTTTGTCTTAAAAAAAAAAAAAATAAATAAAAAAGTTAATATAGATAAACTGTATCGAATCGTGACTTAAGTGAATCGTCCATCCCTAGTGTTAATACATATCACATGTTTACACATCTGGGGTGACACAGGCAAATAATGTACCGCCTCTTGACTAAAATCTAGGAATGCATTTATTTACATTGTTAGCATTTGACTAACTGCTCAACTTAGTTCAGCTGCTATGTGCTTTAACACATCAGGGTGAATAATTTGAAGGCTCTAAAAGCTATATGTAGCAAACAAGTAAAAACGTGGAATTTTGCAAAAAGTTTAAACAGTTCTGAGTTTCTAAGTTTTTAGGACAGCAAAAATGGGGCATATTGACTTTAAAATTCATGTTTTGTTGCAAAAGACCCGTGAATATCTAAGAGCCAGGAGAAAAAATCACTACCTCATGTTCTGTCCCAGGAGGCTCTTGATAAGAATAGAAGGCGTGCGTGAACAGTGATGTCATTTTAATGCTTAGTGACTTACGTTGCCTTTGACCACATAGTTGGAGTCTGTAGTGATGTCACGAGCCAAACCAAAATCACAGATCTTCGCCACTCTTCCCTGTGTGAGGAGGATGTTTCGGGCTGCCAGGTCTCTATGGATGCACTGAAACACAGAATATATGTATTAGTCAAATATTTTAATGGTCAGTTATTAAAATGCAAAAGGTCTAGTTTGATTGAAATGATTATTTAAACTCCAAGAAACTGTGTCTGTTGTGTGTAAATTGTCTTTGAAAGTTGGCGCTTTTTGATAGCAAATGTGGAGGGATTCACTTTCTGCAATTTTTAACTTTATTTGATGGTCACAAGCTGGATCAGATTGTTTGGAGGGCCTGAATTACCCAATTGATTTTATGTTGAAAAAGCTTAAAATAGGGTAATTTTTCTTGATTAACATATAGTGTATTACTGCATGTGTCACTGGCAACTCAAACAAGAACACCTCTGCTTTGGTTAGATGTTGTTTATAGCATTGAGTTATTGGTAGTCACGACAGTTGGGGCGCCCATCTTGTGAAGGGAGAGGCAGCAAATATGATTGAAAATAATGTAAAAACAAGGTAATATAATTTATAGAATAAAGGGAGTAACGAAACATACAATGATATATTTACGATCCAAATGATACACAGACGTTTTTTCTGTTTGTGTCTGATGACATTTAGCCTAAAAACACAGCACTGGGTTGGATTTAATGCACAATTTAACTATATCTGTGTGCCATTATATTCAGACACCTTTCTCGTGGTAGGCCCTTTTCTCACTAAGGCTAGTTCCAGTTTGCTTCATACCTGTGGATAGCTCCTTCTTGTTTCATTCCTTACTTAAGGGGAATTTGCAGAGATGCGTTAAAATGTATCAATAGGCTATTTAAAAATCACAAAGCAGAGAGTAGATTTCAATAAAATAATCACTGGCAGCGATTTCAGACCTTCACAAACAAGGTAAATACAGTACTTCACCAGGGAAATACTGTGTTTATAAAAGTCACATGTTTTAGGCACAATGCTAAATGCTAACAAATAAATTTACCTAGTAGACAATTTGACAAATATACATTAAATGCCAGGTCAATTGATTTTGTTAAGAGCTAGTTCAGTTTGTAGAGTTATTTGAACAATACTAATTAGGCTACATTAAATTCAGGTTAGCATTAGCTTCGAGGCATAAACATACTTACCTCGTATGTGAAGGTCTTATCATGTGGAAAATGATTATCTGATTGTAGCTCTGTGTCACTCAAAGATGTAAGTATTTGAGGGCATTTTAGTCAATCTTCCAGAATGAATATGAAAAGAACTAATCGCTGGTATTTTCAGACCAGAACTAGCCTAGCCACAACACGATAAGGGCTTATTGAGCTGACTTTACTGCCATTATTTTCAAGATTTTTTGACAAAATAGTTTGGTTGAACAGAAGCATTCATAAATCTACAAATATCAAAAAGTTTAATTATGAAAGTATCTGAGCGAATAAGTCAGTTCAAAGTTGAGCTTCCTGTTAGCTTGAATGAGATCTTTAGTAGACTCTCCCTCCACAAGATGGCTGCCAGAACTGGACATTTGTTGCTATAGGTTACAATTGCTACACTCTCTCAAGTCAATAGATACAGTCGGCAACGCATCGTATTTGGGGGCGTGGCCTGCTGAGGGGGAAAGCGTCTCCTGCCTCACCATAATAAAGAATGGGAAGCTAAACGTTTTACCTCTTTTAAGCCGTTTTCTGGCAAATTAAGTGCATTTTTAGCACAATTAAATCAAGTCGAGTCACAACCGGGTTTAACTAGAGATTGCTGTTGTGGCGTTATGTCAGAAAAGTAAACAGACAGTTTAAAAAGATGCTAAAAGACGCTAGGCGGCGGTAGCCTCACGTTAGCATTTAGCTCGCAGCTACCGTTAGCATTGTTAGATATATTTACATTCTTGGAAGGTTGAATCACTTTATTTATCCCCATGTCTTTGTGTCTGTATTTGACACAATATATCTCTTAAAGTTCACATTTGCTGTTCTAGTTGTTGAGCAGTGACTGATAAAGCTGTTGTTCTGATTCACTCTCCATGTTAACTTTCCCCCTCGGAGGTCCGTTAGTGGGTGTGGCCTTTGATGCCGACTGTATCTATATAATAAGTCAGTGGTCTGCAGTGTGTAATGTGACTGAATGAGGTCCTTTTCTGGTGCTGGCTGCTGCATTTCCACTCTTCACACAGATCTGACACAGACGCTGACACTGTTATGTGATCTTTGTGTGCACACCAGGCTATCTAAGCCTCGTCGAGTGATAAATTTTTCAACAGCATGCTTCGACATGCATTTTAGATTCTTTTACTAGCAGTGGAAACACAATCCATTCTGTGTGGTGACAATACAAGGAAGCCACGTTTTGGTCATTTACGTGTCCAGAAAATCTACTCAGACTGAGACAGTAATTGTGTTATTGTTGTTTGAAAAGGAAAATGTATTATGTTGTTTTATTTTATTATCTGAATACACTGAATTGTGTTATATTTCAAGGTGCTATGAATGATTTTTTTTGTTAGTTTGTTTGTGCACCTGAGATTTTATTGGAAAAACAGACCAATAAATGTAGAGACTTGAAACTTTGCCCTGGAGAATCCTAACAGAAATCTCTGTTTTATTGTATTATTTTATACAAAAGCTAGTTCAAGTTACTGAAGATACTGTAGGTGAAAACCTGAAGATAGTCTTCAGAACATATTTCTATAATGGCTAAAATGTCTTAAATTCTAGATTTGTATCTTTATTTTTTGTATTAAAAAGGTTTTACTTGATGAAGCTAAATTATTTGACTTTATTCTTCGTTCAAGCCAATGCTTTAGGTTAATTGGCAAATTTGTTTCAAGTTCAAATCTCTTGTAAACAATCAAAAAAGTCTTGAAACAATAATAATGATGCATTGGATTTATACAGCGCTTTTCAAGACACCCAACACACATTCTGCATTATTCATTCATTCTATAGTTGTAAGCTATTATAACCACAACTGCCCTGGGGCAGACTGATGGAAGCGAGGCTGCCTTTGGTCTCTCTGACCACCACCAACCATTCATACATACACCAGATCTATACTAGGCAATGTGGGTGAAGTGTCTTGCCAAAGGACACAACAACGAGTTTCTCCTCTGTTGCCCCACAGTGGCACCTGAGGTTCCTCCACCGGTCTCCATCCAAGTACTTCCCAGGCCCATCATGCTTAGCTTTTGAAATCTGAAGGGATCAGGCTTTGACAAGCTGGTATGGCCAAACAAGTGAAATATGCTTTTAAGCATCTTTTTTCCCCCTAATCTAACTAAAACAACTAAAACTAAGATGAATCTTCCAAATTATAGAAGTTTTATATTCCAAATTATAGTAGTATCTGACATGACTAGATAATGACTTTTGCAGCGTAGAAAAAAATTAAAATACATTGCTCCCTTGCACAGAACTCTAGTTAACAGAGATGCACCAATCCTGCTTTTTCTATTCCAGATACCAATTTTAATACTTTGGCTGTAAGTATCTGCCAATATTTAATCTCAACTGATAATGATTCAGAGGGATTATCAGTCGACGTCATTTTCCGCTCTACTGCGCATGGTATTGTAGAAACCTTTGAGACACTGTGGATCAACATTAGCCAGTAAATTAGTCTTGTTATGTAGAATTAAAGACACAACCAGAATATCGTCTACATCGATATCATGGAGCCGATACTCGATCCATCCGGCAAAAAATTCTTGAATAGGTACAGGTATCTGATCCCAGAATCAGCTGGGCGCATTCCTACTTGTTTATATATCCACTCAGGTGAAAATCAGTGCATATTTTTGAGGGCTGCCAAACCTGAAAAATGGACAGAGCCAGATTCAAATTTTTGAGATACAGGAATTTATGGAGAGGATTTTGAATAACTTATTATGTTTTCAGCAAAACCAGACTAAAATTCCTATTTTTGACATTTCTTAAGCTCAGCACTTCAATAAATCAGGCTTAGAATCAGATATCGAGAAATCCTTGTGTAAATTCCTGCAAAATCTTGTGCAGTTTGGTGTGTGTAGGAGCTACTTTAGAGAGTGATCTTGCTGGAAGAAAAAGCATTTGGAAAAACTGCTTTTGATGTTACAGTATTTCCATCAAACTCTATGAAGAAGTGGATTCAAAGCAAGTTTTGGGCCAGATTGGGCAGTTCAGTTGTTCAGGTGAAAGCAAACTTCAAAAAAATTAAAAAAAAAAAAGTTTTGCCTGTTGTGTCTGCCTTAAGTCAGAAATACAGTCGTAAATGTGCTCAGACAACAGTGAAATTGCAATACAGTGAAAGCAAATTTTGGGACAAAGTCTTACATTTTTTGAAGCCAGGAACTCCATGCCTTTAGCGACCTGATACGAGAAGCTCAGCAGATCCTCAGTGTCCAGAGACAGACCGTCTTCTTCAAACAATTCGTTTTCTTCATCTGCCTCAATGTAGGAGCCACCTGTTTCCAATTTTAGATAATGTCATTAATGTTGTTTTGGGGATATGCAAACATTTAATATCAAGATTAACATTTATAGCAGGGGTGCCAAACATGTGACCCGGGGCCAAATGCAATGAGATGAGATGATTTCATGAGGCCCCAGGATGATTTCTGTTTGTTATTTATGATGGCCGTTGATAAACAATTTGAGCTATAAATGCCATAATACAATGCAGTCTAGTTCTGTCCTGTGTTTGAAGTTCAAAAGAGGAGCCACATAGGCCAGAATGGAAAAATAGACTAGACTAAAATGCATGGGAATGCAGCAGATTGTATACAATTCGATTAAATATGTTCTTGAGAGGACACACAATAAAAATCCAAAATAATATAGTATTTCAATATACATATGGACACTATTATAATTTATCATCAGTAGTAGGCCTACGATTTAAAATGAGGCCCACGACTAAGTCTAACTTCGATCAATTCAGCCTCAACTCCATTTGAGTCTGACACCCCTGTGTTAATCAAGCACCATATTTAACATCTTCCCAGATGGGGCCCCTGTTGAAACTCTAGCTAGTTCTGGTTTACCTACAAAGCAGAGAGCATATTTCAACTAGATAATCAGTGCAGCAACTTCAGACCTTTGCATATAAGGTAAATACTTCATCAGAGAAAGACTGTGTTCATAAAAGAGTGTATTTTTTTGCGCAATGCTAAATGCTAATATTGGTTAGCATTAGCTTCGAGACGCAAACGGCACATTATATAAACACATGGGTTTCTCTGGTGAAGTAATACTCATGTGAAGGTCTTAACATGCGGAAAATTATTCACTCATTGTAACTTTTAGCCTACTTTGAGTCAAATAAATATTTCTTTAGTCAATTCTCCATAGGCCAGGGTCACCAACCAGTCAATTGCGATCTGCTAGTCGATCTTTGAGTCAGTGGGTGTAGATCCCAAAGCCCTGCCTGTTTATACAAACTTTAACTGCAAGCTACACGCGAACTACACGCGATATATAGGGTCGAACTACACACAAATTACACACGCGAAGTCTACAGTCAAACTACACACGCAACGTACACTCACGAAATACAAGCGCAATCTACAAGCCCAATTAGCGGCATGAAGAATTCTCCACTGTCGGCTCACTGGAACGCACAGGAGTCGCACAGCGCAAGCCAACAGCCCGGCTCCTGAACACGTGCGCTCAAAGAGAAAGAACAGGGAGAGGAGCAGGAGGAGAGAAAGAAAGAGAGAGGGAGGCAGGTGGGGGAGACAGGTAGTGCAGCAGAATCCAGCCTGCTCACGCTGTGTTGTCCAATTCAGCCGCTTGTTTGTTGTTGATGCGAGTCAAAGGAAAGTTGACTTTCTCAAGCCCCTCCTCCCAATGTTACCACGGTAATCAACAATCACTCAAAATACAGTGTTTTTTTTTAGCCACAATAATTTATTTTAATTACAGCCTACTGTTACATTGCTGCAAGTTTAGATATATCTTACATTTTGATGAAATATTATTACTATAATATTAAAGAAAGTCTAAGCCAACAGTGTTTCAAAAGACTAAAGACTAGTCTAAAAATCTCAACATTGCTAATTAAATAAAATAATGTAAATCTATAGGTAGATCTTCGGGCTGTGCTCAGACTAAAAGTAGCTTGCGAGCTGAAAAGGTTGGTGACCACTGCCATAGGCAATAAATAGACCGGAAAGGACTACTTCACACCGGAACTAGCCTAGCCACAGCACTGTGAAAAGGGCCTATTGCCAACATAACACCAGAAATGTAATCAGTAAATAATGTGTAACTTGCCTTTCCGTATCGAGCGCCTCTTCTCGGACGTTAGCGGGTGCGTGCCAGCGACAGAAGGCCTCATGGTCATGTAGCCGTTCAAGCTGTCACTGTGAACAGGAAAAGAGCAGTCTGTCTCAGCTAAGCACAGCATCCCTCCAAACGCTGCCGTCCAAAAAGCTCGGCCTACGCACGTTCTGGATAGTAAACACTACTACTACTACTGCCGCTACTACCGCTTCTGTCTCATTTACTATCTCCTTGATTCGATAGAGGTTATGCAGATGACATCATAGCATTCTAAATGTCTGCAGTGAGTGGTGAAAATGAATGAGAGCTGACAAATTACATTTTTTCCTGTTAGGACTAAAAAATAACTAAAAAAGAAAAACAGCTGTATTCTGATAATAAATTAACAACCACAAACACTGCTCAATATTGAGTTTGTATCTGACATGTAAAAGAAAATACAGATAAACAGTGGTAGAAAAACTACAATTTACTTCTACTTCTCTCACATTTCTCATTGATACAAATATTGGGAGCACACACAGCTCAACTTCTTACTTTTTAATCCTTAAATAATATGTTTTTAGTATATTTGATTGGGGCTATGCTAGCAAAAACGTATATTTCAAAATATTTACTTCTGGGATTTTGGTAAGGTTAGGGTTAGGATTTGGGTTAGGCTAGGTTAAGTTAATTTGGTTAAGTTTAAGGATTTTGGACAGGTATGCTAACTGGGTAGTGGCAAAACTGCGTTGGGGAAAATATAGACGCTATTCAACCATTAGCAAACAAGCTAGCTAAAGTCTGGACTGTTGCAGTATCAACAGAAAGGTTTTTTTTTTTTATTTCTGCCAAACTAATGCTCCCAAGAGGAAAACATTAAAAGGAAAAGCTTAAAAATGAAACTGAAATTACTTATTTAGAGATGCTAATGTTAAAGCTAGTTTCAGAAAGTGTTGCTGTGCGAACACAAACATGGAGACAGGGTAGTTCTTCTGACTACCTCTGAATGTCGGGACTTAGTTCTTGGTACTTTCACGTACAAAAACACCCATAATGGACATTTGGCTCCTCACCCGTTGGCCTCACGCTGCAGAACAACGTTGCGGTAGTAACAATCTTCCTCATTCTTGTAGCAGATGAAGAATTCTCGTTTTCGGCGCAGGAAGTTGAGCAGGTCTCCAAAACAGCAGTACTCTGTTATTACTAACGTGGGGCCTGTGGAGAAAGAAGAGCGCCTCAGGGAATGTTCTCAAGCAGAGAAACAGCTCCAAGTGTCACTCTAGTGTAATGAGCTCTTCTAAAACAAAGCAAACACAAGTGGCAGTTCAAACATTCTTCTCCAGCCAAGTTTCCACATTCATAATCAAACGGAGGCACCACACCTCCTGCTAGTGTTGTCACAAGATTCCAAAACCAATTTACAATCAATTCTAATAGATGCTCATTTGAACAAGTATCAGAAACCAAAAAAAAAAAAGTAGAACTGCAAATATGGCCCAGTCAATATCACACTAATGACTAATACAACCCTCTATCTTTGAAGAAGAAATGTATATATTGTAACTACCTAAACTTAAAAAACTATAAAATATCTATTTTCAGTCTTCATTTCCAACTTCATTCTTGTTTAGTCGGTGGTCCAGCCAAATTGCCAGACTAAGCTAAATTTACTGAACAGTAGTGGCCCAAAGTGAGGACCGGGGACCAAACGCGGCTCCCAGGGGTTTAAATTGGCCCACAAAAGTGTGTTCAAATATTTTAATCACAAGTTTAAAAGATTTAAACACCTGCTTTTTGTTTTGCTGCGTAAAATTCAGGCGGCCAAGCTTAAGTTTACTTTTGTTAATCTTGTTTTAGTCTCAACACTACCTCCCACAGTGCAGGCTCCGAGCAGGTTCACGATGTTCATGTGGTTTCCCAAGTAACTCAGCACCTTCAGCTCAGACATCAGGGCTTCCTTCTCTGTGGAGTGAGCGCTCGCTGCAAAAACAAGTCAATTTTACATGTAAGACATTTATACGCAGTAGAAAAATCTAAGTGTCCCCCCTAGGTTTTTGGCATAGCAGGGCTCTTTGGGTCGCATATGTAGCCTATTAGAAAAATACAGACCTAATGCAGATTTATAATCATTGGTAATGATTAGTGACTTTTATTGCCTTTTAAAACAGTTAAACTGCTATAAATGATCGATATTTTAGGACATTTATAACATGAAATTAAAGCTCTAGCTCTCAAATAAAAAAATCCTGATATGCAGGGTAGTGGGAGTTGTTAGCAGGGTGGGCCATCCAAGGATAAATGGAGACAGATATGCTAAACTGGAAGCTTCTCACTACATTTTACGAAAAAGTGTATCTAATCCTAGTTGTTTTTATGCAAATTACTTTCACAAGTAATTGCACACGCTCTGAAGAAGTTGTGTGTGGTGCTTGACTTCATTTGCATATGTGTCGCTTACATTTCAGCATCTTCACTGCCACGTCATGACGGAGTCTGCTTTAGAGAGGCCATACGCTGTGGCCTCCACCACTTTCCCAAAGGCTCCAGATCCCAAAGTTTTTCCTACAAAAACAGATCAAAATGTTACAAGTGGAGCAGTCTTTCTCCGAGGAGCTGGCCCGGCGCCATGTTCCCGAGACATCTGTTTGTGCCCCGGGGCAGTTGATGTAGCACCTGGACGGGCTGGATCCTGTTGGAGGAGGTTCACTAAAACAACTGCACCGAGAGTCAATAGAGTGTGTGTTGACAGTGAGGGAGCGGGACGTCCCAGAGACCAACTGTAGAACCGGTTTAAGGCACTGACCAGGGACATCAGTCAGACTTAATGAAGCGGGCAAAATAAATAACATACTGAGCTCTATCAATCAAAGGCAGCCTGAAGGGAGCGATGGCGTTTTCTCCTGATAGCTACTGTTGGGAAAATATTAAATTGAAATCGTCAGTTGGTGCAGCCACAAGGTCTGTTGCCGGGATGACTGTGCCCTATAGACGTACTGGCTTTGGACAATTTTTTCTGTCTGTCATGGGCTGATTTTTGTTGATTTATGCCACTATATCTATCACTATATCTTTGTGCATCCTTTTGATGACTTGCAAAATGGAAGCTAGGGGTGCAACTACCAATCCTTTAGGGTCAGCTGGACCAGTACTTATTTTTTCGAAAAAATTTTCCTTTAATGTCCTTTAACTTCACACATTTCCTGCCTTTTATCTAACTATTGCTCAATTTGATTAATATACTGTTTTTTCCCAACTCGAGTCATGCCATGTTTTAGGATGTATGGAAAGATCAGTTCATGAAGGTAAATATCCCTTAAGGATCAAGGGACATGTGTGGCACCTTCCACCGTTTCCTTAAATGTTCATTTTTCAAATTTTGTAAGTTTTCTCATAAAAATAAACTGTCTAACTTCTATAAATATAGAAAGCAAAAAGTAGAGTAACCCTCTTGGGCAAGAAGGTCCTGGGTTTGACTCCAGGGCAGCCCAGGGCCTTTCTATGTGGAGTTTACATGTCCTGTGTGCCTCCCTCTCCCCTCTCCAGGACTACAGATGGAAATGAGCTGTAAACTAGAATCTGGTACATGCATCTCTGCCATTGTGCTTTGTGTAATTGTACATTGTCCTTAATAAACATTACCCTTGGTTACAGCCATTCTAAAGTTTCAAAAAGTTTGTAACTGTCAAAAAGTTTTTACTTATTTAATTCTCTAAAACTAAATTTTAGTTGAATTACTTTTAGCTTTTGAGAATTAACAAAACTCAACCAGCAACCAGTTTTACTGTTTATATTTCCAAAAGAAAATTTAGGTGGAAATCATTTTCTGATTCTTGTACAGGAATAGTTCTCTTTAATAATTAGAGTCAATTAGACCTCAGAGACCAACACTACAAAGCCTTGACTTCTCAAAAACTCCAGACATTTTCCAAACAACAGATTGTTTAAATTTTAGACATTTTTATTCTCGCATTTCAGGGAAAAAAAGCTGTGCCATAGGAATATTTCATCTATGATATGCCTGTGCCTGCTAGTGTTTATAAATGAATGCCTGGATTTTAAAAGGTTCCATTGTTTTATGCTTTAATGTAACGTGAGAGTTAGTAACAGCAAACATTCATAACCATAAAAACAGGTCTGTTTTGGCGACTGAAATCCAGTCGACCACACATGAGTAACACCAGAGCCTTGTTAGAAAACATGATCACATCTTGCACTGTTTTGTGGAGTTTATTGATGCAGCGAATGGTGCCAAAATAATCATACAATCTAACAACCAAGTAATAAACATTTCTTATTCTCATAAATTAAAGATAGTTTGGTTGGAAAATAATGCCCCAAAAATACAGCAGCTAACAGTCTGACAATTCAAATTTAGTTTCGTGTTGACAAGCATCACAAATCAACGTAAATGTGTAAACCTTGGAGAATGTAGCTGGGAGTTAAATATTGATACTGGCAAAAAGAGTGAACATAACGGATGTAAAAACAACAGCCATTTGTCTGCGCCGTCTACAAACATCAGAATTCATGTTTTTGTTTGCCCCTCATTAAAAGTAATGAGGCAGAACATTTGTGTCAGTCCTGGAAGCACCTATAGGATTGTTGCTCTATATCTTTGTCAAAACTGTTATTAAAGATGCAAGTGTATTGTAATGTGTGGTACAGGTAGGGTGTGGTAATTTTTGTTCCCAAGGAGGTCAGAAAGGTCCATAGCTATAAAAGGGCACGCAAAAGTTGGGGGTCTGGGGGTCCTCTGCCAGGAAATTTGAACCAAAATGATGATATTTGTTGTATTCTGATATGGTGTAGCAGTCAAGAGTTGAAAGATCGAGATAAAACCAAGACCACAAGACCGAGACTTTTATAGGTTGAGACCGAGACAAGACCAAGATCGCAGTCCATTGAGACCTAAGTAAGAACACTTTTGTAATTTTTACATTCATCAGTGTCTACATGATCTTATTGTGCAGTGCTTAATGCAAACTGTGCCTGGGACATGTCACTGTGCTTTTGGTGCAAGTTTAGCAAAGCGTGGTGGCAATGAAATGTCGTCTTAGTGTCTATGACAAAACCGAGTCCAACTCCAAGCCCAAGATTAGACCAAGTCCAAGACCAAGCCCAAGACAAGACCAAGCCCAAGACAAGACCGAGTCCAAGACAAGACCGAGTCCAGGCAGGCACACTCAAGGCCAAAACAAAATCAAGTCCAAATGTGCTTGAGTCTGAGACAAGACCAAGACCCTAAAAAACAGTCTCGAGTCCGGTCTTAAGACCAAGACCGGTTCCAAGAATAACTACACTACTCTGATGGATTCAAGCAGGCTGACCAAAAGGTTGACATATTGGTGGAACAATGAATAAAAAATAAGATTTTAGATAAGGTAGCATTGCACCAGCTCTATATGTTTCAATGAAACAGGCATTATAGGCATATACATTTACTACTAAGCTTTGCATAGGCATAATATACATTACTGCTTACTGTATTTTGGAGAAGGTAGTAAAAACTTAGCAATGTGTATTACATATTTTATACCAAGCTACAGTAAATCTTTCAGAATCGGCTAATTTAGTTCAGGTGTTCCCAGATGATTTATTTTTTATTTTTTGAGGTTTGGCTCTTGGTACATTGATGTCTGAAAATGCACACTTTACTTTGATGGGTTAATCCAGCTGTCATTTACTTAGAGCGTGAAAGAAGCTGATCAATCAGTAAAAAGCATGGGTAATACAATCTGCATTTGAACAGAAAGGTAGAGTATATGGGCTCTGGATAGGACGATTTCACAAGAATAAGTTTTTATCGCCATATCACCCATGCCTGTACCCAAAAATGTTTAGCAGTGACAATTTACGTAACTATTCTGCTGTACTTCTATGCAACACATTAGGGTGTACATTCTAGTCAGTTCCAGTTACATGCACTGTTAATAAGTGAAGAGATCAGAGCACGTACCAAATCGCAGGTTATTCCGTGGAAACTCCCATTGGTGGTCGTACGGCAGCTGAGTGGGGTCAATATACACATAGTTGTTTCCATGGACGCCTTCGATGACTTTCCACTGAATCTGATACTTGGGTTTCTGTCATATCAAAGAGACATTTGTAACACTCTGCTGTCTGCAGTCAATCTTACTGAAGACATTTGTGTAGTTTTACCTTGAGATACTTGTAGAAGAGTGTGATGAGGATCAAACAAAGGACTGCTGCGGCAGACGCTGTGCCAATGAGCAAGGGAGTAAACAGACCATGAGGGACTGTCTTCTCTGCAAGCACACAGACAACAGGAAACATTTAGTAAGATGATTAAGTGCATGGCTTTTCTATGCTTATTTTGGGAAAGGGTAAAATGTATATTGGAGCAGAAGCAGTAAGCAGCTTTTTATCACCAAAATAGTAATTTCATTTAGAATATTTTAGTCTAAATATAGGTTGACTGAAGGATATAGCACATGCAGAAAACTAATTTTCTTATCAAGACAAGTGCCCTTGAAAGATTGGACTAATGGTTTAACAAAGTTAAGATTCTCTCTTACTTTTCTCAAATGGGTTGGCTTTCAAGTTCTAGAATGTGAGGATGTCATAAGGTCATATGTTTTGCAGAAATGTGTGCATCTTGTGCAAAGTCTTAACAAGATCACCTGCAGTTTTATCACTGTTGACATTACTATGTGGTTAGCTGCAGGCCCGTAGATGAATTTTAGGAGGCCCGAGGCAAGGGGTCCTCATATGGGCCCCGATCAATATAAATTGATATGAATAGGGTACAATTCTGGACTCCTAAGACTCTGGGGCCCAGGCCAAAAGACCCCTTTGCCCCTCCTGTCGACTCCCCTGGTTGGCTATATTTCTATGGCCATTCAACTATTACAAGATCTTCTTTGTTGAATTCCTTGCTAAACTCATCTCAAAGAAGTGGTATGCTATGCATTTCATCTCTTCCATTAGCTACTACTTAAACCTCCTTATATGGAAGCATAGTCAGGCTTGGATAGACAATACTATCACAATGTATTGAGTATTCAAGTTGCCAGGTCTTGGGCTGATGGTAAATAAACGTCTCCTGCCTCAGACATCCAGAGTCTCCTGCCATTCTTTACAACTCTAAGACTTGTTGGGACAACACTTGTGTTTCCTCAACAAGATGGTGGGCAAAGCTTTCCTAATAATAAAATAGTTTTTTGACATGAAATATCTACATCACTGCTAACCCTATCCCTCTTTGAGCTGATACTATGGTCTTTGTTCAAAATCTTATTGAATGAGTTTTACAATTTCTTTTGTTTTTCTTTGACTTGTCTAAAGAATTCATGTTGTCAAGCACTTTTTGATTGATTGATTGATTGATTGATTGACTAATTGAAAAGGTAAAGCTACAGATGTTCAATTTGCTCATTTATCTTAGTAACTAGTTACTTTTACATTACAAACAAACAACTTTCAGAGGCTAGAGTATGTTGTGTCAAAAACTAGTAGTTGGGGGAAACAAAAACCCAAAATGTAAAGAAGCCACTTTTTAAAAAAAAATTTCTAAAAAAGAAAACTACAACAACAAAATCACCTTTAATTACTGGTTCACAATATTGCCACACGCACACTGTGATTATTTCGGTAGGCTTAAAAGTTGGGTGTTGACATTGTGAAGGGACATTATAGGCTAACAACAAGGGGCTAATTCTGCCTTAAACCCACTCTGGTCAGTTCACAGCGTTCTAATCCACTTAACCGTGTATACATTGCCTGCTTTCCATATGTCCAATCCTTATAGCTCCATGCCATATTTATGTTTTTTACGTTTCAGCACAAAAGCAGGATCAACCTCATCGTATGTAACCATCGTGTCCTGTTCCTTTGGCCTGATGCCTTTTTGTTTTGCACCTCCTGTACAGTGGGGTGTACTAAGCTCTTTAGAGATAAGGAGCTTTCTCTCCACTTTGAATCTGAGAATGCCGAGTCTGCAGGAACTAATCTGCTCTAAAGCTGTCAGTGGATACTAGAGCTGTGTATTGTGTTCATCACTCACACCTCCAGCCTCCCACTGTCCCGGGACTCCCACCAAGAGCACTCCAGCAGGTCCCACTGTCCGTCCCACACAGCTCCTAACGCGGACATACCAAATCCTTACTCTTAATGCTCGCTTACATATCCTTCGGCGCACTAACCCCTTCTCAGTGACCTGCATGACCCCTCGTCTTATCGGCCCGGGACAACCTCACAGTACTGAAAGTTCCCAACTCAGTGGGTGTGTTTACATGCACTCACATATCCTAGTTATGATCAAGAGTTTGGGCCAACAGGTGGCACTTTTTCATAATTAATCATTTTTGTCAATCATCTGATTAAACACACTATGTTGCTCCTGGTTAGTAACAATACCTGAAATTTACAATAAAATAACATAAAATCAGATTCTTCCAGCACAGATTTCCTGTTAATGTATCTACTTCGGTGGAAATGTGTTTGCAATGTTCCATTGGATCACCCTTCGCTGCTAAGTATTCCTGTTGTTGTTAGCATTGTGGCTAACTGCTGTTAGCATACTGGCACATCTCACTTCTAACAGCTGTGACAAAGCCTAGAGGGATCTTAAACTTATTGACCTCAATGATGATGTTGTCTTAGCTTGTAGACTGATGTTGAAAGCTTAAAATTAATTATTTCTGCTTGTTTTTAAAGAAGCAAAAATTGGGTATAGGACCTTTAAGAAAAAAAGGTGTTTGAAACCTTCTTATTTACAATTTATTCAACCATTCAGAATCAGACTCTTTGTACTCAAAATTGCCTCAAAACTTCAAAACAAGATTTTTGCACGAACTCTGTCTGGACTAAGGCCTAAAGGTATTTACAAAAAACAACATTATAAAACTCTTGGCTATTTTCACTAAAAGTATTTTTTGTGACATAGCCTTAGCTTTTAAAAAGGAATTGTCAAACCCAAACAACACAGACTCTAATGTCAGGCCCATGTACAGTATTTGGTAAATGACTCAGATTGCTGTATGACAAAGCCACAGTAGTTAACAACGTTGCTAACATGATAACACTTTTGCCATCTCTGTGCTATAGTTTTCATAGATACCATTGATTAAGTTATTATAATGACTAACCCTGGGTAGCAAAATTCAAACTGAAAAAAAAAAAAAAAAAAAAAATCCAGAATTCTTTCATATCCAAAGCTTTGTCATACTTTCTTGTGCATGTAAACGCACTGGTAAAGCAGATGGAGAAGCCGTTAGAACAGAGCGGATTGGGAGACAGACTATAAACAATGGCGTGAGATAATGACTATCAGTTACATCTTGTTTTAGCCAATCATCTCTGCCCATCTCTTTAACATGTTTACCTTACAGATTGTGCCAGTGCATATAAGGGCTGGACCGTGGCAAAACATGCTTTTAGTAAATATTGTGAGCCAAGAAGACAATCTCATTTGGGGTTTACAAAGTTGTGTGAACACAAAGGAACAGCCTAGATCTGATTTTCTGACCCAACTTGAGCAAACAGTCTCGGGCAGGTGACATGTACTTGTAGACAACAAAATAAATCAAAGCAAGACCTTCTCATAAGGATCAGGTTGCAAATGTCCAGTTTCTGCTGTCTTGATTTCTTACATTTTCATTTCAGTCTGTATGTCTGTATACCCTTTAAAAGGGATAAAAGCATAATTAAAATCAAACAGCTGCTCCACTTAAGTACATTCAATTTGAAGCCTCCTAAGGAAGTGGAGGAGAACACTGAGTTATTCGAATGACTAAAGAGAGGGTGGGGTCTGTTGCCGTGGCAGTTGCAGCCATCTTGAAAGAGTAGAAGCAGCACAATTCTAATTGAAAACAATGTAAAAACAAGGACACAAAAATACTTAGATTAAAGGGAGCAATTTAACATATAATGTACTGTATATATGTATTAATGGTTCAAAGAATACCAAGAACTGTTTTATGCTTGTGCGTGGTCATTTATCTCTGAATTGTGAGCATAAATATTCAGTCTAAATTTAAAGCATTGGGCAGGATTTAACGCAGAATTAAACCGTCTTTGAGAGTCATAATATTATATGAACACAAGCATTCACAATTATTGTGTTTACGTCACTGCTACTCCTATGAAAGAAGAATTTAATAACTAAAATTAAAAGCATGTTTGGTTGAATAGAAACCTAAATAAACACACATATGAAATGGTTTAATTACAAAAGCAGGAAGCTGAACTTTAAAAGCTAACAGGAAGCTGAACTGAAGTGTGTAACATTTCTGCTGTGGAACATTCCATTGGTTTGTCTCCATGAAGATGGTACAGCATTAAAAGCACTTTGTCTTGGAACTGTAGATACTACAGTTCCAAGACTAGTGAAAACTAGTTTGCAGAATCCCGTCTAATTGTGTCTAATAGTACAGTGGTTATTGGTCGCGACTTCCAAAACAACAACCATAGGCATCTGTGACACCAAATAGAAAATGCAGGCTTCCAACCCCAAGGTTGAGAACCACAGTAATAGTAGAGAATTTTGTTAACTAAAACTTGTTCATCTGTCTGTCTGCGCTAGCTCATGTTACCTTCACCAGTATGGCTAAGCTTGTGCTTGGGCGACCAGATGTCCCAGCTTATAGGTCTACTGAATCTAATCAAAGATCTTGTTTGGAGTGTTGCACTGAACCAGGTAACATATACCCCCCTACACACGTGTGTGTGTGTATGTGCATGCAAAAACTCTGCCCAAATGACAAATTCCATACTAAAATGTTGTGACAAAAAGCCTTATACAGTATTTTCTGTGGCTTCTAAAAGCATTAAGCAGAAATGTGAAATAATATGCTTGATTTTGCTGTGGTAATTTGGGTGAATAAAGTTGCAGAAGTAGTGTTTCATCAGATGTTTGTGCTTATAATTGACTTTGACCAAAATCTTTGATTTTGCGTTCGAGGATCTAAATGATCTGACCAATGTATCTAAACTTCTGTCACTCATTGAGCACTTGCATTTTAGATCTCAGTATTCTTCACGAGTCAAGGCAAGTTGACCTCTGTCAGCACACTAACACAACCTAGCCAAAAAGTAAAAACATAAACAATCCTATTCCTGGATTGTAGAGGACAAAATACTCTATCATTAGGCACAAACAAGACACTTTGGTAATAGATTAAGATTAATTAGAAAAATGTACAATTATATCAAGCACAGCACCAAAAATGCTTGTAGGTTGCGTTCACGTTCTACAATGTGAAGATGTCATTATGACAGGTGGTGTGCAAGAGTTAGTTTTTTTATTAAAATATTATTTTATATCAAATAACTTAAAGTTAAGTTCACACATTTTCAGTCTGATGATATTAAATTAGTGACTACACTCATTTACTTTTGGTAATACAACAACAAACTCCAAATAAACAATAGCGTTCCTCCTTTGGTAATAAATATCATGAGCCTCAAAATGTTGTGGTGTAACGTGAGCAGAACTAGTATAAATGTATGATGTAAAAGTGTACTGACCGCTGATAGAGAAGAGCATGTAATCCTGCTCTCCCTCCACCGTGGCCACACACTCCAGCGTACTGAAGCGTCCGCGGCTGATGTTCACACGGCTCTCCACCTCCGTCTTCCCAAACAGCGGACTGAACAAGGTCACTGTGATCACATTCTGTTCCTCCTGTGCCGCGTTCACCTGCTGCGAGCACCTGCAAGCACCAAACACACATTAATCACATCATATGATATTTGCTAAAGTTGGAGTCAAGGCGGCATCTTTACATGACTAAGGGCTGGGTGGATCAAATTTTGGAGAACTTGGGGGTAGAACAATCCCAGATGATGAAACAATGCGAGTGCAGTGCGTCAATAGCTTTTCTCATTGGCATTTGCTGCTTTACTGGCCGTTAGCTTTAGCCTTGCACAGTTGTGTTTCCTACATGGTTCTTTGAGGGACAAGCACGGGTGAAGTCGATTGTCAATACTCCCAATTTGTGTGGATCAATAAAAAGAAAAAACAACAATACTATGAAAATATGGCTAAAATGTTTCATTAAACTATTGTTTTACATAGTAACGTCTCCTTTTACCTCATAAAAAAACTGCCTTTTTTCACTAAAACGCCTAAATTTTCTTTAATAAATATAAACAACAGTCAAGCTGATGGCACTAGCTGCGGCAAGAATAATACTAGTTTGAGCAAAATTTGAGTTTTGACAAATCTTTAAAAGCTTAAGGTAATTAACAAAAAATTTGTTTTAGGGACTTAAAATAGGTTTAAATAGTTTAGACGGAGCCCCTTAAAAAGTCCTATTAATACTTTACAAAATGTATAGGTATTTTGTTGATCAGATGAGCATTTAAACAGGCACAGTCATCTTAGAAAGGCTGATTTGACTGTAACCAAGAGGGTTACATCAACTAACTGACCTAAATGTACAGAAGTTAAGAAAAAACTAGCAAAATTGAAAATATAGGAAAAAAGTGGGAGGTTCTGCACATGTCCTCTTGGTCTCTTGAGGAGTTAAATAATCTATTTCTGACTTAGCAGTGGTTAACGTTCATTTTGTACATGTAAACAACATTTAGGCTAGGTTTTAGTGTTTATAAAACAAAGATGAATCATTGGTGTGCTGCACTTTAATAATATTTAATAGTACCTTTGTATTCATAATAATAGATGGTGATGTGGTTGCTCTCAGGTCATAGGCTAACCCAGGTCATGCTATGTCCTGTTGCACTCAGAAGATCTAATTGGATCCACTGTGGTCTAAACGCTGAGATAATCACTTATGATTCACTGCAGGAAAGTCCCGCCCACAATAACACTGTACACAACAGGTACGCCGGCACGCAAGTACAGAGCAAACTTTTATTTATTTACTTTATTTATTCATTTATTTCTGTTTAGGGTTAGCATGTTTCTCTCCTTGTCTGGGTTATTTAACAAAACAAAAATGTATCTCATAAACTAGCCTTTTCATCCTGACTTACCGTGCATTTTATTTTTTCAGTTTGAACATTAAACCTTCTTTTGTTCATCATATTTGGTTTTATTGCTTCTTTCTTCAATATCTCAAGTTTAACTACACTATGCAAATATCAAACTGTGACCGTCTGTGTAATGTATAACTGAGCTGGCCCATGCAAGCACCATCCTAAACGCAGAATTAAGAACATGTCATATAGTTAATCATTCGTGGTACGCAAATATCAGTGTAAGACGTTGTGCCTAGAAGTACGGTACATTGTGTGCTAATGCAAATAAACCTTAACATTTACATTTACTGCAAGTCTGACCTCCGCTATTTGAGAGTAAACCTGATGTATTTATCAGTTAGGCAAATATTGAAGCTAAGCGTTAGAGTAAATAGATATTGTAAATCTGACAAGGCTTAGCAATGTGAGGTGGAATTTTGTAGATAACATGTGTAACCCTGTTCACATGGGATTCGTGTATTAATGAGAAAGTTATTGTTATTTGACACAAGTAAACAAGTAGTTTACTGATGCTAGCCTGTTTGAATGCATAGAAAAAGCACAAGGCTTTACAGATGCCCTGAGGTGAAACTGATCTCGTGCGTATATGGCTTTTGACTCACCTCACATATGACTGCTCACAGTAGAACCATGTGATCTGTGGAGCTGGAAAACCTTCAGCCACACAGCGCACCTGACCATCCTCCGGGCCTGTGTGTGCAACAATCTCTGGTTTACCTGAAAACAAAAAAAGAAATATTAAAAAAAACATGCTTGTCATGTCCAGAATGTAATGCTAAACTCATAAAGTTTTCTCACAAGCACATTTCCGATAGAAATTGCAAACTAGGCAGTGCTGGAAAACTAAAAGTGAGAGAGAAGAGCGGAGTCTGAAGGGGAGTAGTGTGATTGGTTAGAACAGATACAGTATCTGCAGCAGGTGATTGTAATTAGACACACTTGGTTGTAATCAGGGCTGTTTAGCATGATGCCACATACAAACTTGAAATGTTGCCAGGGGCGGATGGTCACTAAGAGAACCAAAAAGGAAATAATAATGTGTGAGTTTGTTGATCAAACTGACAAAACGTGTTAAAATCTGATTAAAATGCTTTAAAACAACTTTGCTAAAGAAGAGCTTATTTTCGTCTGGAGGCACATTGTCCGGCCTCTTTTTGTGTGATGTCAGGCTGACTTAACCCATAAGGACCCACCGTGACACTGGTGTAACATCAACTTCAGCCTATCTGGAAGGGCCTATAAATGATTTTATTCACAGTTTTGACCTCACAGACTCCCAGAGTGACTCCTAGTGAACATCCTGATGCATCATGGTCCTGGTCATGTGACTTTGTTTTCACACAGTCACATTTCCAAAATGGCAGTTTTTCATCTTCGCACAGGTGTCCTAATTAGCATTTTTATAAAAGTTCATATTTTCTTGTTCAAATAAAGTTAAACTATTTGATTGTTCTGACAGTTACAGAAGAAGTGTCTGATCACACACAACCTGATGTTTACACATTTGATCAATAATTTGATAGTAAACTGATCGATTGAAAAGTGCTGTAACACATGTGTCACAACGGGACTTTAGACTTTGAAAACCCCAATGTTACACATAAGTCACATTATTGATTACTGATCAGGAATCAATATTAGGTATAGATTATTTTAGCTCATTCTGTCACATTTTACCTAAGGAACTCAGTTATACTTAAAAATTCAGAAGAATGTAAGGTTTTGTAATCATTTTGGCATGTCTTTAGTAGATATGTGTATATTTTCAAACGTTAACCTCAAACAGGATCAGGTTTTATGACTAAAACTAAGTTAGAATGTTTTCTTAGTTGGGTTTTATTGACAGAAGATGAATTTTAAAGGTAAAAATCGGAATAAACGCAATTTTGACTAATAATAGCACTGTTATAGGTCAGATTACTGTTGAAATTCAAACAAATGTATACAAAAAAGCCAGATTTTGTGGACTTTTTGACAGACAGATAGGACCTGGGTGTTTCTGACTCACACTGTGATGTCACTGGGTGAAACCTGAGGCTGAGCTGCAGGAGTTCTGCTCCCACAGTTATCTGGTACATCATTATGTTAAAGATGACCACATATTATATGTTCAACATCAGCAGTAAATTGACATATAATGGACACAATCTGTCTCTAAAGAGGTTATTCTTACATTTCTGGCATTTTAGACCTGTTTTATGGTTAGATAAAGCAAATCTGCACAAAAATACCATTGGCAACAATATTTTTTGGAAGAAATGCAAACAACATGACACGTGTGTGATCTACTCGTACGTATGTAAGAAATAACTTTGTGGCTGGTTTGTTTTCAAATGATGTCAACTTTTACTTTTTACCGCCCACTGGAAGCTGCAGAGAGGGAAATGAATATATTTTTTGATAAATGAGGACAGTATTTTGGAAGAATAAATTTCTAATGAAAAATACAATTATAATATTTTATTACATTTGACCCCATTAACGCCCAGTGTGACATATATGCAACATTGCATATTTCTGACACTAGGGGGTGTAAAGAATGTCAGAAATGTCTTATTTAGGCTCTATTTAGTCTGTGTTGTGCCCCACATAATTTTCCTTCAAGGATTTAGGGGTCCGGGTTCTTATGGGTTAAAATTGCACCTGCCGCTGGAATCTGCTGGAAAGCGCTGTTTTTTAAAAGTTTCAGTTCTATGATGCAAACTACAATGACTTACTTGCACCTATGATCTGCCATGATGTACATGTGTCTGCGGTCCCCTACATGTGCGTGACGACGCACTGCTGTCATGTACATGTGCGTGACGACGCTCTGCAATCACGTACAAGAGTGCAACATTTGCTCTGCCGTCACATACAAGATGCGCGACAACGCTCTGCCGTCATGTACAAAATGCGCGACAATGCTCTGCCGTCATGTACCAGATGCGCAACAACGCTCTGCCGTCAAGAACATGTGCCTGACAACGTTCTGCCGTCACGTGCAATTAATATGAATATACTTACCAACTATGTTAGTATTGATGTCATCTGTAATGCTGTTCAACTGTTTTCTTTAGTGATGCCATGATATAAAACTTGTGTAGATGTAAAAAATGTATTTTCAAAGTGTACTTTGCCTTTTTATGCAATTTTTGTGTTTTGCATCTGTGCATTTGCAGGAGTGGGGGAGAGGTGTAGAAGAGAGCAAGTGTGTCTTGTCTTGTCTTGTTTGTAACCTAAATATTGTCTAAATAGTGTCTATAATTGTACTGTGTGTAATGTATTGTTATATGTTTTGTGTTCTCTGGACCCCCTTGAAAATGAGATGGTCCATCTCAAGGGGCTTTCCATAAATAAACAAATAAAACGTGCAAGTGCGCGACATCGCGCTGCCATCACATACATGTGTGTGATGACACAAGGCACATTCATGTGTCAAACATGATTGACACTGCAGGCCAATTGCATGTATGTCACAATCCCATTTATTGGTTAAATTGGCATTATATTTGATTAGAAAACATTATATGAATGTGGACGTTGAGCTTTGATAACTGGCGATGTATAAGACCATAGCACCCCCCAAAGAAGTCAGTCAAAAGCCGTCACTGAATGTTGCTGTTACTAATGGGAACTGAGTGAATGGCATTTGGACTTACTGATGACAAAAATGGTGAACGACTGGTTGACTGATGTCTGCCCATTAGTCGCTTTGAAAGTGTAGACGCCGCTTTCCGCTATTTTCAACCGCACCAGCCGCAGCTCACTCACAAACCTGAAACAGACAAAGACATCAATTATACCGTTTTAAATGCTGCTGTTCATTCACTCCAGGAATAACTGTGTGAAGCCACATCTATTTTCTAACACTATTCACATAGATTTATTGATTTTCTAACATGAGCGTTTCAAAAGGCCATGTCACACTTGATAAAACTCGTCATGTACAATTAGTGGTAGGCCATGGTTTGTTTCTTTATAATGATGTCCCGAGGCAAGAGCCAAATGTAATACACTTATAATAGGCCGCTATTTCTTTCCATTGAGCTGTGGCACTGCTCTGGGTTTGTTGTAAAAGGGCACTTCCAGTTCTGACAGTTTCCATTTCAGTGGAAACCCTGAGGCCTTCTTCAAATTTCAGCCAAATTTCTCACGTAGCTGCACTGAGCTTCTGACCCGTTTCCAAAGCGGGGTGTTACATTTCACTAAAAGGCGATAATGAACTTTTTGCCGCCCCACTGTGGGAATTAAGTTGAGTGTTGTTTTGAGTGTTGTGGTGCGGTGGTTTGCCTGTTCCTGTAAAGAGCTGCCCACAGTTAAATAAACATTTACATAAGATAAGTAATGATGCCTACGTAAATAAACCACACCCTTTTTTACGGGCATGTGATGGAGTTTATTTAAATGACATTGCAAAATTGTTACTGTTGATAGTGAGAGGCAAAAATGCATGAAAGTCAATGTGAGAGAGGACATCTCCTGTAAAAAGCGCAAGACGCAACAAAAATAGGAAAAATTAGCTACCCTGTGCCAAAAAATGGAATGATCGATCCTAGCTTTGGCCAAACTTGATAATCGATTAGCACGTATTAATAGTTTGGTTTCGAATGACATCACAACATTCTACAGGTTAATATTATTTTAATCAGCAGTGATCAATATTGTTTAAATGCAATTATATTTATTGGGTCTAGTCACACCAGAAATCAACACTTTTTAAATTTGTGAATTATTTTTTGAAATATTTCATAGCAAAGTACAATGTTATTAACAGGAAAAACTGCTTTCACCTGGCCCATTCACTTTATTCTGTCCCGCCCATTTTTATTGGTAGTACACTTCCTGTTTAGCTATTTTTAGCCAATAAAATTCAGATGCTAGGTTTATTTTAACTGTCATTATGTCTATTTGAGATTGCCCTGCGAGACAGACAAGCAAACATGTCAACTACCTTAGCAAAGCTAAACAGGAAGTGCGCTGCCAACAAAAGTGAGCGGTACAGAATAAGATCAATAACAAAAAAATGAATTCTAGAAGTTTATGAGCCAATCAAGTGTCAGTCAATCTTGTGTCTTTGCACTTCACAAGATTTTGACTTATGACTTCTATGCACGGTATAATTTACATGAAACTTCAAACAAGTTCTGCGTCCTGTCTGCCCCCGTTCACCCCACTTGCTCCATAACAAAATGTAAATGCTGGGTATTACCTGTTTTGAATAATAAAGTATTTTTCATTCTCATAGTTAGCCTAAAGCAGTGCTCTGATTGGCTGAACTTGGGTGGTCCACTGCAGTTTCACTTTGCTGTCTGTAATAAGATGTTTTTAAGCAATAACGGCAGCCAAAAATGAATACATGTGGATATTAATCATGTGCTCAAGGATTTGTGAGAGGAAGGAAGTGATTAGACAAACTCAAACTTCTTCCTGTTTTGCACTGTGGAAATCAGGTACTTCAGCTTGAATTCAGCCAGAGACTATTTTGTCAATGTTTAATAGTAATATTTATCACACAGACATTTCAGCTGTAGTGTGCAAGAGTTTGTTTTTTTTGCCGTAACATACTTATCAGTGCAATCATAAGCTTATTTGCAGGCTTATGATTGTACTGTCTAAAGTTTAAATGTAGATATTTTTTTTTTATCAACACACACACACACAAAAATATTATAATCCTGACACTCTATTGTATTTACCTAAAGCTTTGGCCGCCGTCAACACTTTTTTATAGCAACGTTGAGTTTTGTTTTTTGGTCTCTTTGCGGCACTTTGACATCATAAATAAGGTGATTTTTGGTAATTTTCCCAAGTTTGAGTAACAAAAATATCTCTACTAATGACAGAAAAATAGACTTTTATCTTTTTTTTTATGTTTTAAAGTCAAGTACTATTAAAAATATGTCACAATCATTAACCCCTGTTCTACTGTGACGCATAACGTTTAATTAAGTGTTTTCTTTAATGACTTTTTATTGAGTGGCTGAGGTCTCTTGTTTTGAGTTTTTTTTTTTTCAAAGGATTTGTCGCTTGTTCCTTTCTGAAAATCTGGCAACCTGGTCGCCATCTATGTTTTTAGCGAGAGAAAAGAAAACCAAGACTTCTTATTTCTCAGATCACTTAGTCCTAATTACAAATCAGCTCAATACAGTTTATTTGATAATTTTTCTGCTTTGATATCAGTGTAAGTGTTAGTTATACCTGTATTGCTGGAAGTCTGAGGTGATGACGTGGTCGGTGGTGTTGTGGAGGCTGTTTTCTCTGAAGGACCAAGAGAAGCTGCTTGGTTTGGGATAAGCCTCCATGTCCACCTTCAGGGTCAGACTCTCCCCAGAGCGAACGTGATAGGTGTTGTTGTCCGGGGGCGTCAGGTTGATAAAAACATCTTCTGTAAACGGTAAAGCAAAACAGCGTCACTATTGTACATTTATTTGATTGTTTCGATGCTTTTTTTTTTAACACAGAATCAGTGAACAAATGAGTAATATCCAAAGTGTGTCCAAGCTCGTTTCGGACACACTGGAGTGATTTACATAGTCAGATAAATGTCTTTAACTGCTATACATTTTTTTTACAATAATGTAACAGATATTTTGTAAATATACTTTTTCACAAAAAATGTATCCTATCTACGTCTAACATTATCCTTGTTTGTTAGCCGAAATCCACAAAGTTTGTCTGTTGTTGTTGTTGTTAGCATTGTGGCTAAATGCTGTTAGCATACCGACTTGTTTCTCTCCTAACAGTTGTGAAAAAAGCTTAAAACACATCGTGGTGAACAAGTTGGAGGCTCAAAATGCATTAGGTAAGTGAGCAAAACAATGTAGACTCATGTAGGAAGTTTAAAGTGAATTATAATAATAAGTTTCTGTTTGTTTAAATTTCTAAGGAAGCAAAAACCGGGCATAGCATCTTTAATTCAATTAAATGTGACTATATGATCACAAGGTCATTGCAGTCAGACTAAAGTAGATGTTTATACGACTTTCTTATCTTACAATTCACACTACATTGTGATTGGCCAAATCCACCAGTCACTCAAAACATGACAAGACTGACCAATAGGAGGATGTATAATAAACTCCTATTTACAATGCAGCAATAAAAAAACCATTATATAATTTAAAAAAAAATCTCATAAACCATGTTTTTTTTTTTAAATTTAGATGTTTTCCATAGGAGTGAATCCTATGAAAACATAGGATTCTTCACCTGTGGTTCTCCTCAAGGTTTGTTTTTTTCCCCGTGGTTTTTCTTTGCTGAGAAGTAGGGTCTAAGGACAGGTGATGCTCTAGATCATTATTCATTTGATTGTTTATTCATAATCTCCATTAACCTGCTTGGTCACTAAATTAACAATCTTGGAAAGTTCTCAGAGATGACTGTTGTTGTGATTTGGGGCTATACAAAACTGGTTTGATTTGAGACGTTCTAAATGTGATGATAAAAAATGTATCCTAACTGTACAAAACAATGGCCTCCTCTTTTTAATAGAAATGTTGTTTTGTTTTATAAAGTTGCTCATTGTTACTTTACATGTAACATTTTAGTCAAAAAAGACATTTGAATAAAAGCATTCTGTTTTTGTTGGGAAAAAAAAAGACTAACAATGACAGTCTTTATTCAGAGTGAGCTTGCATTTCCTTTTTATAGCCTAAAGAAGTCACTGCTTGTATTTTTGGAAATGTTGTCTTTTTAGCTACACTATTCTACTGTGAGAGAGGGCTGGGCAATGATGTGAAAAAATACAGACCATTTTCTCACCTACTTCTCCTTTTAGCCAGTTTTCAGAGTTGCTGAGTCCGCTTCTTCATAGCAACTTTGGGCTTCTTTTTTTGGAAAGTTACTAGTGAATTTTGAAGGGTTGAATTGTATTGGGCTTTTGGCATTTTTTCAGGTTTTAATCACAAACATACATCTATTTATGACTGAAACATGGATGATATTTAGCATATTTTCATGTCTAAAAAGTATTTTTTAATATTAAAATATGTCAAAATCATTGACATACAATGTCTAGTAAGTAAGTAATTTATTTAAAAAAATAATTTGCTTGTTTTTGTTGTTATCTTCAAAGACTTGGTCGCTTTGTTCTCTCTGAAAGTCTGGCATATATATATATATATATATATATATATATATATATATCCTAAACTAACAATTAACTATAGAAAGCCAATATTTTCGTAGATTTTTTTTATTTTTTTTACATTTTGTATTAAAGGGCACATATTATGCAAAATCAACTTTTTGGAGTTTTGAATCCTATTGGTAAATTGACTTCCTTTTCGAAATACAGCTGAAGTTTTGTTTGTGACATATCTTTCAATCTCCTAAAAACACTGTTCTGAATGTCCCTGATCTGTGATGTCATAGGTAGATCTCTGAGATCTTTTGCTCTGTTTTACAGTCTATAAATCAATCACACCTGATTGAAGCATCTTTGATGTATTTGCATATCAGGCCAAATTGGTTGATATGTGTAATCTTTTTACATCAGTAGATACAGTTCTAACTCAATTCTTGATGTGGGAAACGCACACTACCCATATGTGATTTTACTACACTTTTTTTTATTGATTCTGGTGCATGAGATCCAAAATGTGCTTTCGAATAAGAAAAACACAAAAATGATATTTGTCTTTATGTCCCACTGTGAAGCACTTTGTGACTTTGTGTCTGTGAAAAGCACTATATAAATAAAGTTTACTTACTTACTTAGTTTTAAGTCGTTTAGTCAATTAATAACTCAGTTGTGTCGACCAAAATCTAAATTATTTTATTGTTATAAAAATGTTCCACCGGCAGAAAGCTTCAGTGTCAGTGTAAAGCAAAGTCCACTCACCGTAGACGTCGAGCCATAGTGACTGCGAGCTCATCCCCTTCTCGTTCTGCGCTTGGCACTGGTACCGGCCCGCGTCCTGGGGCTGGACTTGTCGGATGCTCAGGGTGATGCTGCGCACGTGTTTGATCGGGTCCATCTCGATTGCAGATTTGGAGCTCACCTCTGCCTGTTGCTGTGGATACCAGACGGCACCCTGTCAACGCCCAGAGATCTCTAAAGATTAACCCCGTCTGCATGTGTCTGCGCGCCAAGCACACTTACCAACAGAGACACGCACACGCACGAATGAATGCAAGTGAATGTGTTTGTAAATGTAAATGACCGCAGAGGAAACAGAGCACATGAGCACAGGGTTATGCATGACTGTTACAAGTGGAGGATGTGGACAAAAGCCAAACAGGAGCTTACAGAGCCTATGTCAGGTTGGACTCAGGAAATAAAATATTTCCTGAGTCCAATAAAAAAATTGTCATGATGTCATGGCACAAAACTTACAGGGAGAAAAAGAGTCAATTTATAACTATGCATTCAAAGAAAACTTGTGATTGAGATCAAATTAATCATTTAGAATCTTGATGGCAGTGTGAGACCTTGTCCTATTTGCACTGCATTATATTTACCCAAGGACCTCGTAAAGTGCATAAGGACGTCATCTGATCCAACCGTCCATGCCTCCCAAGTTTCCCCTGAATTTTACTTCCTGTAATTCTCAAAGCTCAGACATCTTCATGTAATTCTATTCCAGTGCGAATGTGCATGTCTGTGTTTTTCAATTTGTGAACTGTTTATGAATGAATTAATAATAACTTTGTTGCCTATTTTACCTTCAAATTTGAACAAAATTATTATTACTATTTGTCACAGGTCATTCTTCAATGAAATTGTATTTTTTCTACATTAAAAAGTACAATAAATTACTACAGAAGCGTGAACTGTAAGTATAACTGTCATTCCCAATCAGAGGCACTTGCCGAAATGGAATCATGCTAGTTATTATCTAGCTTGACTATGTTTTCATTAGTTAAACTGCCAAAAACGCCAAAAAATGTCACCTGTCAGTTGTAACTTTAGATCACCAATCATATGAGACTGAAAACAGTAAAAATGTTATTAAAATTTTTGTAACGTAACGTTTATTTTGATAAAGTCCCAAAAAATCTTATACTTTCTGCACTCAAAAAAACCCATTCAATTTCACACTAATGTCAGTGATCTCGAAGTTTCACTGCTCTGAGGTGTTTAATAAAGTTTATTAACAGTTAAATATTGTGTTTGCACAAACGTTAAGCTCATATTTAACCTAAAATCAACACATTTAAAAATGTACCTTTATGCGCTTGTGCACAACATTCTGGGCATGCACACATTGATTTTTGACTCAAATTCAACATGGACTCAAATTGGGGAATGACAAGCCCTGCAAGTTTGGATTGAGGGACTTTACCATCGTAAATAAAATTTAAAAGAGAAACTCTGGCTGTTTCATAAGAAATCTGATGGAGTGGATGTGATTCAACAAAGTGACAAAGAACCACATTTATGCTGTCACAGCTCAGATCATTCAGAAAACAAACAGACGCAAAACTCAAAAAATGCTGAAGTCATGAATGAAGCAAAAGGTTGTTGTCATAAATCATGACACATCTGTTGCTATTTCCAGTCTGTAAAAACAAGTAAACTACAGACTTCAAATTTCTGTAAACAAACTCAGACGTTGTGGGGTAATTTAAAGTTTACAGACGTCCCGAGGTAAATACTATGCAGTGAGAAAAGGACTTTAGTCACACCTATAGACACAACTGTAAAACTGCTCTTCTCTTTCATTTAGCAAAACACTGTTAGCAAGCAGCACAATAGCCTCCACTTACAGGTCGTAACTAAAGTATGACTGAATGTGTGATTCATTGCACTACTCTGACTATAACTGTCTTGAGATTTGTAACTCCTCATGTTTTGTTGTGTGACATTCAGAATCAGAATTCACATGGCTTTTTTTTTTTTTTAAGGTTTCAAATGTTACTTTGCCGCAACATGTTGTTATCAGACGGTACGGACTCAATCCATATCACTGAAATTATTATTTCAAAAAGTCATGTTTTTTCTCCACAAACTGGATTTTGATTGTTTAAAATAAAGATCTAAATTCCCAGAGCTCTTCCCGCAGAATAAAATTTACATAGTAATTAAAAACGCACTAAGCAAACCTGTCATAAGCCCTTTAAGCTCACATTTGAATGTTGAATTGCTAAGCTGTTTGATCACTTCTCTCACTGTAACACACCCTGAGGTGTTAAACTAATAACATGTATTTGACTTGACTACGTTCCCATGATGTACTTTGTCAGGAAGATGTAACCAATTTAGACAACTACACAGCCACATTAATGTCCTTGTCTATTGGTTCGCTAGATACTGCTTCTCCATCTAATTCTACCACCAGCTGACACTACTGTTATTGCTACCTCACTTTATTGCGTCTACTGCTCATAGCGAACAGCACAAACTGGACTCAACACGTTCAACTTGAGACAGTGTTTTGATTAGACAGGAAGCTTCACAGTCATTTCTGGAAACCCACCATGATTAAAATGAATGGACTACACAGAAAAGTAACAGCAGTGATTCCCAGAGACAAATGATTAGGGTGATTGAGGTACAGCAAGTCCAGAGGTTCTCAACCCTTTTCACTCACAATATCTTGGACTTTTAGTAGACAATATACACTGGAAAAAAAATTCTGGCCCTTATTAAAGATAGCATTTTTTAAAATCAGATTTCTTTCTTTTTTTTTGTAAATAAAATCTACACATATATTTTGACTAATAACATCAACTGCCTGAAATGTAAATGTGTGTATTGTATTTACTCAATACTTACACCCAAAAACTGTAAGAATTACTTATTGCACAAATAACTCAGTTCAGCAAGTGGAATTGTATCTTGCCAAAGCCTGATGCCATTAGGGTTTAGCATGCATCAAATCTAGTTTTGGAAAATGCACATACCACCGCCATAAAGCCACCTCAAATTGTTCATTTTGCTAACTTTTTTGCAGAGTTTTCCAATCCCCAGGTACCTTAACCTGCCTTGACTCAAAAACCAGTTACTTCAAATTACGTGAACTGCCTCAGATAAAAAAGATGGCTAATGAAACAAACTTCAGAGAAATTTGACTACTTTGCATCAGAGGCTCATAACTGAGCACCTGAACACACAGGAGGAACAGGTCCAGGGTTCCTTACATTGTGTGTTAAAAACTGAAACGTTTTCTATTTCTAAAAATGGTGCATGGTTAAATTTATGAGTGCTAGCGGCCAAGGATCCTTTCATGTATTCTTATATTAACCAAACAGAAACATTGGAATACAACTTAGATCACTTAGGAACCTAAACAGCCAGTTGAGACCAAAACAAGACAAGAGACCTCTGGTTTGGGAAACAGCCATTCTAACAGAAGTGTAGAGCAGAGGGGCACTAACCGAGCCGGGTGGACTCAGCCACACCAGTGTGATGTCACTGTTCACGTTGGACGTGTTGCAGGTGACCGAGAGGCTCTCACCCCGGATAAGAATGATGCGCTTTGGAGCCTGCAGGTCAATCACAGGCTTAGCACGAGGAACTGTAGAATCAAGACAAGAAATACAGTCAATTCAATAAAAAAAACAAACAAGAGGGTTAAATGTACACTGATAAAGAAAAAGAGCAACAAGAAAACAAACATGGTGGTTCTCACAGCAATGTTTACACAGCTAAGAAAACATGACACTAAAAGAGTTGATTTTCTCAACCGTTTTTTCTCTTTCACATTAGAAAACAGAGCAAACAAGTTTTATTTTTTCTTAATAAGGCAGGCAATTCTATACAAACATTTCCCACTGCCAAATAGAGTAGAGTTTGCACAAATCTAAACTTCAAGATTGACAGCTTTGATCCACAAAACCACATTATAGTTTGTGAAGGAAAAGATTAAATTTCACAAGTTGATGCTTTGAAACTTTGCTAATTGCATTCGTAAGAACTACGTAACCCAATAGTTTTCTAGTTCCATCATTGAAACACAGTTCTGCTCATTAAGTTTAACTACCACTGTGATTGCGACTCTCCCCAGTGATGCAGAGGACGGACAGAAGCTTCTACATGTATGTGTCTTGAACAAAGAGAACAAATACATTTTTAATCTACCTGGTTTCACAGTGAGGCGATAGTCCATGGACCGGACCGTCTTGTCTTCCAGCGTTCCTTCGCACACATAGCAGTCCTCGTACTCCTTCTTTGTGTTGTAGATGGTGATGCCCTTCTCCAGACTTGTGCTGTATTGTAAACCAGTAGCCAGGCCTCTCCCGGAGCAAGTTTTAAGTTGCAACTTCTCCAAACGTGGGTCCGACGCCAAGCATGAAATACTCCCTAGATCTCCTTCAGACACCAGAACACTATTCACCATTGCTCTTCTGAATGGATTCGCCGGATCTGTCACAAACATTCAAACAAATGTAAAGTCAGAGCGGGAAGCTAGGCAGCATCTCAACATTGCTAAAGCTAATGCTAGTGCTAATTGGTTTGGCCTCCTTGATCTCTTGGAATGAGTGACAATTCAAATGTGCTAGTGACTCAAATATGAAAATGGGTGAAAAACGCAAACCAAGAAAAGATAGAAAATGAGTAATTGTTTTAAAGGAGACATTGTAAAAAAATCTACTCAAATAGCAAAGGTTGCAAACAGTTAGCAAATAGCATGATGCAGCAGTCTTTTAAGTGTTTATTCAGTAGTAAGTGGTGTTTGCTTTGTTGACCCAGACTATAATTAAAATGCAATAATCTGCCGACTACACCCATTAAACAACCACTACAACTATTATGTGAAGTATGTTTAAATAACTGTCATTGTCAATTCAACTACACACACAAAAAACACAAAATACTACAAAATAATAATAATACTACAAAATAAATAATACTACTACTAAATAAATAAATACACTAGATATCAAACCCATGGATGTATGAGTAGAGCTGGATTAGACATGGCCTCTTTTGACCCCGTGTGAGCATTAGTGGCCGCCCGACTGAACTGCAGCGGATGGGCTCAAAGAATAAAGTTGCCATAAAGCGTCAGTGCATTTTTGGAAGCTTCAAACTGCTCGTGCAGCTTTAACAAAAGTTGTATTCCATCCACTGATTTTTTCAGAGTTGATTATGCCGTCACGTTTCTGACGTCATGTAATTGGGAGACTCATTCAGGAACAATACGGAAGAAAAATCTTTTTCGGCGTAAATGCACTAATGAGCACAAGCCACTGAAACAACAAGCCGCTATCTTGAACTCATCTTCCAGTTGTAATCATACTTCCTGGAACAAACCTGGTTCATCTAAAATTGGTTGATCTCAGAGGCAGGAGGCGTAAATCACAAAAGCCCTGGACTATACATAAAACAAACAACAACAGGTATTGTGTCTTTAATATGTAGGCGTTTTACCAGATTTTTTTTTCTTTTCTTCTTCTTTTTTTTTTTATCAGTAAAATAACTTAAAATCTATTTTCTCCAAGCACAGATATCTTATTAATATCCATAGTGAAAATGAATCTGCACTGTGCTTTCCTAATCAGAAAGGATTTTATTGCCATTGTCAGTGAACAAACAAAACTCACAAACTAGGAACTTGCTACAATGCTAATGTGCAACATATAACACAGAAAACATAAATAAAGATTAAAACATATAAAGAAAAACAAATTTCGACTATAATAAAAATCTAATAATGCCCCATTTGGTCACCTAAATCCACAAACTTCATCTGTTGTTGTTAGCATTGTGGCTAACTGCTGTTAGCACACTGACACGCTCCTAGCTGTGAAAAGAGCGTAAAACACGTTGCAGTAAACAATTCAGAAGCTCTGAATATTGACATTTGCACGTGTCGTCACGCTCCTCGAGGGAACGCCACTTCTCCATGCTGGATGGCAAAAGCGCTGTCTGTACGCATTACAGCAATGGAAACTTTGCCGAAAACTTGCTCGTTTCTTAGTAATTTTAATTGATTTCAATTGTAAAATGGGTGTATCTGGAACACGCTGCACTAACAGGCAAGATCGAGGTTTTAAGCCTAAACCTGTAGCTTTTTCGTTTACATTTTGATGAAGATAGAAGACGCTAGTGGATGGCAGCAATAAATCAAAAGAACTGGAATCCCTCTAAATCGCTACAGATTTGCAGTGAACACTTTAAACAAGGTAAGTCAATGCTAAAGAGAAAAAAAAAGACCTTTGACAAAAAAATAAATGCAATGAATATCTGAAACAGCCTGCATTATGCGTGGCTAAACTAGCCTCACATGATATACAGCTAAGTTACTGAAAACCAACCTCATGTAGCTTTTAAATCTGCTCCAGTGTGAGACAAAACCCTGTTTACCACAGTATGGTGCAAATCATGAGGAGTAAAGTCAGGCAAACTTGAAGATTTTATTTATTCGGCAAACATAGCAGGAGGAAGAGGTCATAAATCAGCTAGCATTCATTAGCTTTTCCAAATACCTTGCTTTGTGCGTGACTAAAAGTTGTCCTACTTCCACAGACAAATGTACTGAACATGCGCTAGAAGCATCCACTGCTTTCTTTACGGAAAAATAAGAAAATATGTGAGAATTTGTCAGTTTTGCGCTCCCTGTAATGCTGCGTAAACGCACTTCTGCCATCCAGCATGGCGCAGCCACGTGATCAAGTGACGTAGGTGCAAATGGTCAATATTAGGTAAGTGGACAAAGCATGTGAACATATTAGGAAAGTAAAAATGTATTATTTATTTGTGTTACATTTTTGAGGCAAAAATCTGGTATTGCATGTTTTGTTTTGTTTTTTGCACAGTGAATGGTGAGTTAAACAATGAGTGTAGTGAAGTCTTCTTTTAATGACCGCTTCAGTGAGACAGCAGCATGGTTTTGAGTGTGCCATGTGGTTTCTTCTGCTCTGCTTTCGCCATACTGACCGCTCCACAGCCGAGAGCGGGAACACAAAACAAACAGCTTCACAGCAGACAGCGGAGCTACTTTACTCACATGCTCAAAAGGAGGAGAAAGAGAGAGGTACAGGTAGTGCCATAGCTAATCCTAACTAATCCTTGTGCTGTTTTGTTCCTCGCTAAGCAGTTTGTTTTTTATGTGAGCCAAAGCTAACTTTTTCTGGAACCCAACAAAATGTCCAGCACCAGGCTCTTTTATTTAACAATCATGTAAAAATTGCATAGTTCCATGGTGGTTATAGGGCAGAATAACAAACTTACCTAATTAATACATCTTTTTTGGACCACACAGATGTAGCTTGTGCACAATAACATGTAGCTAGCTCTGAGTTAGCATCACTAAAGTCTGTTTGTGTCTTTTTGTTACATCAGTCCAACATTAAAGGTACCAGCTTTTTTGCTTCCATAAAAATGTTAACAAACAACAATTATTTTTTTAAAAAAGTAGTTGTCATAGAGCGCTGCACTGGTTCAAATCGAGGTACAACTCGTCAAATTAGGAGGGTTAAAAACTTCAATTTCCCTTTGTCAGTCTACATGTTTTGCTCACTTACCTAATGCTTTCTGAGCCTCTGAATTGTTCACAATAAAGTGTTTTATTTAGCTTTTTCACAGCTGTTAGGAGCAAGGTGTGTCGGTATGCTAACAGTTATCCACAATGCTAACAACAACAGACAAACTTGGAAGCATTTTGGTGAACGTAAACTGGACAGCGTGGCCTAATTTTCTCACACATGGTTAATATCGACATGTATTCATTTTGGTTGCATTTATGGCTTATAAACGTCTTTTTACAAACAATAAAGTGAAACTGGAGTGACCACTCCAAGCTCAGCCAATCAGAGCGCAGCATTCAGCTCCTGATTAGAATTTAAATTCTTTATTAATCAGTTCAGACAATACTCAGAGGTCTCATTTCTTCACAAAGTGCTGCATTTGCTACATACTTTTTAGTGGAAAGCACAAAGTCTACCAATTCACAACTAAAATAGTTAGCTACCCCACCTTTAACCAGGAAAGTCTAACTGGGATCAAAGTGTCCCCTGAAGAAAGGGAAGGAGCCTGTTACATACATGTTTTAGGTGAAACTAGACAGGCTGGAGCCACGTAGTGCCTCCGCTCAATTTCATTTCACTCCAGCGATAGAAATAAAACCGGTTACGGTGACACCAGAGCACCTGGAGGAAACCTACTCAGACACGAGGGGAACATGCAAATTTAACATTAAAAAAGCGCTTTCTTATGTGTTAACAAATGTACATGATTGCGTTTTTTCTAAATAAAACATAATAATAATAAAGAAAAATGTATGCAGAAAAGCAACCATCATTACTTTGCATTGTAATTTGTTGTCTGCTTTATATTTTACATATTATTTAAAGTTAGTATTAGTTTTGAGACATAAAGAGGTAGCTAGTTTGTACAAAGCCCATAGCTAGATATGTGTAACATATCTAGCATATCTGTGAACATTCTTTTTTATGACTGTTAAAACATTCAGACGGTAATAAAAGTAATGTGCGCAAATGTCTTCTAACTGTTTGAATAAGGAGGTGTAGTCTTTCTTTCACACAATATAGTTCTAGTTTTAATTTAGCTGATAATCCAGACGCAGTGGAGCGCGTTTCTGCTGAGATGACCCACCCCCACAGCTTCATAAATGAGACTTAACAGTTGTTGTTTCAGAGCTGGACAGTGAATGATCAGCACATGATATTAGCCCAAAGCCATGGCGGCGTGCCAAGAGGATACTGACTCACACATGGAAAAACACTCCCAGTAAACAGGCAGGTAGGTTTATTATGGTACCCACTAAATTGCACCTGCCACGAAACATAGCAATGCCATGACACTGCAGACACACACAAAAATCCAGAATATAAAATGACATATTCTGTTTTAGCTTAGGTTTAATTGTGTTAAAGATAGAGAGTCACAAAAATAGGCAACTATAGCAATTTTGTGTTGGATTGTCTTCTGCGGTAAAACTTTCTGCCTTCCAGTATTAAAGCTATGAACTAACACATTATGCAAAATAAACTATTAGGTTTTATCATTGCGTTATCAAAGTGCAGCTTAGGGCCGCTTGATTATAAATAAAATAATAATCATGATTAGTTGGAACATAATTGAAATCAGTCGATAATTAGCTCAGAGAGAAGACAGAGCATCAGTGCAGCTTACAGAAGAATGAACTGATAAAATGGAAGGACGTGATATACAGTGGTCCCTCGCTCTATCGCGGTTCACTTTCCGCGGCTTCGCTGTTTTGCGAATTTTTTTAAGTGCAATTTTGCTTTTTTCTTTATAGTGAGCGGTCCTATAGACGTGCGCTGTAAGCGTGCTTTTCTCTCAAACTCACTGTTTGGACCGTATCACATCACAGCATTCACAGGCAACAGCACAGAAGCTCTTTTAGAAAACTTTAGACAGTTTGGATCATTTCTGTAGTTCTGAGATGTGTTTGAGGAGCGTGTTGTGACTTTGCTAGTCCGGATGTGTTTCGTGGCTCTGGAGCCCATGTGAACCGTGGCTCTGCGGTCGGCTGTGGAGCGCAGCGGGACGGGCAACGTGCCAAAAGCAGAGCAGGCGAACGCGCACAGCACCATCCCTCTTTAAGCGATCACAAAAACGACTTGCACTGTTGTGTCTGGGGGTGAATCATGTGTTCAGCGCATTATTACCCGTACAAAAGACACTAAACATCATAACCAGGAGGTTATCAACTGAAATTACTGGTAAAAAATGAAGATAACTACTTTGCGGGTTTCGCCTATCATGGGTTATTTTTGGAACTAACCCCTGCGCTAAACGAGGGAGCACTGTATCTCACAGAAATGGTTTGCTGAACATGTATTCTATGTAACACAATGCCATTTGTGAACAACTTTTCAAAGCAAAGACAGACAAACATGAGCAGACCTGGGATATTGACATGACGGATATTTTCTAGTTTTTGAGAATAAGTGCTACTCTTTATAGTTCTTTTATTTGTTTGATTTAGCTATTTAACATGTGTTTTTGGATCAACAAGCCTATTTCACACACAAAAAAAGTGCTTGGAATGATGATAATTTGTCACATCACTGACCACCTTCTGGCCCTTCATCACTTCTCCAAATACGAACATGGCCCTTGGAGAAAAAAATAATTGTCGTATACAACTATTTCTTTCTCAATAAATATTTATATGTTTTTGTATATTATTATATGTAATTTTTTACATTTTACAAAAACACACATCATCCTTCAAGCAAACTCATTTGCCCAATAATAATAATGGCTTTAATTCCATCCTTAACTCTAAAAAATGTTGCAAACTTATCTATGTGCAGTTGATTGCTGTTTTGCATATCTATCCATATCTCCATTGTTTCCCTTTTATATGTAATTATTGTAAATGTATTTTGATTGTTGGCCTGATTTCTTGTATCTTTCCACTCTGTGCCTGGATGCTAGCCTCTTTAAACACCTAGCTCCAGTACTTGTACCTTTCACACGCTCTGAAGAAGTCCAAAATGCGCATAGGCAAGATCACTTCAAATAAAGAACTTTTAATGTGGTAGTCAGAGTGCCTTGGATTTTCTTTTTTGTTACTGTTAGTATTGGTGTAACGGTAGGCTAAAATCATACTCGGTTTTCAGTTTTGAAAGTTGTCGGTTCGGTATTTTTTGATACTCTTTCAGTTCAGGTTTTATTTTAAAAAAGGACAATAGATCTTTGTACATTTCACTGCAATTTTCACTGTAAAACACTATTCTATTAATAAATAAATTACCCCTGATGCCCTGCAGCAGGAATATCTAAGAGAAACAAAATCTTTATTTAGATTGAGCTTGTATTTGTTTATTTATAAAAATGATCTCCTTGTGGTGTAATGTGTTTATATAGCCTATGACTCCTGAATCTGTACAATTTTGTTTCTTGTATTTGCTCAGTGCGTGATTCAACTAATGTTGCCTAAATGTGACACATGATGTGTATGCACAGCGTTAGTACATCTGTAACAGGAGGAAGCTCAGAGAAGTAGCTTTTGATACGGTTCTGTTTGATCCCGCATATATCGAGCAGACATGTGAATGTGGCGATGGACTTTTTACACAACGGTGTGGCGATAGCGGTGTGAGTCAAATGTTCGTCTTTTTCCCGCAATGATTCCGAAGTCATGTAAATCCATCAGAAAGATTCATGCGGCACCAAGTAAGTAGAGCCGATGAATAAAAACCCAAAGAAGTTATTAAAACTCCAAAATGTATTTATTTAATGACCTTTGTTTAACAGGGAAGTCCCATTCGAGATTCAGAATCTCTTTTGCAGGGGAGCCCTGGGGGAAGGGTCAGGAGAAGGACATGTTTTTAGTTGTAGGAGGAAACCGGAGTACCCGGAGGAAACCTACGCAGACACGGGGAGAACATGCAAACTCCACATAGAAAATATAAGCTAGCGCTGCATCGCGTAATAGTGTCTGTGTAAAACATGCCACGTGTGAACATTAGTTCCGCCCCGGTTGTGCAAAATCACATTTATTTATAAAAATAGTATTGAAACGGTTCACACGTGCACCGAACCGAACGTGCTGTACCGAAACGATTCACTACACCATGTATACCGTTACACCCCTAACTGTTAGTGTTTGTCACTTTGACCCTGAAGAGCCACCTGATTTTTACAGATTCTCTTTCATCCTCCTTCTCTTAAATCTAAGCCTCCAAAGCTAAATCTTTGACATAGCATTCATGATGAAATTATCTCACAGTGTGTAATAACTACATTTACAAGTTCCAAGTTCAAAACAACATCCTCTGTTCTCTCAGCATAGGAATGTACTGTCTGTTCTGTGTCTGGTTGTACTTTGCCAAAATTCCTTTGAACACATAATTTATCCAAATCCCCTTATTCACGCACGGACGCTTTGATGGGACGTACCTCTGACAAAGACATAGATGGATGTCTGTAACCTGGACACTTCCTCGAGCAGATGTAGCGTCCTAACTGCCAAGTGGTAGCTCGCAGGACAGAAACTGTGGACATCCCATCCCCTGTGTCTGCTTGGTCGGCCGATCATCCTTCTTCCACTTCACCTTGTCACCCTGGCAACGCAAGCCAAAGGGCGCGTTCATCTCGACCACCAGGTACGTCCGAGGGTGAGGTGTGAGTGGAAGACCAGGTTGGATGAGGTTGGGGTGATGAAAGGCTTGGTGTCACCTGTGGAGCAAAAATTGCTTTTATTTAAATATAACGATAGTACAATATAGGACTGTAGGTATTACAGGTAGGTATTACCAAAATTGTATTAGTGATCGACTCATTAAGTTATTAAGATTATAAAGATTTATATAAAACTGAAAAATGTGTAAGTTAGCTGACAATTTGATCAAATCATTGGGTTAGTGTGGCTTTTTCAGTTACATTGACAATGCCAATTGTTTTTTTGCCTAAACTCCAATACATTTTTTCAAGCCTTGTTAGGGTCAGATAAAAGATCAAATAAAAAAACACATTATGTTTGTCAGCTTTTGACACCCTCCTTTTATTAATCGATTGATGAGACATCTTGGTCGACTACAGCCCTAAGACAAAAAAACAAACAAAAACTGCTACAAAAAATAATATAATGCATGTGCGTTCATAAGCAAACGATAAATCAAATAAGATACTCTATCAAGATTTTGATGATCACATACTACTAGATATGTAGGCTACAACTCATTTTGTTTACAGATGGCTGGATATAAGTAGACAGCTAGCTAGCTGGCTAAATATTATACCAGATTTTTTTTTGTTTAGCAAAATACAACTTAATATCAATGTCCCCCAGCACAGACCCTTGTTAACATCTATTCACATTAAATATAGTCCACAGTGAGTCATTAGCATACAAACATGTCGTCATTGCCTAGTTTGCACCACTCCACAACATGCGCAGAGCAAAATTACTTCTTTTGAAATCATTATTGGTAAGTCTACAGTTATATTGCTTTTGTATATTGATATTTATGAATGTATCTCACTTAAAATTTGCCAATAAAAAGCCCAGAATGCCACACTTATTTATTGCCACTTTAAGCTAATAGCTTGTAGCAAGAGCTAGCTTACTCAGGCATTTACAGCTTTGAAATAGTGATAATCTCACTTTACATTTGCTGGTTGAAATCTGAATTTAAATCTGTGTTTAATTAAAATTTCAAAATGAATAAAACTAGTGTGCTTTTGGTGCGAAGTGGGCAACGATGACAATATTTTTTTGCTTAAGTTTTTTAGTAATTTAAGTAAGGTGTTTACAAGGATATGTGTTAAAAAAAAAGATCAATGTCAGTAATTCCTGGGTCGATTTTTCTTAACTTCTTTTTTTACTTTTTAATAAAACGGAAAAAAGTGGGTTACCTTCCACCACATGTCTTTAGTTTTGTGTAATTAGTAATTATTTTTTTATGGACGCTGTATCCACAACAGCACAAAATGAGAAGGTACAGCGTAAGCCATCTGGAGTTTTTAAGAGTGACTGGTACATTTATTCTACTTTCTCAGACAGTTTATTGGTCCTGTTCTGTATGAAGAGTTGTTTTAGCATGAACTCCTGTGACCCTGTGGCCTTAGTCTTGTGAGAGAACTTTGGGTCAGAAATGTGATCAAATCTTAAGAGCTACAGAAGACTTCGGTGAGCTTCCACACATGTTTATAATATGAGGCAGCTTTTGGGAAACTATCTACTTGTATCATTTAAAAGGCAGTAAAGTTTGCAGCCTTTTGAATTAAGGCAATTACTGAATTCTAAGAAAGTGCGATCTTGATTTGGTTGTGTGATTCATCTTGCAGCCCCAGTATCTAATAAAAAGCATGCACTTTGTGTCACAGAAGAGCCAAAATCACTAAATGTGGACAATATGTGTAGGGTTGTTTCTTTAGTTGATTCATCAGTTAAAGGTGTCTATGGACCTATTAAAACAATCTGTATGAGGTAGCTTGCTGTGGCAGAAAAATATTGCAGCAGAAAAATCCTACAGACTAGAAAAATATTTTCTATCAAGCACAAGACTTTATTTTTATTTTAAAGTTCAAAAGTCTTAGATTTCGTAAGTAAGCTTTTAAGTTGTACCTTTGGCTACTGCAGCTCATTTTATAAACTCCAGCAGCACAAATAATCATCCTGTCTGTGGCCTGACAAGTTTTAAAACAACAGCTGTATACCAAGAATTTGTGCAGAACAGCAAAAGGTTTTTTTTTTTTTTTGCTGAAGTAACTTCACCTCTTGCACTCCCGCCACAAACACATTTCAAACAGGGCTGGCTCGTGGAAAAGCATAGGTGAGGGTGAAAGGAGGGGCTGAGAGTGGAGAGGAGCAGTGTGATTGGTTGTGATCAGCACACAGTTTTAAGTGGGCAGCTCATGCTTATGTCACAACTGCACTGGAAATGACACTGGCCTTTGCACTAAAACCTTGTTTTAGTCTCGGCACATTTTTTGGTTGACATTTTTACATGGCACACTTACACACATGGCCAAATCAAACTACTTTGGAAACAATGTTGTAAATATTGGCTATATTAAACTTTAAAGAGGCACAATCAAACTTTTCTGTTAGAATGGAATGACCCTCTTAATATCAGTCTGTAAAGAGAAGTAACGTCAGGTGAAAGTAAAATAAAAATAAAATGATCTATAATTGATCAAATACATGTTTAATAGTTTAAAGTTTTACTGACAGATTCTTTTACTAAAGTTCTGTTCCAACATTCATTCCTTTAAAGTGCACTGTGTAACTTTCGGAGTGAAAGTCAACATCACAATCAATACAAATATGAAGATAAATCATTCTTTAGAACATTCTATGGAAAAACATTAGTCATAATTGAGAAAAATAGCTAATGAGCTCCATAGAAATACACAGGAGGACCTCTTGGTCAAATATGGTCATTTGGGCCACGCAAGCCGCTCAGATAAAGTACACAATTATATCATTTATTTTGTCACAAAGACATCTTAACTAAAAAAAACATGCTTTATTCAAGTTTATTTTTGGCCAAAAGTTACACAGTTACCTTAAACAACTATACAAAAAAATGCATTTCAAAGTATGCAGAAAGATGAGTTTTGTAGTCTTGCATATCTCTGTAAACACATTATCTACAAATTGTTACACATGAATAATGATTAAGTATGTTCAATAAGTATGTACTATGCTGTCTCATTTACTTAGCATTATTGTGGGGTAGCAGCTTATAAGTTTATAAGTCTTCCTACTCCTTTTTGAGCATTTATTCAATGATATTGCCAAGATATTCACCAGTATGATGTTTTAATTTGATTGACTGCTCAAATAAATTTGATTGATTGATTTTGTTGGAAAAGTTACATAGGGCACCTTTAAATGATTCATTCAATTTGTAAATGGTGATTGTTTTGCTTCAAATATTGTTCAGACACTTCAAGACGGCAAATATTCATTCATTTAAATCTGATTAATCTTTTTTCATAAATTGAATTTTGGAAACTGGTAATTTTTTCAAGCACACCTGGCAGTATCTCAAGGCCCACTAGTGTTCCCCTGCTCACTGGTTGAAAAACACTGCATTAAAACACATTCAGCCAAAAAACTCTATAGTATTTTTACGGGACATGTCTATTTCTTTGAACAGCTACAACCCTAAAATATGGTATAATTTGTCATTTACAGACATTTACCTAAAACTCATAGCACTCATGCATGTTTGAACTCACAGAGATTATACTATAACGTAAAATTACTAAAGAAAACAACATCCTAATTCAATTCATAAACCCTCCTTGCTCTGCTTTTGACCCGTTTACATTTTGTCAAACTTGGCCAGAAGAAAAACTTGGCGTGCTGCATTTCCTCCTAATGGAATCACTTTCAGAGATCCACAAATTAGTTTAACTTGTAATAACAAAAATCGCAGCCGTCTTTATTAACGCGGTTATTGGAGACCTTTAAATGTTATCTGTTGTCACCAGAAAACCGCTCGCATCTGTTTTATCCGCCGGATCGAAATGCCGTAAAGATAATGTTACGGAAAGACCACGGTGACATTCCCTTCAAACCACGACACTAAATCAACAATCCGGTGCATTATTGTTATTGTTGAAGGGATGCTTTTGGGAGATGTAATCTGCGAGTCCAACTGGAAACAGGTGGGGAGAGAGTGTGAGTAATAGTTTTCTCTTCCTCTGTGAAAACATGGCCGAAATTAGGTTTCAAAAGTTGTTTCCTCAGTCGCTGTGGGAGTCTGTTGTCTGCAGCCTCCACAACTACAGCAGTGGGAGTGTGAAGGAAGGAGCCTCACTGAGAACTTTAGGCCATTCAAGACTTTTCTTACTGTAAAGGCACACTTTGTTGTGTGTACAGTATATATATATATATTATATATATATATATATATATATATATATATATATATATATATATATATACAGGGTGCGATTTGCTGGGGGGAAGGGAGGGATTTTCCCTACTCTGGATTGTCCGTCCCCTCTCTGCTTATAATTTCCCATCCCTCCTTCTGCATTTATCTTGTATTATTTGTAGGGGGATAAAAAATAACATAGACTGTGTTTCATATCCGAATTTTCAGTGTTCTATCAATCCAGCGTAGTCTCATTTATGCTTTTCCTTCTCCCGCTGCTGCTTCTCCGCTCAACAGGCAGCTCTCATAACAGCCAATAACGTCACACTTTCACATACAGTGCTTCTCTGATTGGTTATTCCTCTAACTTTTGCGCGCACAAGCATAGTTTAAATGGACAGATCATAACATAGGCGCCGCCGCGCCGATCTGTCTTTCACTCTCTTCTCTTACGCTGTCATTTGTGTAGACTCGGGTTTGGTCACTCGGAGCCGCTGTGCTGCTGCTCTGTCCTCTGCCCTGAGAAATCATGGTTTAATCCACGACTGTGTGCAAAGCAGAGCGGGAAGATCAAGTCAGGAACATGTGAGACGGAATGTTGAGGCGCGATGCGATTCAAAACTGGACAAGACACGTAACTGCACTGCTCCTGTTTATAGAACCCGATGCTGCTAGAGCTGCACTGAGGGGCACGAAAAACCCGGGCTCTGCGGAGCTTATGTACTAAATAGAATCTGTTCATTTTGGGAGAAAACGCGCCAGAAGCCTGTTCATAGCGAGTGGAAAAGAAACTGAATGAACACGGAAAGAAGAGACGTGACTGTGGTGGCGCGCGTGCACAATATGCACGTGTGCGTAGTGCGCGTGCATGTAGTGCTCGTGTACGTAGTGCGCGTGCACGCTATGCGTGTGCACGTGGTGCGCGTGTAGAATGACTTATAATTTTTCATCCCCCTTCTGTTTTTTGACAAATCGCACCCTGTATATATATATATATATATATATATATTGCCTTTGACAAAATGATCATATGTATTAGATTGTCAATCATCTACTACAGATTTACAATTACCTGAAGAGTTCAGAAATCTACATGACACAAACCTGGGACATTCAGAACAGTGTTTTTTCTGAGGCTTAGCGAGACACGACTGGGTGCTCACAGCAATGTTAGAACAGGTTAGAAACTCCCAAAAAGTTCTTTTGTCTTACTTTTGATACACTTCTACTGTGAAAAATCTTTTCGGATGATAATTAGTTTGCACTGTTCAGTATAAGTATATGAGGAGATTGTAGGAAATGCACTTGTTTATGGTGTTAGCCTTTAGCTGATGGTGTTAGCATGGAACTTGATACTCAAGAGTCCAATTTTTCTGGGGGATAGGAGGTACGTCTGATGACAAGACTACTCACACATGTATGAATCAATCTAAATACCATTCTCATTATCATTAGTTTACAAGTAACTGACAAAAAAACAACAACTAATGATGAGAGAAGAGAACACTCTCATAGCATTCTAAACTTAAAAAGGTGAATTCTCCACAATATGAAACCTTTATACATCAAAGGAATTGTGTGTCTGGAGTTGTGTTTGAAAGATAAAAACTACATTTTAGGGACAGTAAGATCATTTTTAAGATAGAACAGATTTAAAAACAAGCATAGGCAAAGATACTACAACTACTAACTATATGTTTTCAATGAGAAAGCAACAAGTAAAAGTTCCATGTTTTCAACCTCAACTAGCCATTTATTTTCTAGCCCCAGACTGGCCCCATCCTCAGTTACAGTTAAAATCAGCTCGCAAGTTGAAGCACAGGTGGGCTGAGCTTGTGCCAGCACCAGAACATTTCCTCGTGTGCTATTGGCTGACAGCAGATACAGCAGCTAAAACAACCATCTGCTGATTCTGCTTCAAGGACATGACGAGAGCTATGAGTGGTGACATATTTATTTAGATTCTTTGATAAATGTAGATCATGTTAGCAGAAACCCAGCTCCTTCTGCTGCATGAAAGCGATTGTTGGCCCACTGCCTGAAAGAGTCAAATAGTGACTTAAGATTTAAAGTTAGGTCATCTGAAGCTTCTCCACAGTGTATTTTGGTTAATCAGGGGATAATATAAGTAAACATGTGGGGCAGGGTTTATCTTAAGGCAGGTGATGCAAATGCAACTGTGTTTGCAGAAAAGGGGTTGAAGTGTTTGTAAAGATGCTGAAGGCTAGATCCCTGCAGCAGCTTTAAACAAACACATGTCTCTCACTCAAAGTACTTACATTCTTCAACTTCTCCTGTTTTCATACTTACAAAAACAAACTCTCATACTCCAACAGAACTGCAGAGCAATGTGAAGAAATGCAAACTGACAAGGCATAATCTGTGGTGATAATACTGCAAGACTTCTTAACCCTAACCCTATCTTTTGTGCAACGTTTGATAAAACTAAACTTTCCAGCTGCTGGACACGTTGAAAATTTTAAGTTTTAACTTTACAAGTTTTTTTTTTTTTTTCTCAATAATCAGTCATTCCAATGTGTCTCTATTTGTACAGCAAACAAAACCACCCAAAATCATAACAAACATCACAGGATTTTTATATGACCGTTTTAGATACAATATTAAGTTCCTGGGCCATTGTTTAGTATATGTGTGTGAAGTTCAGATTTTAAAAATATATTGTCAAAACCGAACAAAGCATTGGGTCTTTGAATCTTTTCGATGTCTTGCTAATTAAGGTTAGATGACATAAGTTTACATAACTTTTTAGGTGGCGTGTCTGCAGAAGAGAGATGAAGCTCAATAGTGGAGTTTGCTCATAGGGAGTTTGAAAAATTCAAATATGAAGAGTTTGTGTACATATCGCAGGCTAGCAAGCTACGTGCTAACTTTAATAGCATGAGTCTAAAAAGCACATCTAAAACTTAAAATTTGGCAACACGTCTTAAAGGTGCACTGTGCAGTGTTTTGGCCAAAAATAAACTTGAATAAAAACATGTCTTTGTTGCACTAAATAAAAACTAAAAATCTGCATTTTTACTTTTAGCGGGCTTATAAAACCACAAATGGATGTTTATTTAGCCTGGAGGAGGGTTCGCTCATGTTTGTTGATTTAGTTAGTTAGTTAGTTTCTTTATTGTCCCCAAGGGGAAATTTGTCTTCACAGTTGTACGTTAACATAAGGAACGCCATTTTACAAACATATAACACCACATACATTTGACATGACATAGACAAATAGGTGACATCATTCAAGTGCATGATATATCCAAAAAGAAGGCCTATTGTTTGTTTAAACTAATAATGGCTGTAGGTATGAGAACGTGCTTTATTACATCTTAGAGTCCTGTATCGTCGTCCGGAGGGGAGTAAAGTAAAATAACGGTGTAGTGGATGAGTGTGGTCTTGTGTTATTGTCTGTGCCAAACGTAGAATAGCTTTAGAGTTTAACTGTGAGAGACTGGGAGGAGGTAGGCCAATGATCTTCGATGATATGTTGGTTATTTTTATGAAAGAATTGCGAATTTAGTTGAATTTTCAAATTATGGCATAAAATGTATTTATCTTCATTCAGAAAGTTTAACTTTATAGTTCTACTGAATTGTGTAGATGAGATGACATTTCACATCCAGAAAGTTACACAGTGCACCTTTACTAACTTTGTACTTAATAAAGCTGTCGTTTATTTCTTTACTTATGACTCATCACATAGCTGATTAGCCCTGAGGATGTTTTCAAATTGTGAAAATATAGATATTTTTCTAAATCTGTATGGAGATTTACCATGGGAGCCTGTACTTCCTGAACCAAGGAGAGGGTAGTCACTGTTGAGCTCAATTGTTCTTGACATGATTAACATAGGCTACTACATAAAGAAATGCTAAAGATAGTGTTTGTCAAGAGCTCGATCATCTGGCCTCTATATAAAAAAAAAAAATATATATATATATATATATATATATATAATAATAATATTAATAAATAAAAGAAATCAATAAAAGATTGCCATCATTTGTGCTCCAAAAAGTTCAGAAACAAACTCATTTTGAATTAGGGCTGGTTTCAGTCAGGCGTTTCAGAAATAGGCACACAATGTAAGGGTTTACAAAACAATAACACAATAAAACAGTTTGAAAACTTTGAAAAAATCAGTTTTGCTCATGCGCTAAAACACACGTGCATTCACTACGCACTACGCACACACACTATAGTTGTAAAATACAAATAATAATACAATAACAGCCACAATGAAGAAACAAAGCGTGAACTTGTACAAGACCTGACTGAATGTGCATTATTATGTTGCATTAACAACTGATGAGTGGAACTCTAAATATGGACACTAAATATGACTGTTTACTGTTCAAATGTTCAAAAAGATACAAGTTCTGAACAGCAACAAGAGGGGCTTTGTTTTGAATACAATTTAAAAAAAGTAGAACTGTAGAACTGACAAAATCAAAGAAAATAAAAACATTATGGATGCAAAATTGAATTGAATCGTGAGTTAAGTGAATCGTCTCGTCCCAGTATCTGCATTTTTACGTAAAAGTCTCATGTCATGTTTTGCCAGGTGCGCTTTTTCTTTTCTGACTTTACCTTTAGTCTGGCCAACTCTTATGAAACAGTCAGGGATAGTGGACATTTTACAGCCTGTAAAGCTAACTTTGTGACATGATTATCCCTGCTATTATTAAGAGTTTAATAAGGGTGCTCTATTACACAAAATTGTACTTATTGTCCTGTCTCTCACCAGTGAAACAGCTGTGTCAGTGTTTTATTTCACTTTACACACAAATCATTCCGCACTTGATGCCATGAAGCAAGAAAACACATTAAAAGAAGACTTTCAATGACTGTCAGTTGAACAAAATCTGACTAAAGTACACAGCTGAGTAAAACACTACAACAACTTCATGACATCACAGGGTGCAAAAGAGTATTTTGAGTGTCGCAGATGTGAACAACTTCATATTGCAGCAAAACTCAACTTAACTTGACTAAAAGCTCACATGACTGGAGAAGAAGAGACAGAGAACAGGACAGAGGTCGCATCTTGAGGTTTTTGGTCTAAACAAACAATCTAAACATCGACAGGACCGAGAAATTGAAACATATTTATCTACTCAGAGCAGTGGGAGTAAAGAAGTTAACAAAGATCAAATTTCACTGGATTCACAACACATCACTTCAATAAAACAACAGTGGTGCGTGTCACCAGCTCGACCAGAGTGTGCAGCAAAGAAAGATGCTCCTGTGTGTTATTGCACAAGAGAGCAGCCTTCTCGTCTACAACACCTTCTCCTTCTCTGCAAGAATCTGCTCTACAGGACCTTCTTCTCTCTAGGGACCTTCTCCTCTCTACAGGACCCTCTCCTCTCTACAGGACCCTCTCCTCTCTACAGGACCCTCTCCTCTCTCTACGGGACCTTCTCCTCTCTCTACAGGACCTTCTCCTTTCTCTACGGGACCTTCTCCTCTCTACAGGACCCTCTCCTCTCTACAGGACCCTCTCCTCTCTACGGGACCTTCTCCTCTCTCTACAGGACCTTCTCCTCTCTACAGGACCCTCTCCACTCTCTACGGGACCTTCTCCTCTCTCTACAGGACCTTCTCCTTTCTCTACGGGACCTTCTCCTCTCTACAGGACCCTCTCCTCTCTACAGGACCCTCTCCTCTCTACGGACCTTCTCCTCTCTCTACGGGACCTTCTCTTCTCTCTTACAGGACCTTCTCCTCTCTACAGGACCCTCTCCACTCTCTACGGGACCTTCTCCTCTCTCTACAGGACCTTCTCCTTTCTCTACGGACCTTCTCCTCTCTACAGGACCCTCTCCTCTCTCTACGGGACCTTCTCCTCTCTCTACGGGACCTTCTCCTCTCTACGGGACCTTCTCCTCTCTACGGGACCTTCTCCTCTGTACGGGACCTTCTCCTCTGTACGGGACCTTCTCCTCTCTACGAGACCTTCTCCTCTCTCTACGGGACCTTCTCCTCTCTCTACGGGACCTTCTCCTCTCTACACAGACCTTCTTCCTTCTATGCAGGACACTCTTCTCTCTTCGGGACCTTCTTCTTTCTAGAACTTTCTCTACATGGTCTTCTCTCCTCTCTACAGGACCCAACAATCTCTACAGGACGTTCTCCTCTCTACAGGATCTTCTCCTCTCTACAGGACCCAACAATCTCTACAGGACCTTCTCCTCTCTCAACAGGATCTTCTCTCTCTACAGGACCCAACAATCTCTACAGGACCTTCTCCTCTCTCTACAGGATCTTCTCTCTCTACAGGACCTTCTCTCTCTACAGGACCTTCTCTCTCTACAGGACCTTCTCTCTCTACAGGACCTTCTCTCTCTACAGGATCTTCTCCTCTCTACAGGACCTTCTCTCTTTACAGGATCTTCTCCTCTCTACAGGACCTTCTCAGCTCTACAGGACTTTCTCTACAGCACGTCCTGTCATCAGGAAGACTCAGAATATTAAAAGACCAAATACAGTCTCAGAACTTGCTGTTTGCATTGATTCCATGTATGAGGCTTTACAGGACCATCAGGTCACAAACTGCGCAGAAAATGTTGCCACTTTATGGTCGATTCTATGTCTAGAATGAAATAGAATTTGATAAAGAAAGGAAGCAAGGAATAATTTCATTGCTTGGCAAACTTTTCCACTGTGTTTATGACAATAAATATCTTTGAATCTTTACACTGTTCCGCATTGCAAGCTGTTATTGACCATGCATCAACAACACTTGGATAGAGGTCTAAATCGCAGAGGTTTTTATAGTTAAACAAATGTTATAGGATTGCAACTTTACACTTATGATTCCTTCTGGAATAAAAATTGGATTCAGCTAAAACAACAATGGAAAAACTAAGTTATGAACTGTTAAAACAATTGCAAATTCTTATCAAGATCACTGGGAACACTTCAAATTAGGAGCAGAGAAAAACTGCAATTTCTTGGAAGTTTGCTAAGTCTGACCAAATACTGCAGTTGAACTAGTAAACACTTGAACACTTCTGGGCTGAGTTGGTCACATGACAGCTGTGTCCAGGGTCTCAGAGTGGGAATTCACTCTAGTGACATATGGTACTGGCCTCCTGTTCTCACATGGAGCAAAGAACAGCAGCCTTCACAATAAGCAGGCAAATTTTAAAAAACAAAAACAAAACATGATTTAATCAAGCAGTTTCAACAGAGGTTTAAGGATGAAAGCTGGAGTTGTAACCTTATGAATGGAAATACAAATCTTGTATTCACTTGATTCAAAGAATTATAAATCAGACAGTAATTCCCCTGGAAGTAGTTGCAAAGTTTAAAATGCCAATACTAAAACTAATTCTATAGAGGGATTTTCGGTCGATGTCACTTTCAGCTCCACTGTGCATGCTCCATGTGGAAAAAGACGCTCTCCATCTGGTTAGCTGGGGAAACTTCTTTGAATAAAACAACCAAATGGGACGAGAGCAGCTGTTTGGATCAGGTCTGAACCGGTCTGATAGACGTCTGTCTCCAGAAGCTTGAGACAGCGTTTTTCTCGCTGTATTTTCACTCACCTAAATGTAACTTTTAAGGGTCGCAGGGTTGAATTTCATTCACAAATGTTGAATTAGCAGCATAACTTTTGTTTTTGCACAGTGATAAACTCTTGTAGTTAGCTGACAACGGAGCTTTGTTTCCATTGTTTGTGTCTATGAGCGGCGGCTCTTTCTACAGGTCGAGTGCATGTGCATCGCCCGTGTTCATAAACAAAAAATCCCTCTATTAACACAACACAATGAGACCTTTTGAGCACTGTCAGGCCAATAGCTTCCACCACTTCTCCACCACCTTCCAAGTATCTCCACCATTTAGAATCATACTGTATATTCACTTTATGAGTCAGATTGTTTATGCACAAGCCTATTTGACAGTTGTTTATAGATGTGTAGTTAATTAATCAGTAGATAGTCTTAGTCGACTAAAATGTATGTAACCCTGGGCTCAGACTGCTCTCAGTCCTGTTTTGATCCAGTCCTCGCTGAGAACAGCTCACATTCAGTTTAGTGTTCCCTATGCTGCTGCTTTCATGTAAAAAACGGACAAATATTACAACATTTTAGAATTCTATCTTGAAATCATCTCGGTACCCACTTTGGGAACCACTGAACTAACCAAATTGGTGGATGAAACATATCTTTAGTAGATCAACCATTTCTTTGGTCAACTATAACTCCACCTATTTCCATTGTAAATGTATCTTTAGATGTGTAACTGTGTGCACTAAATGAATATGGCTAATGCTTATAGGCACCTAACCATAAAAGTACATTTTTATGCAACAGCTAATCTTTTGAAAAAAAAAAAAATAATAATGCTTTCCAAGAAATATTTTTAATAAATAAAAACATTCATAAATCTACAAAACTCAATATCCAATAAGACAAAAATGCTTGTAAACTAAAAACGAGGTGTTTATAGACCTCCATCTCTGTAGTAAATTTTGCAGCCAAAAGGTGAATCAAAGCAATATGGTTTTTCAGACGATCAAACTTAACAGCTTGACTTCCTCTCGCGCGCTCAGAGATGATCTATTTCAAAATAATGACCACAATCATTCACACACACTACCAAGGAATCAAAATACTGGCATCCTTCCCTCGTGTGACTTATGAGAACCCGCTCATTGAACAAGTTGAGACAGCTGTTGCCTGCGTACGCCGCATTCATTATTGAGGGCGCGCTCTTGGCTTACACCTCTTCGCCCCGAGTATCCACTTTCTTTATACGAGGTGTCGAGAAGACTGTACATACGCACTCGCGCAACTGGACTTATTGTAAGGCACGCTCAACCTCTACCATCCAAGGAAAGAAAAGTGTCTTTGAACCTGACATGTCTCTACAACATTTACAAAGTCGAGCTAAAACACTTAAACAGCTAAATCTCTCTCTCTATTATATATATATTGGAACAAGAAAGCTGCATTTCGTCTGAGGCAATCAAAGAATCTTCAACAATTAACTATTGTACTGCATTTGAGTCTATTGGCCAAACTCTCCACCTGTTGCGATAGAACGTGAGTTGAAACGCAGACAAAACGCACCTGGGTGAAAGTGGACGTGCAGTAGAAAGACAGCCAGGAGTATCCAGTGGTATTCCATAGTGATTATTCCATGGGTCTGACGAGAAGGTGCGCCGGCGGCTCTCTGCTCCAACTGTCCCGCGTCTTTCCCCTCGTGGACAGCGGCGTTTCAGCTCGTGTGCAAGTCGCGCGAAGAGTTTCAAAGACGCAGAGAGATGCTCAACTTGTGGTTAAAACGGCGGAGAGTGAGGTGCCTGCGCGTAAACATGGTGAGAAGCGGTGTGAAGAAGCAGAGTGTAATAGAAAAAAAAACAAAAAAACACAACGAGTGGGCAGGTACCGGTCGTGGTCCCCAGTGCGTCGCTCCGCTGTGCGCTCTGGGACACACTGTGAGAGGCTGCGGTGTCGTCAACATGTTTATAGAGGCTCTGGAGCAGCGCGGAGCTCACACACAAGGGGGAGGCGTTTGAACCGAGGACTGGCTCACGGAGACTGACTTTCGTTTTACATCCAAGGTAAAATAGGCTACAAATGTGGGAAGTATTTAGTTCTTGATATTAAAAAGTGAATGTTATATTGGCCTGCGTTGAATGAGCGTTTTGGCTGTCATTAGATAATTCAAATGGTCACTTGCATTGCTTGGGTGATGTCAAAACATTTCAAACAAAGTAGGTTACTTCCCCTTCATAACAGGGATGCACCGATCTGATACTGGGATGGAATATTGGTCAGATCTTATAAATTTTGGCTGGATGGGGTNGGTGCACTGTGCAGTGTTTTGGCCAAAAATAAACTTGAATAAAAACATGTCTTTGTTGCACTAAATAAAAACTAAAAATCTGCATTTTTACTTTTAGCGGGCTTATAAAACCACAAATGGATGTTTATTTAGCCTGGAGGAGGGTTCGCTCATGTTTGTTGATTTAGTTAGTTAGTTAGTTTCTTTATTGTCCCCAAGGGAAATTTGTCTTCACAGTTGTACGTTAACATAAGGAACGCCATTTTACAAACATATAACACCACATACATTTGACATGACATAGACAAATAGGTGACATCATTCAAGTGCATGATATATCCAAAAAGAAGGCCTATTGTTTGTTTAAACTAATAATGGCTGTAGGTATGAGAACGTGCTTTATTACATCTTAGAGTCCTGTATCGTCGTCCGGAGGGAGTAAAGTAAAATAACGGTGTAGTGGATGAGTGTGGTCTTGTGTTATTGTCTGTGCCAAACGTAGAATAGCTTTAGAGTTTAACTGTGAGAGACTGGGAGGAGTAGGCCAATGATCTTCGATGATATGTTGGTTATTTTTATGAAAGAATTGCGAATTTAGTTGAATTTTCAAATTATGGCATAAAATGTATTTATCTTCATTCAGAAAGTTTAACTTTATAGTTCTACTGAATTGTGTAGATGAGATGACATTTCACATCCAGAAAGTTACACAGTGCACCTTTACTAACTTTGTACTTAATAAGCTGTCGTTTACTTCTTTACTTATGACTCATCACATAGCTGATTAGCCCTGAGGATGTTTTCAAATTGTGAAAATATAGATATTTTTCTAAATCTGTATGGAGATTTACCATGGGAGCCTGTACTTCCTGAACCAAGGAGAGGGTAGTCACTGTTGAGCTCAATTGTTCTTGACATGATTAACATAGGCTACTACATAAAGAAATGCTAAAGATAGTGTTTGTCAAGAGCCGATCATCTGGCCTCTATATATATATAAAATAAATATATATATATATATATATATATATATATATATATATAATAATATTAATAAATAAAAGAAATCAATAAAAGATTGCCATCATTTGTGCTCCAAAAAGTTCAGAAACAAACTCATTTTGAATTAGGGCTGGTTTCAGTCAGGCGTTTCAGAAATAGGCACACAATGTAAGGGTTTACAAAACAATAACACAATAAAACAGTTTGAAAACTTTGAAAAATCAGTTTTGCTCATGCGCTAAAACACGCGTGCATTCACTACGCACTACGCACACACACTATAGTTGTAAAATACAAATAATAATACAATAACAGCCACAATGAAGAAACAAAGCGTGAACTTGTACAAGACCTGACTGAATGTGCATTATTATGTTGCATTAACAACTGATGAGTGGAACTCTAAATATGGACACTAAATATGACTGTTTACTGTTCAAATGTTCAAAAAGATACAAGTTCTGAACAGCAACAAGAGGGGCTTTGTTTTGAATACAATTTAAAAAAAGTAGAACTGTAGAACTGACAAAATCAAAGAAAATAAAAACATTATGGATGCAAAATTGAATTGAATCGTGAGTTAAGTGAATCGTCTCGTCCCAGTATCTGCATTTTTACGTAAAAGTCTCATGTCATGTTTTGCCAGGTGCGCTTTTTCTTTTCTGACTTTACCTTTAGTCTGGCCAACTCTTATGAAACAGTCAGGGATAGTGGACATTTTACAGCCTGTAAAGCTAACTTTGTGACATGATTATCCCTGCTATTATTAAGAGTTTAATAAGGGTGCTCTATTACACAAAATTGTACTTATTGTCCTGTCTCTCACCAGTGAAACAGCTGTGTCAGTGTTTTATTTCACTTTACACACAAATCATTCCGCACTTGATGCCATGAAGCAAGAAAACACATTAAAAGAAGACTTTCAATGACTGTCAGTTGAACAAAATCTGACTAAAGTACACAGCTGAGTAAAACACTACAACAACTTCATGACATCACAGGGTGCAAAAGAGTATTTTGAGTGTCGCAGATGTGAACAACTTCATATTGCAGCAAAACTCAACTTAACTTGACTAAAAGCTCACATGACTGGAGAAGAAGAGACAGAGAACAGGACAGAGGTCGCATCTTGAGGTTTTTGGTCTAAACAAACAATCTAAACATCGACAGGACCGAGAAATTGAAACATATTTATCTACTCAGAGCAGTGGGAGTAAAGAAGTTAACAAAGATCAAATTTCACTGGATTCACAACACATCACTTCAATAAAACAACAGTGGTGCGTGTCACCAGCTCGACCAGAGTGTGCAGCAAAGAAAGATGCTCCTGTGTGTTATTGCACAAGAGAGCAGCCTCTCGTCTACAACACCTTCTCCTTCTCTGCAAGAATCTGCTCTACTAGGACCTTCTTCTCTTCCTACGGACCCTCTCCTCTCTACAGGACCCTCTCCTCCTCTACAGGACCCTCTCCTCTCTCTACAGGACCCCCTCTCCCTCTCCTCTACGGGACCTCTCTCCCTCTCCTCTACAGGACCTCTCCTCTCTACGGACCTTCTCCTCTCTACGGACCTCTCCTCTCTACGGGACCTTTCTCTCTACGGGACCTTCTCCTCTCTCTACGGGACTTCTCTCTCTCTACAGGACCTCTCCTCTCTACGGACCCTCTCCTCTCTCTACGGGACCTTCTCCTCTCTCTACGGACCTTCTCCTCTCTCTACGGACCTCTCCTCTCTACAGGACCTCTCCTCTCTCTACGGGACCTTCTCCTCTCTCTACAGGACCTTCTCCTTTCTCTACAGGACCTTCTCCTCTCTACAGGACCTCTCCCTCTCTACGGGACCTTCTCCTCTCTCTACGGACCTTCTCCTCTCTACAGGACCCTCTCCTCTCTACGGGACCTTCTCCTCTTACGGACCTTCTCTCTTACGGACCTTCTCCTCTCTACGAGACCTTCTCTCTCTCTACGGACCTTCTCCTCTCTCTACGGGACCTTCTCCTCCTACACAGACCTTCTTCCTTCTATCAGGACACTCTTCTCTCTCGGACCTTCTTCTTTCTAACTTTCTCTACAGGTCTTCTCTCCTCTCTACAGGACCCAACAATCTCTACAGGACGTCTCCTCTCTACAGGATCTTCTCCTCTCTACAGGACCCAACAATCTCTACAGGACTTCCCTCTCTACAGGATCTTCTCTCTCTACAGGACCAACAATCTCTACAGGACCTTCTCCTCTCTACAGGATCTTCTCTCTCTACAGGACCTTCTCTCTCACAGGACCTCTCTCTCTACAGGACCTTCTCTCTCTACAGGACCTTCTCTCTCTACAGGATCTTCTCCTCTCTACAGGACCTTCTCTCTTACAGGATCTTCTCCTCTCTACAGGACCTTCTCAGCTCTACAGGACTTTCTCTACAGCACGTCCTGTCATCAGGAAGACTCAGAATATTAAAAGACCAAATACAGTCTCAGAACTTGCTGTTTGCATTGATTCCATGTATGAGGCTTTACAGGACCATCAGGTCACAAACTGCCAGAAAATGTTGCCCTATGGTCGATTCTATGTCTAGAATGAAATTTGATAAAGAAAAGAAGCAAGGAATAATTTCATTGCTTGGCAAACTTTTCCACTGTGTTTATGACAATAAATATCTGAATTTTACCTGTTCCGCATGCAAGCTGTTATTGACCATGCATCAACAACACTTGGATAGAGGTCTAAATCGCAGAGGTTTTTATAGTTAAACAAATGTTATTATAGGATTGCAACTTTACACTAATGATTCCTTCTGGAATAAAAATTGGATTCAGCTAAAACAACAATGGAAAAACTAAGTTATGAACTGTTAAAACAATTGCAAATTCTTATCAAGATCACTGGGAACACTTCAAATTAGGAGCAGAGAAAAACTGCAATTTCTTGGAAGTTTGCTAAGTCTGACCAAATACTGCAGTTGAACTAGTAAACCACTTCTGGGCTGAGTTGGTCACATGACAGCTGTGTCCAGGGTCTCAGAGCGGGAATTCACTCTAGTGACATATGGTACTGGCCTCCTGTTCTCACATGGAGCAAAGAACAGCAGCCTTCACAATAAGCAGGCAAATTTTAAAAAAGCAAAACAAAAACATGATTTGATCAAGCAGTTTCAACAGAGGTTTAAGGAAGAAAGCTGGGAGTTGTAACCTTATGAATGGAAATACAAATCTTGTATTCACTTGATTTCGAATTATAAATCAGAAGTAATTCCCTGGAACTAGTTGCAAAGTTTAAAATGCCAATACTAAAACTAATTCTATAGAGGGATTTTCGGTCGATGTCACTTTCAGCTCCACTGGCATGCTCCATGTGGAAAAAGACGCTCTCCATCTGGTTAGCTGGGGAAACTTCTTTGAATAAAACAACCAAATGGGACGAGAGCAGCTGTTGGATCAGGTATGAACCGGTCTGACAGACGTCTGTCTCCAGAAGCTTGAGACAGCGTTTTTCTCGCTGTATTTTCACTCACCTAAATGTAACTTTTAGGGGTCGCAGGGGTTGAATTTCATTCACAAATGTTGAATTAGCAGCATAACTTTTGTTTTTGCACAGTGATAAACTCTTGTAGTTAGCTGACACCGAGCTTTGTTTCCATGTTTGTGTCTATGAGCGGCGGCTCTTTCTACAGGTCGAGTGCATGTGCATCGCCGTGTTCATAAACAAAAAATCCCTCTATTAACACAACACAATGAGACCTTTTGAGCACTGTCAGGCCAATAGCTTCCACCACTTCTCCACCACCTTCCAAGTATCTCCACCATTTAGAATCATACTGTATATTCACTTTATGAGTCAGATGTTTATGCACAAGCCTATTTGACAGTTGTTTATAGATGTGTAGTTAATTAATCAGTGATAGTCTTAGTCGACTAAAATGTATGTAACCCTGGGCTCAGACTGCTCTCAGTCCTGTTTTGATCCAGTCCTCGCTGAGAACAGCTCACATTCAGTTTAGTGTTCCCTATGCTGCTGCTTTCATGTAAAAAACGGACAAAATATTACAACATTTTAGAATTCTATCTTGAAATCATCTCGGTACCCACTTTGGGAACCACTGAACTAACCAAATTGGTGGATGAAACATATCTTTAGTAGATCAACCATTTCTTTGGTCAACTATAACTCCACCTATTTCCATTGTAAATGTATCTTTAGATGTGTAACTGTGTGCACTAAATGAATATGGGCTAATGCTTTATAGGCACCTAACCATAAAAGTACATTTTTATGCAACAGCTAATCTTTTGAAAAAAAAAAAAAATAATAATGCTTTCCAAGAAATATTTTTAATAAAATAAAAACATTCATAAATCTACAAAACTCAATATCCAATAAGACCAAAAATGCTTGTAAACTAAAAACGAGGTGTTTATAGACCTCCATCTCTGTAGTAAATTTTGCAGCCAAAAGGTGAATCAAAGCAATATGTTTTTCAGACGATCAAACTTAACAGCTTGACTTCCTCTCGCGCGCTCAAGAGATGATCTATTTCAAAATAATGACCACAATCATTCACACACACTACCAAGGAATCAAAATACTGGCATCCTTCCCTCGTGTGACTTATGAGAACCCGCTCATTGAACAAGTTGAGACAGCTGTTGCCTGCGTACGCCGCATTCATTATTGAGGGCGCGCTCTTGGCTTACACCTCTTCGCCCCCGAGTATCCACTTTCTTTATACGAGGTGTCGAGAAGACTGTACATACGCCACTCGCGCAACTGGACTTATTGTAAAGGCACGCTCAACCTCTACCCATCCAAGGAAAGAAAAAGGTCTTTGAACCTGACATGTCTCTACAACATTTACAAAGTCGAGCTAAAACACTTAAACAAGCTAAATCTTCTCTCTATATATATATATATTGGAACAAGAAAGCTGCATTTCGTCCTGAGGCAATCAAAGAATCTTCAACAATTAACTATTGTACTGCATTTGAGTCTATTGGCCAAACTCTCCACCTGTTGCGATAGAACGTGAGTTGAAACGCAGACAAAACGCACCTGGGTGAAAGTGGACGTGCAGTAGAAAGACAGCCAGGAGTATCCAGTGGTATTCCATAGTGATTATTCCATGGGTCTGACGAGAAGGTGCGCCGGCGGCTCTCTGCTCCAACTGTCCGCGTCTTTCCCCTCGTGGACAGCGGCGTTTCACTCGTGTGCAAGTCGCGCGAAGAGTTTCAAAGACGCAGAGAGATGCTCAACTTGTGGTTAAAACGGCGGAGAAGTGAGGTGCCTGCGCGTAAACATGGTGAGAAGCGGTGTGAAGAAGCAGAGTGTAATAGAAAAAAAAACAAAAAACACACAACGAGTGGGCAGGTACCGGTCGTGGTCCCCAGTGCGTCGCTCCGCTGTGCGCTCTGGGACACACTGTGAGAGGCTGCGGTGTCGTCAACATGTTTATAGAGGCTCTGGAGCAGCGCGGAGCTCACACACAAGGGGGAGGCGTTTGAACCGAGGACTGGCTCACGGAGACTGACTTTCGTTTTACATCCAAGGTAAAATAGGCTACAAATGTGGGAAGTATTTAGTTCTTGATATTAAAAAGTGAATGTTATATTGGCCTGCGTTGAATGAGCGTTTTGGCTGTCATTAGATAATTCAAATGGTCACTTGCATTGCTTGGGTGATGTCAAAACATTTCAAACAAAGTAGGTTACTTCCCTTCATAACAGGGATGCACCGATCTGATACTGGGATGGAATATTGGTGCAGATCTATGAAATTTTGCTGGATGGGGTATTTATCCCACAATATCGGTTCAGCTGATATAATGTTTGTGCGTTAACTAGACAACAAAAAAATGTTGATCCAGAACGTAAAATTGTATTCACATAAAGTTGTTACATTATTTGCGCAGTACATCACAGTTACAAATCATGTATGACCAATTTTCTAACAAGTTAGCTGAGTTTCCAGAAGAAAACAAGCTATTTTTAGTCCATATGCAGGTACTGATTGATTTCGAGACTCAGTAGATATTTAAAATCACAGTATTGAAATCGACATCAAAACGGAAAAAGCTGGATTGATTCCTAATTGGAAAGACATTCTGCATTCCAATTGGAAGACATTTGCGGTAATCGCAACTAAACAAAAGATTCAAATAAATACGCAGCAACTTAAGATAGCCAAGTGATTAGAATAAGGAATTTTACAGTAAGTCAGCACAAGTAAGTAAGTGAGGTTTGTTTGTATAGCGCTTTTCACAGATAGAGTAACAAGGCCTGGAGCCACTCAACAGGCGATTTGCCTAAACACCTGGCACCTCAACCTCCGACTACCATCAAGTGTTCCCTAACCTCCATTTTATAGAGATTTTCGGTTGACGTCACTTTCTGCTCGACTGTGCATGCTCCATGAAGAAAGAGACACTCTCATCTGCTTAGCTGGGGAAACGTCTTTGAATAAAACAATGAAACAGGATGAGAGCTAGCTGTATGAACCAGTCTGACAGACGTCCGTCTCCTGAAGCATTGAGACAGTGTTTTTTCACTCACTTGAATGTAACTTTTAAGGGTCGTAGGATCGAATTTCCTTCACAAATATTGATTTAACAACATAACTTTTGTTTTCACACAGTGACATTCTTTTATTTAGCTGACAACGATGCTTTTTCAACTTGTTTCTACTGTTTGTGTCTATGAGCAGCAGCTCTTTCTGCAGGTCAGGTGCGCGTGCATCGCCCATGTTGATAAACAAAAAATCCCTCAAATGGTTGGTGGGGAAACAGGAGTGCCCGGAGGAAACCACCCACACACAGGAGGAACATGCAAACACACACAGAATGACCTGGGCTGTCGCTGGAGTCGAACCCGCAACCTTCTTGCTGTGAGGCGACGGCGCTATCCTCTCTGCCACAAAGATGCAAAATCTATTTTTAACCTTGTTATTTTTTTTTTTTTTTTTTTTTTTTTTTTTTTTTTTTTTTTTGCTGTATGGTGCTCAGAAAAGTCCTGACCTAATTGGGACTATTCAAAATATTCAGATTCCTAGAACAGCATGCATGGTTCAAAACAGTCACATAGTCACTTGCAACAATAAAAATTACAAACTTAATGTCTGCTGCTTGTTACATTGAAATCTTATGATGAAGAGACGGGACTTATCAACATAAAGAGGTGGGCTTATGAGTTCTGAAGTTTTGAACAGGAAGTAAATAGACTTTTTTCTACTCCTAGCAATTTTACATCAACTTTGTGTTCTACAAGAACAAAAAAAAAGTAAATTACGGATCTTCATATACTGTAGTTTAGTCTGAAAACTAGTACTCAATGACATCACAATGTGGACCAGAGCATTTTTGGCTTTGAAAATGCAGAAAGTAAGGTTAAGCCACTGAAACATTTGTGATTGAAGCATTTGCTTAAATAACATTTTAACAGGACTAAAAACTCAAATCAATCATTTTGGGAATACAGGACCTGCAATGTATTTTATCTTAAAGAAAAACATCTTTATTTCCAGTCACTGCAGGTCCTCCTCTGACATTTACTGGACTTAATTAACTTCATTAAGCTAATCTATGGCACCACAGCAGAGCCACAGAACCGGACAGAAGTATTAGGAAAGCAGACGAGCTGTTTCTGATCTTCTCTTGTAAACTTCTCCGTTATTATTGCTCATATATTCACACCTTGGTTCCTAAAACTTTACAAGCTCGTTCCTGAGTTTATTTTAATTTCTTCAGTCTGTCTGACTTAAGGGGCCAAACCAAGCAGGAAAATAAACCAAATGTGTCTGTGCTGCAGACCTCCATGTACAATGACCACTGTTATTTAAGCACCCTCTCATGTGGTACAGTTTACACAGGGATCCAGACACTACAAAAAATTAATTTCAAGACAAGCTAGATTATATATATATATATATATATATATATATATATATATATTATATATATATATATATATATATATATATATATATATATATATATATATAAATAAATAAAAGATATCCCTGAGTAAAGATATCTGTACTGTCTGTTACTGAAGCTCGAGGCTTATTGTCAGTGTCACTTTTCCACTCCGCTGCACATTTTGTTAACCTGGCTACCAGAAAAGTGATCCAACCTCCAACTACCACCAAGTGTTCCCTAACCTGCATGTTATTGGTTGGTGGGGAAACCGGAGTGCCCGGAGGAAACCACCCAGACACAGGGAGGAACATGCAAACTCCACACAGATAGGTCCCGGCCGAGCGGGAATAGAACCCGAGACCTTCTTGCTGTGAGGCAAGAAGGTTTCGGTGGTAACGTGTATACGTAACGTATAATGTAGTGTGCATGCGTCGCCAAGTTGAATTACATTCAAAAATGTTGATTTCGCAGCATAACATGTTTTCTCACAATGATAAACTCTTTTACTTAGCTAACAACAGTGCTGGCTAGTGTTGCTGCTACAGCTTTAACCTGTTGTGCACGCATCCCCCAGTGGTGATAAACAAATAATTCCTCTATTCCAGTGGAAACAAATCCACAAAGTCCTCTTTACATCTAATAATGTCACGTTTGTTCACCAAATTTGTTGTTAGCATTGATGTTAGCATACTGACAAAACTTACTGAAAAACGCTCAAAAATGCGGAATGCATTAGGTAAGTGAGCAAAACATACAGACTGATGTAAGAAGTTTAAAATGAATCATTTTTGTTTATGTTTTTAGGAAGTACCTCTTTAATTTCAGAAATAGTGACAAATGTACATTCTATTTATTTATATATAGATCTAGATTGTTTTCATTGCTTCAAACTGCTTTGATCTTGTTTGAAGACATTACCTTTTACTTTGAGCCAAATTATTTGCCAATGGCCTAAGAATATTTTACATATCCTTTATTGGCAAATTTATTTCTCTATTTTCGCTAATTCTCTCAGGTCTTAAAATGAGTGAACTATTCTGCACTACATAATCAATTAAAACTTAAATCCAGATAAAACAACTCAAATACGGCTTAAAGCTAATTGCTGTGTACTGACTTTAAGGGAGGCAGGCGTTTTCCACACCTTCTGGGCGACAGGAGGTGTGGTCAGTCTGATGGACGAGCTGGCCACTCCTCTGGAAGTAGACGACACATCACCTGCCCAAACATGTCAATACATTACATCAATGCACTGAGTGTAACAACATTGCCTTTTGCAACGAAATTTCTAAAAAGTAACTTCACACATTTCAGTCTGGTGATTTTGATTACTGACTAGACCCATTCACTTTTTGTACTTGGTCCTTTTCATGGGCAGCTGTCTAGTTATGGTCTGAAAATACCTGTGCTTCTCGTCCCATTCATTTCTTATGAAGAATTGGCTAAGATGTCCTAAAATAAAGCAGACACCAGTTACAATCAGATAATCATTTTCTGCATGTTAAGACCTTCACCTTCAGGTAAATATTTCACCAGGGAAAACCTGTGTGTTGTTAAAATGTGTTTCGAAGCCGATGCTAGCCTATATTGAATTTTTATTAAACAACGTTCTGAACTTTCTGCCCAGTTGAATATCTAGTTCAAATCCGCTCTCTGCTTTGTGATTTTTAAATAATAATTCCCCATAAAGGAATGAATGGAACGAGAACTTTCCACAGGTATGAGCAAACTGGAGCTAGCCTAGCCACTGTGGCCCATTCATTTCGTTTGATCTATCCCTGATAAAAGTAAACTATCAAGCCTCTGGGCATGATTAACATAAAACAACTGTCTTGTTTCCAATAAAATCGGGCATTTTTGTTTAATCGGGATAAATTGTTTAAATTTGTTACCAGTCATTTATTTTTAGTTTCTTAACTAAGCGGAATTGTCAAAACCTAAACTATTCACAGATCATTCCTCAAGACATCAGCTGCACTTACTATTTACCAAAGAAAAACAGCTTGTTCTCATTTAGAAATAAAGTCAATCAGACATTAAAGACCAAAATGACAAAACCTCAGCTTCACTGGAATTGGAAAGGCGGAATATAAGAATAAGAAAATTGTTAATTATGACTTACTTTGGTCAGACAATCCCAGAGGTAAATATTTATTATAGTTTTAAGGCAGTAAAGTTCACAAAAAAAAGATGTTGAAAATAACAGGATTCTGGCAATTACAAAAACAATAGTGTTGTTTGTCTGTGGTCAAGTCGGATTACTTTTACAGTAATAAGCCAATCAAGAAAAAAAAGCTCAGAAAGTGCCCAAATTAGCAAAAGCACAGATTTCTTTAGCAGAGGTGGTCTTGCTCGAATGACGCCCTGCAGAGATCCTCATTATTTGCAAATTTCTTGTAAAATCTAATATTTTTTAGTTTTTTTTAGTTAGATGGTGACGACCTCCCTTCTGCTGAGCCCTCTTATTCTGCTTCTAAAAACTTTAAAACGGCCCTGCTCTACCCAGAGCAGATCATGGAAAGGCTCAGAGCCTTTACGCAGCAGTGACACTAAAGCAGGAGCTAAGGAGGCTCTAAAACACCACAGGCTTCACAAACTTGGACCAGGACATCGAATCACATTTAGTGTCACTTCTGTGTCTTGGGACAGTGAATAAAATGCTCTGCAGTGTCCTGCTAAAACGCAGCGCGTGCGCCCCATAGAAATGAATACAATTTTAAGTAAAGTCAGAAACAATCATAAGTCCGTGAATATGAGAACTATCTCTGTGAAATAAAAACTGAGTGAAAGCTTGTGAGTAGTAGAGTTTGACTGTGGACTTTGAAATCAGGCCTGTTGATTCAAATTTGTATGGGCCCCTCACAATCTAAATGAATATGAAACGAGTGGACGCTGGGGACCATGACAAAAGATCCCTTTGCTTCCCCCCTCTGTCGACTCCCCTGTTCAAAACACTGGTAAGGCTCAGGATTTCAATGTTTTAGCTTAATTGGCAGGATCAGCCAGGTTATGCAGCGCAGCAGCCCGTGTCAGGTTTTACTTAATGTCAGGAGCTGGGAGTGGGACAGACCCACATATGAGTCTGGGGTCGCAGAGCAGACAAGAAAGTGTCATAATTAAAGAAAATCTGCAGACTGCATGGGGCAGCTGAAGGTGCTTGTGTTGTACAGCATCTCACACACACGATCTCTTCTTCTCCTGCCGCCCCTCGGACAATGCCGCCCTGGGAGGCTGTCCGCCTCGCTCATGCCAAAACCTCCACTGTCTTTATGTCGACAATAGCATGTTTATATAGTCAGAGGCTCATAGGCGGCGCAGGAGCAGGTTCACAGAGTCGAGAACATAGAGAAACCACCGCAGGTACGATGAGGCTGTCAGAAGTTTATCTTTCTCAAAAGGATTAACCTTCTCTATGCAGGACATTGCCATGTTTGATTTTCTACCTTGGGCTCTGAAATTTTGACCAACTATCCAAGTTGACATTCGAAGTTGGAGGTTGTTTCAGTGGGAATCTACAAGTTAGAACTTGGAAAATCCAAGCTACATTACCACTTGAACACACCATTATTGGTTCACCTTATTTTGACCCGCCTTCTTTCTTGGCAGCGCACTTCCTGTACAGCTCTGCTAAGGTAACGTACACGTTTGCTTGTCTGTTTTGTGGAGCAATCTCAAATAGAAAAATGGCAGTTAGATAACGCTCAAGGTCTGAATTCTACAACAAAAGACAAAAACCATCACATTTGCCAAACTGGAAGAAAACAAGCAAAACATTTAGTGAAATCTTAAGATCATGTTGACTAAGTTTACTGAAAAATGCTGCCGATAACACACTTTAAACATTATTGGCCTACAGATGTTGTAATGTCACTTAATCTATGAAGTGAAAATGAGAACTTGTCTTTCACACTTTAAGATGAGTGTTTTTAATAGTTCCCAGAGGAGAAACAGTGTGAAGTCCAGTATGAAGACACTTTTGTTTTGATACAAACAGGTGGAACGTCTGTGTGGGATTTGTGATATTCACTGCAGGTTCAAGTACGGTCGCTGCTTTGTGCCCAGCGGGAAACAGCTGCGTCTTATGTCCTTGTTTTTCCTTTTGGCCAATTTCGATTCATTATGCCCCAAAAAGAGTGATTCACTATTTCCCAATTAGAAAGTTAACTATTGATTTTGGTGACCAACAGCTATTATATGTTTAGTATCAAGTATTAACAATGTGAGTGTTTAGATTTAGCACGTTTCACCACAAAAACATCGGTTAATTTCAAACAACAAAGAAGACAGCTCTGCGTGTGCTCCACAGAACAAAAACACAATCATCATCGAGCCACTTTAAGAGAAAAGACGTAGTGTTTAAAGACGCTATATCCAATTTTTTCACGTCTTGTAAATCTAAACAGAACTACTTTTTACAACTATTAAAAACTTATTGCACCAGTACAGAATGTTCAGCTGTCTATTTGGGTGAATGACTTTGCAGTGTTCCGTGTACTTTTATAATACTAGTGTGCATGTCTATGTCTTTAGTTTCAGCCTGTGCTCAGTGGTCTAAGTGAGCGGGGATGCACCAGAACTCCAGCACTTCCAAAAATGCCCCATTTGAGTACCGGTGTAACGTCGAGATGGGACTCCCTGTGAGATGGGAACCCCTTTCGAGATGGGACCCCCCCTTGTTTAAAGTTAGTACTAGAAAATCAGTATTTTTATTTTTTTTTTCTAATGACTTTTGCTAATCCTCACCCAAGCCTCAATCCTAAACTTAGCCTTTGAATTAGGCCTAAATTTAGCCAAATTAATTGTAAACTATTTACCGTGGGAAGCTTGGTACGTCACGCACAGTCACAAAAGCTAGTGAGGGGTCCATCTTGACGAAGTCGACACCACACCGGCACTTCTCTAAGTGGACGTTCTTCAGAACCAAGAATCTAAATGAAAATGAGAATATTTTATTTGACAATACAGTCAATTTTTTGGTCAATTAAAAAATGACTGTGCTAAATGCTGTTAGCTTCACCTTAGCTCCACTCGTGCTGGCTTGTGTCATGAAAAGTGCATAAGCTCATTGTGGGGACTACTTATGAGTAGTACACCGATTCAATACCAAGATCAATATCAGCACTGATCATGAAATTTTGCTGGATCTGGTATCGGTATCATAAATTATTCAACTAATTCCTGGATGGAATAAGACAATCTCATAATGTCTGAAATTTGATTTAAGTCAGTTTCCCCCTAATGTATCTATTCAAGTAAGAATTTGTGCTCAGTGTCCTGACTACATCTCATAATGTCCTGTTTGCTAAAGCTAAAGTTTCGAAGATTGTCTGTCTGTTGTTGTTAGCATTGGGGCTAACAGTCAGCTGTGAAAAAGCTTAAAACACATTCTGGAGAACAACGTGATGGCTCAGAATGCATTAGTAAGTGAGCAAAAACATGTTGACTGATGTAGGAAGTGAAATAAAATATTTGTTTGTCTACATTTTTAAAGGAAGTTTTAAATGGTTCAGTGTTATTTGCACAATAAATTACAGCTACAAAAAGCTCTATGACCAACTTTATTTTTTATTTTTTATATTTTTAGAAGAAAAATGCAATTTCAGTCTTTACACCAGTATCGGTTATATTGGGTATTGGAATATACTGTACTTTTCGCACTTGATTAAGAGCCGCATCAACTAAATTTAAGAAGAAAAACAAAAAAGTACATACAGTAACCGCAACTATTTAAAAGCCAAAGACCAGAGTCCTGCTGGAGCGCTCATGTCCAGACTGACAAGACGGTGTGCCCACACACAATGTACTGGACACGCGCTGCGCACAGTGTACTGGACATTTACCACGTGGGAATTTCTGCAGGAGCCGCAAACTCGTTGGTTGACCCTTGAATCAGGTGGTATTTATGTTGCGTTATGCTGGAATGAACGTTCAGACCATTAGGGTTTCAAACAGATTCGAGCTCTCCTTGCTCTCTCAAAAATAGGACAGAGTGAGGGTAAAATGGCACTTGTATGCTGATGTTCCATAGTCGCCTGTGAGGTGCTTCCTCTGGACTCAGAGACTGCACTGTCTGCCCCATTAACTTTCAGTGATGTAGAAGTGCTGCTTCTGCATACAGGAGCCTGCACTCTCTTGCAACTGCAAAGTGAGCAGTCAAGGCTTGTTTTGACAAAGTTTGATCTGATTTAGAGATGATTACTTCTCTTGACCATGAGTGCTAAAAAGGCAAAGACTTATGTTTTCTCAAATTCATACATTTGACCATCGCTTCTAGTGCACTTCCTGATTAACACGTATCCCAGAACTCTTGCATCAGCAACAGCACAGCGGAAAACGTTCCCGGGAGGATAGAAGGACGGACTAGGAATTAAGCACAGACATAGAAATAAACTGTGGATATAGCAGACACTTGAGATGTGTGGAAGATCTGCTTCAGGTTGAACTCATTGCTTCAGTCAGACTGTTGGTTGTCATAAGAACACAGTGATTTTTACAGATGTTACAGATGTAAGCCAAAGTAGCGGCTAACGAATCACACTTATTGCCTACCGAAGTCTGTAGCCTATTGGTAGTAGAAAGCTGGACTGGTTAAGAACACATAGATCAGTAAGAACTTTTATTAACAGTGAAATGAGCTGGAGGTCAAATTGGGCACAGTGACATTTCAATGCAAATGATTTGATCCTCACGTGATTCTTGAAGGAGCACTTCGAGCCTGTTGTCTGCTTCTTGCTTTGCTGCAAAATTCCCTAAGTGTAAAGTATCTATCTGCATGAAGAAAAGTCTTTTCTTAAAAACAGATTTTTTACAAGTTACATATTGCACCTTTAAGTTAAGCTGAAAAACAAAACAAAAATCTAACCTGTGCCTATAGTTGTATTTACATTTCATGACAACAAGCCTGAACTTTTTCTAAACATTACAGCGTCACTGCTAATACATACATTTCGACTTGTAATACATCATAAAACTAAGTGCACCCTATAGAGACAAGACATGCATAATTACCGGGACAAAGTCAAGTGGAGCAGGTGAAGAGTGAAGTGTGAGCGTTGAGTATAGGTTCAGCTGCTTTATTATTTAACACAGTATTTCCTGACAAGCTTTGACAAAGACAGGAGACATGACGAGCAAATTAAGAGCTCAGACAGTCGCTCCACTGCACTCTCTTTAAACATCCACACAGCAGACTGAGGTTTCACACAAGGAGGACACGCTCTAATAGATTAGACTCAGCTGAAACAGAACAAGCTACTGCAACTTTTTTTTTAACGAATAGTCCTTTTTAATTGCTGAGACACGTTATGATTCAGCAAGTTTATTTTATTAACAAATCAAAACAAAGTCTGGTTTCTATATCTTGAATTGATTTTGTTTAAAACTGAAAACAGCATTAGAGATCTGGGTGTATTGGTAAACTGTGATCTGACTTTTAATCACGTAAACTCGATCATCAAAAAGATGATTTTTCACTTAAATGGGGGCAGCTGATTGTTATCTGTTACACTGCACATACATGGAACAGGTCGCTTATTGCAGTGGTTCCCAAAGTGCGGGTCGCAAAGCAAAATTTGGGGGTTGCGATATGATTTAAAAATGCATTATTACAATTATGACTTGGCATTTAATCCGTTTTTGGGGAATTGGGGTCTTATAAACCTATACACTATCAAAATAAACATAATTAAACCTATTTCAAACAGTTTTGTAACTTAAAAATTATTACAAAAGTAATGAGACAAAAGAAATTACAAAAGTAAAATAAGTAAAAACAAAAGTAAAAAGGGTCACGAGTTGGTTGGTTATTTTGGGGGTCCCAGACTGAAAAGTTTGGGAACCTCTGGCTTATTGAACTCAGATCATCGTCAGGCATAAATAGTTTAACATCAAAACTAAAAACATTTCTTTTTACCCCACATTTAATAATATTTATTGTGATCCTTTATAGCATACTATTTAACCATTTATTGCAATTTTATTGTGTTTTTTAAATAGTTGTATCTTTATTTAAAATAAATTTTGAAAAATGGATGGAGTGTAAAATGCTTGGTAAAAACAAAAATGCTTTGACATCTGTTAATGCTTGACAGTCTGGTCCTGTGGGATGGTGATTAGGTTTAGTGGGATTAGGAGAATAGGTAAGTTTCGAAAATGGGTCTGAGTAAAGGTTAAAATAAAAAAATAAGACATTTTAGGCCAGTTTTAGAAAAACAATAATAATAAACTCATTACCATGCCAACCAGCTCACTTCCGTCCTCCTGACTATTGCCGCGTTCATGTGGTCCTCGGGAAATCGTGAAAATCAGCTCACTGTTAACTCTAACCTCTGTTAAAAGTGCTGTGTCATTTATTTACTATGGTTAACTTTCCGACGTAAAAAGCACATGATGCAAACAAGGTCAGAATCTCGACCTCTCATCTCGGAAACACAAGCACCTGAGAACCACATGAATGTAGCGTATCTGCCACTAACCAATCTTTCAGACGCTAACCGGAGCTAACTCATGCTAAAACACAAAAATGCACTTCCATGGTTTTAGGAAACGTAATGTACTATTATCAGATGAAGATGGGACACTGCAAACTTTAACTCGAATAGATACTACATTAAATCTGTTCTGGGACAAAACTGAAATTATAACATTATTTTATACTAAAAAAAAAAAGGTTACAGAACCTTTAATGTTGTATTCATTGTTCCCAGACAAATGTTCAAATGGTTCTGGTCAATGGTTCAAAAGCTCAAATAGCATTTACTCTGAAACATAATCTCTAATTTGACTTCCTCAAAGCATTAAGTCTAGTAAAAGAGCCATCCATAATCACACATTGATTTTTCCATTCACACAAATTGAGCTGACAATAAACAGAAATGTATTTTGGTTTTATCTGTCTTGTTGGTTGTAAGCATGCGGTAAGTAAACCAACCTATATTGTTTCAAATTAATTTACGTTACCTCCCAAGCATGATGGCACTGATCACTTGGGCTCCTTTGTATTCTTGTGGAATCTGAAATGTGGTGTAGCTAAGTTGAGTATCGTGGCCTGGATTCTAGCAAATCTGTCATGTTTGTTTTGTATGTGTTTTTAGTTTTTTTTTTAGGTGATTTGAGTTGAGTTTAGCTAATGCGGTGTAACACATGTAACCTGATTCCTTTCTCTATGTTGTTAATGACTGAAGATTTAATGATGACTTAATGTTTTTATTTAAGGTTGGGCTGGTTCATCACACCATTGTCTTGTTCCTGTTTCTTCTTGTTCTTTTGTTCCTTTTGTTCTTGCCCTGCCCTGTTGTTAAAGCCACGTGGAGCTCGTCACCTGCATGGACTGAGCCAGTATTATCGACCAACATTTAATTAATAGAATTCATGGAATTTTTAAACTCATGATCTACTTATCGCTTCGGATTCATTATTTTATTATTTCAGTAATCTATAAACTCAGAGAGCGTTTTTTTTTTCAATAATTTAACCTTAAACTCATTCAGATTGAAAATGTTCCAATCACACTGTTGCCACACTTTGGCGTTGTTGGCATTACAAGTAAAAATAGAAAGCAGCCGCACAAACCTGTTCTGACCTGCCTGTATGTTATTTGGTTTATTTTGGAGGGTGTTTATTTTTGTGCTTTTGAGTTGATGACGTATAATAATAAAGGACAGCTAGCATGCATTTTTTCCGTTGTTCTTGCTCCAGAGCACCACTTTGGAATTCTATGCACCAGAACAAATAAAAACAGTGATGTAAAGTTTTGTTGCGATTTTTTTAAGCATCACAAGAACAAACTACTTTTTACTTTTCTGGCTTTTCCATAAGTAACATTAGTACTGCTTTAATGTATTTTTTTTGTAATTAAGTCGTGAGTTTATTAAGAAAATGTCTACAATTAATATTTTTAATCATTCCTAGGAGAATTTTCATAAAACAAAAAGGGGCTATTTACATCTTCTGACTGAGAAGTGACAGTGGAATAAATTCTTTAAAACCACACAAAAATGATAAAACAAGAGTTATGGAGGAACACATGAGGAACAAACCAAACATCAGCTATATGTAGCCTACAAGTTTTTTTTGGAGATCAGGGTTTCCGCTACATGTAATTGAATGTGGCCCACCGCCCTGGCTAAATAAAATAAAAGCCGCCACACTTCAGAATGGCTTTTTTTTTTTTTTACATTGTAAAGTTAATGGAAGCAATCCTCTTAAAAAACGTTTTCTTTTGTCAACCGTTGTAGATTCACCGTCGGCTGTAACAGCAGGAAAGTGCTGCTTCTGAACCAGGTTTTCATAGGGAAGTTGTATAGGTGGGTGGGTTGCGAATGTGGCCAGGAACTCGTCCAGACCCGGGGCGGGGAAGAAGTGAGCACACGCACCGCTGGTGTTTCCAAACTTTGAAGTGACAGCCCACGGCGCCTCCGCCCTGCCTGCAGGTGGCAGGTCTCAGTCCACGTCCGGGGCTCGCCTGGTTCGCTCGCTTTTGTAGCCTTTTCCTTGTGAGCATCAGGGGACACCCATCAACTGGGTGTTTTAGCAACTTTCTATTTCAACAAGTATTTCAGAGGTTTTACTTACACATTGTCTACAGGACCAGACTGTATGCACAGCTGAGAAGATCATCGATATCTCTCTGCCCTCCCTTCAACAGAGGCATCAGGATTACAGACGATCCTTTCCATTCATCTCAAAGACATAGCCTCCAGAACCAGCCACCTCACGCATAGTGTTTGTTCACCTGTAATCGGACTGTTGAACCAGAACATGACATGATAACTTTAAGAAAGTATTAATAGAATGTGTGTGAATGAAAGCTTCATATCACGTTTTACATAGTGATAAAATTCAAAAAAAGACAATCTCATTTAGTATACATTTACGGTTAAAAAGCTAACTTATGGTTTATTGCTAAATATTGGATCTATTATATTATCTTTGTAGCTGTTTTAGCTAACACCAGTGGCCACTCCATTGGTACTGCAGCGGGAAAATCCCTCTATGCAAACACAAACTGCTTGTGTTTGGCAGAAACAGCATCTACAGCTTTAAGAACTCTCGGATCTTGTGGCATTCTCACCTATTTTCACATCATAAACTTTTTTTCGTTTCAAAAAGTTTTACCTTCGTAAAAATGGCTTTTTAAGCTTTAGCTTTGGCTTTTGCTGCTCGCTCTAGAACACCCGCTCTGATTTGTCAGAACGTCCCTTCCTCATGCAAAAATCTTTGGGGAAACACAACTGCAAATGTTCCATAACCTGTAGCTAAAAGGAGAAATATGTAAAGTTCTTCACACACATGTAGTGATATACAAGCTCATATTTTCACCACGTGTCCATGATCTACAAATGAATACGCTTTGATGTTCACTAGCAGCTGCATGCTCCTGAAGATCACCTGCTCATACACAGATAAAGCTAGCTGTAATGTGGCTTGAAAACAAAGAAACAAACAAACAAAAAAAAAACTTGTGCATGTGATGAAATCGGTACAGATGCACTTCCAATGAATCAGATATCAAATCAAATCAAATCAATTAATTTTTGTATAGCCCAAAATCACAACAACAGTTGTCTCTGAGGACTTCCCAAGATTATTAATTTTAGCAAATATGAATAATAGGAAATCAAAATAAACAATACATATTCAATGAAACAATACACATTCAATGAAACATTTGATCAAGCATGTCAAAGCAGATTATTAGTAGAGCAGATGAATGACCTCCTTCTCGGCAAGGAAAAACTCAAAAAACCCTAAGGGAAAAAGAGAACCTCGAGGAGAACCACAGTGAAGAAGGGTTCCACTCCCATGGACGGACAGGCTGTAGATGTAACTAAGGCAAAGTTATAGAGTTTATGTTTTTGGAGCCAGAGTCCATAGGCAGAGGGAAACGACTCGTCTAGCAGGATCAGGACAGGCCATCCTGGAGAGGGAGGTGGGGCGGAGGTCCAAGCATCAGTGGTCCGGCCCACGTCACAGTTACACTCCCCTCTCGGGGAGTGTAACTGTTTCAGGTATGAAAACAACAGCCCCTTGTGTGCAAAGTCTACTGCGAGACAGATTGTGTAAGTGATTTGGATTGTCCCGTCAGCACTTGAATGCACCTGAAGCCATAATATAGTAAGTCACATGGTCCGCCGTTTATCTGTACAAAGCTAAAAAAAAAAAAGGAAAGGCTGCAGTTAAATAGTGGAATTTATTATATTCAAGATTTTGCTAAATGTGCCCTTTTCCTCGGTTCCTTCCTGGTTGCACATTTATAAAGCATACCTCGTTCAGATTTTTTTCTTTGTTTTGTTTTTGGCCACGGATGTCTTGCCTCCACTCCACTCCGGCTGGACTTTCTTGGACACAGTAGAGTTAATTCCACTACTGTGAGGAGTTATTATTTCACACAGAACAATAATTGATACAGGACTGAAGACTTCCCAATATTGTTAATTTAGCAAACATCAGTGTTAGAGAATCAAACAATAAAACTATCAAAACCAAATAGTAACATAGGAAAAGTAGAAACAGTCGTTGATCAGGCAGGTTGAAGCAGATTATTCAACAGTAAACAAGAAAATGGATTTGTCCCCAAAGAATCTGTCCTTAGACGCTCCTTCTCGGCAAGAACAAACTCAAAGAACAAAACCTGGTGAGAAAAAACAGAAACCTCGAGGAGAACCACTCTATGCTAAAAACAGATACACTTGCAGCGCGATTTTGCCCCTGTGTTTTAAAGCATGGTCTTAGTTATTCTTCTGTTGGCCTCTAGTGCGCTCTCTCCAAGAGCTAGGTTATGAGTGCAGCAGGTGTGGTGCCCGCCAGATTTAATTGACCTTTATTTAACCTCTTTTGCAGGGGAGCCTTGGGGGAAGGGTCAGGGGAAGCATTAATGGAAATGTTTTTAGTTGTAGGAGGAAACCGGAGTACCCGGAGGAAACCTACGCAGACACGGGGAGAACATGCAAACTCCACATAGAAAGGCCCCGGCCGGCCCGGGAGTCGAACCCAGGACCTTCTTGCTATGAGGCCAGAGCGCTAACCGCTGCGCCACCGTGTCGCCCAGATGTGAGGGTACGATTTCATTCAGTGAACCTATATAGCGCCAAGACATAGACCGGGAGTTGAAATCTGAGAAGGAACTATCGAAGGTATTACGCAAACCAGAACCATCAAAGCCTTTTTTGTATTTATAAAACATACTAAAATCTGGAATGAGTCACTTGTGTCAGAGACAGTCAATAAAGGGTCCCTACTGTAAATAATACAGGAATACACAAACCCATTCAAGTGGTGCACAATACAGTTTTAAGATTTGCCTAAATTAGAGACAGATTTATTGACTTTTAACATCAAAAGTTTGAGAATCATTGATGTAGACAAACTTATTACAGATTTTTTATATGTTTTCATTTTGTTATTTTTGTGTCACAGACGTGTCACGCTGTAGGACAGGAAAAAATGTGTTACACTCCCAAAAGGTCATGTTTCAACAATATAAAGAAAATGAGAGGCAAACAGTGTGTGCATCATTGCCCTGTCATTATTCACATGTTTTGCACGTGATGTCAGACCTGCTCAGACCTCGTATATGTCTGACTTTGTAACAATCCCCACAAAACGCATGAGTCGCACCTTGATTGTGCAAGATTACTGTTTTCACCACCAATTTAGAAATTCTTAGCACATTAAATAAATCATTGACTTTGGACTAAGTTCTTAAGCCCTAAAAGGTCCTGCGTGTGTAATGAGGATGTTTTGAACTCCGGTGCAGGTTATATGAAAACCAGCTCTGCTCTGATCTTCGTCCTCACACTGAGGATCACAAGCATGTCTGGCACTGATTTTAGACTGAAAATGATCAGAGGGAAAGTTTTGTTTATCATAAAGTTTAAAATGTGTTTGCAGACTGGCGTTTTTGGTTTATTCAGTTACATGTGCATCATTATGAGCACTTTGTGTTAGTTTTAGTTTGTTCACAAAGGCAGGCAGGTAACTGCAGCTTCTGTTAGCCACACAAACATCAGATCAGCTTTCATGGCTGAAGATGATGTCCATGTCCAACAAACTATTTTCAGGCCTATATATGGAATGCAACAAACAACATAAAATTGTGTTTCAAAAATCTCACAAAATATATACAGTATATTATAATTGCTTAGGCTGAACAGGTATTTAAATATCCAAGCTAATGTGGTTTTCTCACTAAAGTTGGAGTGTTGTTTAGTCCTGGGTTAGTCCTGTTTCAGTCCTTAGGAAAACCTGATCTAGTTTTGGCATACTTTTGGTTAAAACCAGTTGACTTTAATAAATACACTGTGGGAAGTAAAACAATGTCGTTTTCAAAGTAAACATCACAGACACGTTTGCGCATCACCGCTGATCGAGCTAATTCTACCCGCCCATGTTTAATTAGGTGTTAACGTCGCTGTTATTTTGAGGACTTTAACGGACCATATCTCTGTGATTCCTGTTTTTATTTTTTTGTGTTTTGTTGGAGGAGGTACAACGGGGCTTTGAGGGACCCAAAAAGAACGTAAGATTTTGCGCTAGCTGATGAGCTACCACATTTTCTCACACAGCTAAGCAATGTGGCGGAAAAAAAAAAAAAAAGAAACAGGACTATAAAAAAATCAAGGACCACAACAGTGACAGAAAACAGAAAAAAACAGGTTTAAATCTCTCAAAAGTATTTTAGCGCACTGTCCACCTTATTCTGGCAACGTAAGTAGCTGATGTCATTGAATGTCCCCTGGATTACCTTTTGACTAGTGCGAATGCTGGGAAGTATTTGTTCCTAGGGTAGAATTGGCCCTGTGAAAAAAGGGGTGTAGAAGTATTCCTGATGTTAGGTTCTTGACACTTTCATCTGCAAAAACGCCCATTGTTAATATTCAGTTCTGGCTCTACAGACTTAAACTCTATATCTGCGATACATATCTGGTTTAGGGCTATACAAAAATAAATTGATTTCATTAGTTTACAGTTGTATTTTGATTGAATCAAGCATGTTTCTGCAGCTGATGTTCGAGCGCTCAGAAAAACCTCGCTTTCATCTACCACTTATCCCCGTCCTTGTCTGTATTTACTTAATATTTCTCAAAACTTTCAGGTTCTGGGTAAAACATGAGGGTTTAAAAAGGGCTCATCAGTTCTGCAATTTTTAACAGAAAGTCAAAGAACCTGTTAATAATAATTGTAAGCTGTTTTAGGTCAGTTATGTTTTACAATGAACAAAATACCAATTTACATACTGTATGTCATAGTTTACGGAAATAACACAATCCGTCCCTTATTATAAGGAGAGTTGGGGTACTCACAGGTCATGAGTTCACTGCAGTAACTGAACTAGCAGAGATTTGACATGAAACGAAAATAAAACCTGGTAGTGTCCCGTTACGGCGCAGACATCCTGCTGAACAAAAGCCTGATGAAAAACCTGACACAACAAAGCCAATCTTAAGTTAATTTTGCCTGTACAATACTTCTGAAACCTATTGAGTATGACATACAAAAGAAGGGAAAGGTTGAGACAATAATGGCCGTGAAATTTGTGTGGATGAGTTTTTCTGAAGACCTGATGGAATCTTGGATCAAACTGAAATGTGAAGGCAGGACAGAGCCAAATGCTTGTGGAGACATTTGAGAAGGGCTGCATTCGCTGTAATCAAAAGTCTGGACCAAAACGGAGATTGATGCTTTCAGATCAGCCAGTGCTGCGTCAATGTGACCTGCAGTGCATGATGGGTAAATCACTGGACTGAAAAGACAAGATCACATCAAACTGACTGAGTTAAAAGTGCTACAGTTGATTTTTGCTTCCTTAATAACGTAAGAATCAGTCCACATGTTTTGTTCACTTATTTAAAGCATTGTGAGCCTCCAATTAGTTTACCAGACAGAGCGTTTACATGGAGGCCAGGAAAACCGGATAACTAGCCTACTCCGATTTAAACCAGTTTTCCAAAGCGCATGTGAACCCGGGCAGACCTATTGAGGAGCTGTAAACCGGTTTTCGGAAAACCAATTGGCGCACGTGGTCCCGACCGATTGTAGTCTGATTTCAGACGTAAACAGACAATCAGTCTGCAGCTGGACAAATGCAACTGATCATGCTCATAACCTCTGCCCACTGCACATCCCAGCAATGAAGTTATATAAACATTTTAACATCAAAAAAGCTCCCTGCCCATAGTGGCACACAGAGTCACATATTTAAGCACAGTCTTAACACAGTGTTTAACACTGTTCTAAATGTTTAAAATCATCCTACATGTTCCAGAAAGATCAGTGTGTCATTTTACAGACAACATCACAAACAATTATTATTAATAAACATTGTTTAGGTAAATCAACATAACACAATCTGAATCATGGAGCAGTGAATCTGATTAGCAGAATTGTCTCTCCAAGTAATTGGTTTACTCTCTTGCATGTAAACTGGAGCAAAATTGGTCAACCGATTTGAGGGGAAAACCAAACAGTCTGTTTTTTCAGCCTAGTCTGAAAATTGTTCAAATAAAAAATGAAAAAAAAAAAAAAAAAAAAAAAAAAAAAAAAAAAAAAATTGTTACATTCAAATTTGATCAAGCAAAATTATGTTTAACACAATATGTAGCATTTTCAGGTTGAAAAAAAAAAAAAAAAAAAAAAAAAATTTCAACTCTAAAACAAAGTATACTGTCGAGTGTTCCTGGCAACTACAAACTGGAAATGTCCTTTTTCCTCAATTGGAATACGTTCCACTTGAAAGTGCTCTGAAAGTCACTCGAACTGATAAATACTACTTCCAAACTGGGAGCTGCAAGGAACTCTCACTTCACAAAAAGTAAATCTGAGGAGCTAACTGCCACAAAAACTATGTAAACAATGACTACAGTTGAGCCTACAGGTTAATGGCCACATTGTTTACATACAGTCTGTTTAAAGTGATGAACTGTTCAACAATCACACAGTTCAGCATTCAAGAGCAGTTTTACAATTCATAAAAAAGCAAAAAGCGGACACTTGTCTCTTCCAGTACAAACTATGTTTCTGACCAGCCACATTACTGATATGTAGACGCAAGTTAGCATGAAATCAGCAGGGTTTCCAATTGTGTGAGTCTCAAATACCTTCACACTCAACACAGAGCAGATAAAATGCTATCAGAAATCTAAGAAACAATGAATTTGAAGTAAAAATATATATTTAGATATTGTAGTTCCTTCATGTATTAGCCTAAGGTCTAAAAAGCACTCAAGTTAAGGACTTAAATCAATCAACCACTTTCTTTTTCTTTTTTGTAAAACAAGTTCGTCTTACATTTGTTAACAGAACCTTCACATAAGTGTTTGACTTTAAAGCTGGTGTAGTTGATTTTCAAAATGCAAACACGATTTAGGTTTAAAAAAAAAAAAACTTCTCTCACAAATCCTTCAAAAAATGGTTATAATCGACATGTATTCAATTTGGTTGCAAATACGGTCAATACACGTCTTTTAAGAAACAAATGTCTTTTTAAACTAGAGATGACCACCCAAGCACAGCCAATCAGAACGCAGCATTTGACTCCTGATTCAAACTAAAATTCTTATCTTTCAGTTCAGACAGTACTCAGTGGTCTCATTATTTCACAAAAGGGCTGCATTTATGATAGACTTTTCACTGGAAAACACGAAGTTACTAATTTATAACTAAAGAATTAGTTACCCCAACTTTAACTTTTGGTGTTAAACTTTAAACATTGCTGACAGTTCTTTTTATGACTATTTGAAGGCTTTACTTGATATGATCTGTGATGTATGATGGTCGAGAAAGGAACCAAACCTCCAAGGTGGTAACAAGTGCACAAATCACTTAAATCACTTCACCATCCTCTGTTTAGCTTGGTCATTAGAACATGTTTGGCTCAGATCAGTGCAAAATTTCAGCACAGAAAGAACAAACTTCTGTATTTCATCTGGCAGCTGAAGCTGTTTATGGTTCTAGTCAGACGAGCCAGAAGATCTTGGCCTTTCAGCTCAGTCCACGGTGAGTTATGTTGTGAGCAGGTGAACGTGCTGTGATGTCTGCAAACCGAGCCTTGAGCTGCCAAAGAACAACACACTTACTTAATTATTTTAACATCTTTGAGTGCGGTGAAAGGTGGAAATTATGGATGGCGATGTGTTGGTATCGGACAACTTTTACGATAGGATTTTTTTACAATATTAATATCAGAACAATATTGAAAAAACAGAACATTTCAAGCGCAGATATTTTGTGAACAGCCCCAATTTGTCTTTAAAGCATCAAATGATAAAACATAGAAACAAACAAACAATTAAACTAAAACCGGTCTTTATATTTTCATAATAACACCAGAAAATATATTTTTTACGCCAGATAAATGTATTAGTTTGTAGGTTTGTGATCTTCTGAGTTTTGAAATAGATTTTAAACTAAACAACTTCAGCAGTAGTAATTTGATTTATTTTTTTCAAATCAGGGTTCCCACTCATATCCCAAAAATATTTTCCAGGATATTTGCAGGAAAATATTTTTTTGATGGTTTGGAAAGTTTCTAGCAGCTCACACCCAGAGATGCCTAGACATAAAGGGTGGACAACAAAAATTGTGGGGTCTGGGGGTCCTCCGGGAAAATCTGACCAAATGGACGACATATTGGTTAAATGAACAATAACAAAACAGATTTTAGTGAAGTTAGTAATACACCTATGTATTAATACCTTAGGTTCTATGTTCCAGTGAAGAAAAGTAACGGTTATTATCGGCCTATAAGCTACAACCGCTTTGCGTAGAACATCTATATTTTTATAATTGTAAAATATAGGCTGTGCTTTATTTTATAATCGACTAAATCCTATTCCAGGACAACATTTTATTTTCCAGCACATTTGGCTGTTTTTTTTTTTTCCCATGACTTGAAATGGACAAAATATTTTTCAGCTTTTCCAGGTTTTCCAGGATGCTTGGGAACCCTGTATAAATATTTTACACTGTCAATTATAAAAATAAAGAGTCAGTGTTTTTGCTGTGGAGATAATCTGCAAGTGCAGCAGAAAGAGCGGACAAATGCTTCAAATGTCCCAAAAATTCATATGTGGCAATCACAGAGAAATTTAAATGTTATGTAGATCTGCTTTAAAATATAAATATTGGTATCTGCAAATATCGGGTTTCGGTCACAGAAAGGGTCAAATATCAAATAGCAGTATCGGCTCAAAAAATAATAATAATAATAATAAAAATCTTTCAATCTGAACAATCTGAGCTTATCAAACAAATCAACAACACGGTTATTCAGCCAAACTGACCAGATTCTGACCAATGCAGAAGGTGCTGCAGTTTTCTAACCCTGTTCTCAGTCAAAGTTTGCTATTCACTAATCTACAGTTCACAAGGGCCATAACCTCAAAATTGAAGGTAAAATGTTTATTTAGTAAATGCATAAAATCAATGCCTGATTGGGGCTTCAGTGCAGGCTTAGGCTCAGTATCTAAAAGGGCAAAGGCAAAGAAAATGTCAAAAATGGGGAGGGCTCAAATACGCTGTCCAGACGACAACTTTGAAGCTTTTCTACAAAGTGTCTCCTCTAGTCGTCCCACTGTGCGACCTGGGTTCCAGCGGTTTCCCATTACAAGCATTATCCAGACCCAACCTGCTTAGCTTCCAAGAACAGACAAGATCAGACACTGAAAGCTCCAAAACTTTGAAAAACATGCTTTAGTACAATGAGCAGAACTTCCCCAAAACAAAGCACAATCAGTGAACAGAGATGGTGTGTTGGCCAGAACCAGCCTGAGTTGAGATGCAGACTGTATTATGTTCTCCTATTTTGACATTGTGTCAAATATTAACTAAAACCGGCTGCACACAGAGGAGTTTAGGATCTTTTGCAATTTTTTTTTTTTTTGGTTTATAGCTGATGATTCACTGTGGACCTCACAGGTGTAGTTGCTTCTTTAACCTCAAAATACCTATTTATTCACTTTGCAGAAATATATCTGAAACAGAAGCACATATCCTCATGTAACTAATTTCTCTCTACGCATAAAATTAAAGATGAGAAAAAAAAAAAAAAAAATACTGACGCGGAGTCTTGATCCCCAGACACTGTGCATCACTCACTTATCCATCTGAGCCAAATGACTGATGACGTCATGCGGTGCGGGACCTAATGACTACAACTGAACAGCAAATGTGAACAAATATTATGTTTTTTTGGACCTTTGCCATTAAATATTTGCTTGTGGTTATTTGTTTAACTGCACAGTGAAGCTAAACAGACACATTTAGGCGTATAATCATATTTTGGCCATAGAGAATCCGATTTCCCTCACACACAGAGCTGTGAGGCTTGGCTTTGTACGAACTCCGTTTACTGTCAAATTAACTCACTAAAGCACTCATGTTTGCATATATTTTTTGACAATTAGAAGACAAAGCACTCGCAAAAAGTACATATACAACATGTTTTATCACTTTTTGTGGGAAAACACGCTGCACGAACGCGCCCTGTTCATTGCATGTGGCTGCGCATTGAGGTGAGCCTCATCTCGGCAAGTCCAGGGAGATTTTAAACCACAAAACTCAGTGAAAATTACGAGAAATAACCACATACGACAAATACAAAACAAATGTCTTATTGACATCAAGTATTTTTTCCACCATTTGGACTGTTGAGGCACATGGCCATGTATGTCTATAAGTATGTCCACCATAAGGCAGTGTAAAGATACGTGCACAACGCAAAAAGTCGTAACAAATCGCAGTACACACAGACAAGGAGAGAAACGACAAAAAAAATCTTACAAAAGTCCTTACTCTGGCCACCCTCCAAGAACTTATAGAAGGACACATCGGGTTTACAATCCAGAACTTCTGTTGTGAGCAGAAGCCGTTAGAATATATGAGATTATATCTTTTTATTTGGACGTATACAGCACTGAAACAACAACAATCAATAACACTACTTCCTGGGTTTGGAGAAAACAAAAATAAACAACTGATTAAAGTAAAAAAAATAGTCCCCTTCTATTGTGGAGCGATAAAACCAAAGGTGCGATGTCTCCACAACATGAATAAAACCGGCTGAGCATCACACTAATACTGTTCAACATTACAGCAAAGCAGTATCATCTCCAGAGACAAAAGCTGAGTGCAGACCTAAGCTTTAGTGTGAAAAATATTGACAAGAAGACATACAGCCATATTAAATGTTGCTAGTGTGCTTTGCTGTGTTTGTCATTTACCATAAAACATGATATTTGTTCAAAATCACACTCCTGAGTTCCCACAGGAGACGAGAACAGCTGTTTCTCAGAGTCGGTCTAAATGAGAACTGCATTTATCACTCAACTGTCAACTTCCTCTATTTTACACACCCATTAAGGGCATTTAGAGGCCAATTTTCAAACACATAAAAAGTCTTGTTTGTTAGGAGCCATAAAACACTCACCGCGATATGAAAGTGGAACGAAGAAAACCTGTGAGAGCCGCGCAGAGGAAGCAGATCTGGTGTGTATTACACTGTTGGACCATGGGGAGACCTAGCTGTCTGTCACACACATTGTACACATTTAGTAGAGTTTCTCAGGGACCAGCACCAGGTTCAACTTTAGATTTACAAGGAATGTAAGAGCAAATAGAAGTATGATTGTGTGTGTTCCATTTGTGTGGTCTTAGGTAGTTCATCTCAGATATGATTTCAAGTCGATAGTTTGATGTATTGTTATATTCTAGATGAAATAATTAAACTGTATGACTTTTTATTCATCTTTGTATTTGCAATAATAAGTAGGCTGTGCACAAGGATTTGAAAATTGTCTGTGATTAAAAAAATGTGTGAAAAAGTGCATATAAATGTACATTTTCCAAAGATTATTTATGTGAAGAGTGGCAGGAAAGTCACACCACACCAGAGACTTGTGAAGGTTTCACACAAGTGGAGGACCGTGGTGTTGTGAGTTTATACGTGCAATGTGCTTGTATTTACAGCAAAAAATAAAGAATGGAATGCATGTACATTAAATCTGTTTGTATAGGCATAAATGAATTGCTTGATGGTATAATATTTAAAACTAAATCAAACTACTTTCATCCCACCTTAAAAAGTTTTATTCACTGATTCTACAGAAATCTGCAATGTTCTCACTCCCCCCAGTGGCCATATTTGTTTTGGTAGCTTAGAAAATGCATGGCGTTGATCCAATGCACCTAAACTTAAGAGGGGAAAAAAATGACCAGACTGATGTTAGCATCCATCTATTTTCTTCCATTTTATTCGGAGTCAGACCGCAGCGGCAGCATTCTGAGCAGGGAGGCCCAGACTTCTCCTTCCACACAAACTTCCTCCAGCTTTTCTGGTGGAATCCCAAGGCATTCTCAATGCCAAGAGGCATAGTCTTGGGTCTACCCCAGGGTCCCCTCTCGGTGGGACATGCCCAGAACACCTTCCCAGGTAGCGTCCATGTGGCATCTGGGACTGATGTATCAGCTACCTCAGCTGATTACTCTTGACGTGGAAAACTCATGTTGACCGCTTGTAGCCATGATCTTGTACTTTTGATTCTTGCCCAAAGCTCATGACCATAGGTAAGGGTTGGAACGCCAACTGACCAATACATCAAGTACTTTGCCTTTCGACTCCTTTACTTCTTCAGCTTCAGCTCCTTCATCACAATGATCAGATATAGCGACGCATCACTCCTCCTCTTGGGGCAAGGACTCTGCACCCACTTCCATAATATTGTCTTTGCGACATTCTCTCTGTGAAAGCAGATTTAACCATGTGACATCTTGGACTAGTTTTTCTGTCAAAAAAACCAACTCACTGAATATAGTATACCTCTTGCTCTGTGGCTGCTTTGACTGGCTGTAGTAAACTTCCTTGTGTAACATGTTGGAACCTTACAGGCTGAACTCATGGAAAACCGAAAATTACGTTTACAGACAAACAGTATTTAGCCGAGCATGGATTGTTGGTATTTACACAAGTTCAAACAGGACGTAAGTACAAAGGAGAATGGCTACTATTTTGGACAGGGGAAAACAACAACGTAGAAGTTGCACCAGGCAGTACAAGTCTGACTGTGGCAGGAAGAGAAGATGATCCTAATCCGTGAGGTAACTAGAATCTTTGTAAAGCATCACATACGCATGCCACTCAGCATTTGCTTGGCGACTGGATGCTGTTTAGACTGGGTTTTTGTGAATGTTCTTCTACATCGGTGCGCCCCAAAGAGACTTGAACAGACACTTCGTTGCTCGACCTACTGTCAGCGACAAAGGGTTGTGTTAGTGTGAAAGACCCATAACAAGTCACAATGACGTCACAGACATGAAGAGTGAAACGGCAATTAATCTCTTGGAGAATCATTACTCAGGTCACACCTTCCCAAACCCATGAAGACAGTTTTAAACTCCTCTACTGCACAGAAGGATTTACTTAACAACAAAAAAGCAAAAGAAACCATTAATAATACCTATCATGCCTTAACGTTATCTGCAACCATCTAACTTCAAGCAAAAACAGTTTCACTTCAGCCTTAAGTAATAGTACAACAAATAACTTGCAACTCCAACATCTTCTTAAACCAATATTGACAGAGCAAATAGACACGCCCACAGCTCATGACTGCTCGCCCGCTCACACAGTAGTTAGAGAGGAGTAAGCAAAAGTGAGCATGACAGTATTTGAAAAAAACAAACAAAAACAAAACAAGCATTACGTTTGAAGCAGTTGGATGTGGTTTTTGTGTGTGCTATTAAGAATAAGAAACTGCAGCAGGTGAATGAAAGGCATTGCGACACATTATTAGATGTAATGCAATGCTTCATAAAACAATTACAACTGTTGCAACTGCCAAGAAAAACAATTTTGCAACTGTCAATGCATACATACATGATTCAAATGCACTTGAACCCGATTCAAGTTGCATGTATAGATACTGAAGATGACGCGCCACATCAATCATCTTAAGAGTGTGTAATTATTCAAACTGTCATCCGGGATCCTGCTGGTGTTTATTCTGGATTAATTTGTAGATTGCGTTGCATGATCTTGGCACAAAGCTAAACTTCAGTAACACAATGTTTGCATGTGGATTCAGACTCCTCCTTGTGCACTGCCGGTCTTAGCTCTTCGGAAACATCAAAATAACTTTAAGCAGAAGTGGCAAATAATAGTATTTTTACTTAAATACTGCACTTAAAGCTGGGGAACCTGACTTTTTGTGTTGTAAATTAGTAAGCTTTGTTTTTTCCACCCAAACGTATATTCTGAATGCACTTTGTGACAAAGTAAGGTCGCTAAGTATGTACTGTCTAAAATAAGTATTTCATTTTTATAGCTGAAAGCGGCTCTCTGATTGGCAAAGCTTGGTGGCCATTCACAAAAAATGGCACTAAAATGAGTACTTCTTAAGTAGTAATTGAAGCCAAAAAGGAATGCATTTAGATTTTAAGAGATGCCAAAGTATAGCTAGAAACTATTCAAAAAATGCGTACTTTGAGTTTTGCAACTTAAAAATCAAGTGTCTGTGTAGGTTTCCTCTAGCACTAAACAATAGGCTCTAACTTTTCACCTCTTCAACATGACTTTCGTAAAAAGAAAATTCCAATTTCAGTAGGGCCTTCCTGGTTAAATAACATCTATTGGGGTTTTGTCTATAGTTGACTTTCTATGTCTGAGGTGGAACTACACACTAAACCAACTTGCTTTAGCCACTAAGCTACATGCTGTGTTTATTTGTCTACTGTTCAAAGTAGTAGTCAAATGACTGTGTGCTCCGCTGTGTTCAAAGTAATTCCACTGCCCCTCTCCACTCCCACCCTCTCTTCTACTCTTTACTGCCCAGATTAGCAGCTCTGTTTAAAATGTGGTGGAGTTGGGAGTTTTAGAATCCTGTTAATCTTGATTGTCAGAGTTTACTTATTTGAGGCCATGTTGTGAAGACAGTCAATTCCTTACAAAAAGAGAAGTTGTGTTTGTGAGCTGCTGATTAAAGTGTGGTCTCAGACAGAGCAGATCTGCTGCTAAGTGAAAGTCATAACAGAAGTCTGGCTGATTTCATGGACTTTTCATGCAGTAAAAGCATTAGAAATGCTTTGGGTCTGCTGCAGAGCAGACAATGGTCCTATGGTAATGAGTTATCACTGTGTAAACTATCAATCTTCAACTCTGCACCAGTTATGATTTTAATTACAGGACAGCTTGCATTTTTTAGATTCTGTTTTTTTTTTGTTTGTTTGTTTTTTGTTTTGTTTCAGATTTTCTTTTTAGAAAACTTCTCATTATGCGGTAAAGACCTACAGTGACATTATGTTTCTGGAGCGTTCCAAACTGTGAACATGTGTATGCATGTGTGTTTTTGGACTGAAAACAATTATGTTATGACATTGCCACATTATTACAGATGGGTTAATATGGATTTGTTGAGCTGATGCTGATATCTGGCCTACTGTGGCCAACTGTCGATATTTGGAGATAGCGATATATTATATAATATTTACATATTAAAAAACAGCACAGAACACAAGATCACAAATGTACTTTTTCCTGTAGTAAAAACTACAAACAATATGTATTTATCTGAGATAATAAATATTCAAAAAAAATGTGATGCATCAGTAAATATGCAGTCACATTTTAGTGTAGCTGTGGATTATTGAAACAAATTTGAGAGTGACACATGTCGCAAATAAATAAATAAATAAATAACAATCTTCTCTACAAAAAGTTGTTAAATGTTAAAAATGTTGAAATATTGGTTTTACCAACACTGACACAGTATATTGCCCACCCTACACATAACTATTGCACTACTGTATTGATGGTGTTGGCTGCTACCTTGGCCAGGTCCCTCTTGCAAAAGAGATTCTGAATCTCAATGGGACTTCTTGGTTAAATAAAGATAAATGAGAAAAAAAAAGGTCTGCCTTAAATTTGTAATTTATAAACAAAAATAACATAGAGTCTGATTAACCACAGCGAAATTCAAAGTGAACAGGACTGTCCAGCTCCACTAGTACAGCCCTGTTTTGACTGGCCCCAAACATAAGACAACAACTTGTAATGATTCTGTTTATAGCAGAGCGTTCTAGCTCTCAGAGGTCTGACATGAGCAGCTGACACCGTAAACACCACAAAACAACACGTTTTCTTAGGAAACACAAACTTAGTCTCAGTCATACTTTTTGGTTGGAGGTTTAGCTCAGCAATGTTTAAAAGAGACATTTGTTTTTAGTAATCAGCAATTACCTATTGATTAAAACTGTATTAAAAATGGCTTAGAATTATTAAGATTTCAAGTGGAGCTTCAGTTCAGGACTGTGAAGCTGATAAGCCCCGCCTCTTAATTGTTAAATTTAGTTGTACCTAGCAACAGATTTTAATTTACTCCTTTTACTGTTGCAAAGTGGCTACATGACAATTTAGAATTCAATATTGTATTCAATAATTGAATTTTTGGAGCGTTCACATGTGTGACAGAGTGGGCGGTGCTAAGTGAAAACAGACTGAGCACTCGGGCATCAGCTACAAAACACTACAAGATTACTCAAACAAGCATCAATCAATCCAAAGACAATTGAGAGAATCATAGTTCATTTTTCTGCATCTGCCTGTTTAACATCTCATTCACTGTTTCAGTCTGGTTTTCGTCATTTTGTTGTCTCTTATCCAATCATGTGGCTCCGAAGTGTTTACAGAGCCAAACCCAACCACAGCACTTTCTCGGGCCACTTTAACAGGTCTTGGACTCTCCTGGAAAACAGTAGAAACACGATATAAGTTGAAGACATGATATGAAAAGAAAAACAAAACAAAATTGAAGACGGCTACCTCAAGAACCAAACCATAAAAGTGCTACAATAACTTCATTTCTCTTAAATGTTTTGCATTTCAAGTCATCATGTGGAACAAATTAACAAAATCTGCTGCTAAGCCACCCATTTGTTCAGCCGTCAGAAGGAAATAAATTCTAGCGACCAAAGCATCGTTCTTGAGATTAGCAGGATCTGAAAGTTTTCCCCAAGTATGAGTATGGATGTTGGGAGTATGGTTGGATGTTGCAATGTTGTTGTTTTTTTAATGAAATTGTCGTATTGTGATTTTCAATTTATCATTGCATCTGTTTGTTCAAATACAGTCTACATTCCTTAGACTCAGAGTTGCCATGTCTACCACTTTATAGAGCTTCTTTTTTTTTAAGCCTTATGAATTTTATAGGTTGTGTTTTCTTGGGCTGCACTTTCAAGTCATAAAAGAGGTAAATTTGATCTTTTTTTTTTTGGTTTGATTTACAAAATATATCCATAAATTCGTGGTTACTTTAAGTTTTGGATTTTCATAACACATTGACGTTATAAAGGCATGACAATATGATTATCGTACTTTTGACATTTCGTTGTATGTCTACATTTACTTCGTAGACTGGGCTGATTTATCTCAAAGGCAATTAGAAAAAAACAGTCTAAGAATTGTAATGAAATCAAAATTGTTATCTTGCTCCAAGAAAATGGTGCTTTGGAAGGATTTTCGGTCGACATCACTTTTTGCCTGTCAATGGCCTGTCAATGCATTGACAGGCGGATTGGTGCAGTGTCTGCAGTGATGCAGTCGCTGTATCGAACCGTTGTGGTGAAGAAAGAGCTGAGTCGAAAGGCAAAGCTCTCGATTTACCGGTAAATCTACGTTCCAACCCTCACCTATGGTCATGAGCTTTGGGTAATGACCAAAAGGACAAGATCGCGGATACAAGCGGTCAAAATGAGTTTTCTCCGCAGAGTGGCTGGGCGCTCCCGTAGAGATAGGGAGCTCAGTCAGACGGGAGGAACTCGGAGTAGAGCCGCTGCTCCTCCACGTCGAGAGGAGCCAGTTGAGGTGGTTCGGGCATTTGTTTCGGATGCCTCCTGGACGCCTCCCTGGGGAGTAGGGCTGGGCGATATGGCCAAAAAATAAAATCTCGATTTTTTGGACCACTTTGGACGATTTTGATTTTAATCGATTTTATTCGACGTCATTGATGACTGCTGCTTTTTATTATGAGCTCATAATATTTTAAAGCATCTATAAAGAATGAGCCAATGAGATTAACTTGTTTTATGTCATATTAAAACTAATAAATGTTTGCTGCTGCATCTAATTCATATTGTTATTAGCATTTATATCTATCAGGCCCTGTTAAGATCATCATTATGATTTTTTGTTTCATATCTAAAAGTTTTAAGTTAAGCGAGTGTTTGTCTCTCACTCCTGTCACTCAAACTGGTTGCCATGGTTACTCACACACGGAGGGGAAAGGGGCGGAGCCTGCTGGCTGCTGCCTTGGAGAGAGCATGGGAGAGAGACGCTGTGGACGGCTTTTAACTTATCAGAGAAAACCTCACAAAAGCACACCCAGCAGCTTGTGTAACTGCAAAGACAAATCAAAAAGACGCTAGATTTTGCGCGGGACTTTTCTAGAAATTTACAGCGAGTCTAAAGCGCTGAAAGCGGCCGACTCACCCGCGGAGAAATAGCAAACTCGTAACTTGTAGAGATTAAGCTATACACACCACCTCCGGAAGGTTACTCGTGGCTGTTATTAAGTGATTAAAAGGTCCGCTAAACAGGCGCAAGGTTTCTGTTCGTCTGTTCTTTGAGAGAGTCGAGGGAGAGCTCTGTAAAGCTGCTGAAGGTGTCCAGGGCGCGCAGCTGCATCACAGCGGACTGAGCTCGATTTTACGATTTGGCTATTTTTCACATCGTCGATTTTCAAAGTTCCGAATTAATCGAATTAAATCGATTAATCGCCCAGCCCTACTGGGGAGGTATTTCGGGCAAGTCCCACTAGGAGGAGACCTCGAGGAAGACCCAGGACACGTTGGAGGGACTATGTCTCTCGACTGGCCTGGGACTGCCTCGGGATTCCCCAGAAGAGCTGGCCGAAGTGTGTGGGGATAGGGAAGTCTGGGCCTCCCTGTTCAGACTGCTGCCTCCGCGACTCGACTCCGGATGAAGCGGAAGAAAATGGAATGAAATCACTTTTGCCCTATTGCGCATGTTCCATGCAGAAAAGCCGCTGTCTATCTGCTTAGCTGGCGAAACTTCTTTGAACAAAACAAAAAAACGTAACGAGCAGCTGTTTGGATCAGATATGAACCGGTCTGACAGATGTCTGACTCTCGAAGCTTGAGACATATTTTTCTCACCATTTTTTCACTCATCTGAATGTAACTTTAAGGGTCGTATGGTCGAGTTTCATCCACATGTTAATTTAGCAGCAGAACTTTTGTTTTCACACAGTGATAAACATTTGGCTAACAACAGCCCTGGCTCAAGTTGTTTCTCCAGCTTGAGCGGCAGCTCTCTCTGCATATCAGGTGCGGATGCATTTTAACCCAAAAAAGAATCTAAATGACAAAAACTTGCTTTTATTAAAGTTTATTTTTTGGTAAAAAGTTACACAGTGCCAACCTGGCTCACGCCAGATGGATCTGTGTTGAACTACGATTTGAGTTCTTCCACAGTATCTATCTGGAACTTGACTCGCTGAAAGCGTTCGGGAAAAGGTGGGATGTTTGTTTAGTGAAATACTTCGAGCTGATTGGGTGTGGGGCCTACCTTTTTTCTTAGCCAATCACAGCAACAACTCGTAATGGTGTATCAAATGTCCGACTCTTCTTTCAAAAAGAAATTACTCCCTATTTCTGCTAAAACCGCATCAAAAGAAGCAGAAATACGTACATCCACGAGAGCCGCCATCTTTGTTTAGCTTGAATGTGACTCTAACAGCCGTCTTAACAGCCGTCCGAAACACCGCTAGTTCGGACTCCCAAACCAATCGGGCGGCTGGAAGGCCAGATGGTTTATCTCGTGTTTGTGAATTCACAAATATCATCACAAAAATCATCTGGCTGGCCAGTTTAACACAGTGCACCTTTAATGCCAAAGTACTGGAATTGAAAAAGTTACATCGGTGCATTCCATTGAATACAGTATATCACATAAGTGCAATAATATCACCTTCACACCCCTAATTGAAAATCTACAATACATTTTTTTTCTTTTTGTCAATTTTGTGTTTAGACAGCCTTTTAACAGAAATAAATTTTCGTTTATATTAAAAGGATCACTCAAACTGACATCGATGTGATCATCTGCTCCATCAGTTCTGGGGAAAATTAGTCTACAGTGTCTCCTTGCATAGCTAATAGCTAATTTTGTTTCCTAAAATCATGTGTGCTTATAATCATTTTTAGCATGTGCTAGCTGCTTTTAGCTGGAAATGGCTGATGTAAGATCATTATCAATATTACTGCAAGGGAGGAAAACTATGTATTTGAAATGATAAAAATTAGAGCATCTTAAAAAATGTAGTACAATAATTCTACAATAAGAACAACTAATTATCACAAATCAGATTTTTATCAAGCTTGATTTTGATTGCCATAATGATTTTTAATAAGAAATAATTTTGTTAAGTTGGAGTGATTCAAGAGCCACTTTTAAGTGATTAGCTGTGTCTAACTGAAGGTTACAAAAACATTAAAGAACTTGGACTTGAGGCCAAAGGGTAAACTTACTGGAGATTTACAGAACATTAACTTGGTCCTACCAAACAACATCAATTCAATATAAACTGTTGAGTTATCACCGTTAGGCTGAATATTAGGTTTTATATCAGACATCACATCATTGGAGTTCAGTGATAAGCTTACAAATTAAAGACATAATATCATATTCTAATATTTTATCTACATATTTGACACAAGGTCAAACGAGAAAAACATATAGGCAACAGTCAGTTATCTCAACTCAGGCTGCTTCTAGACAACACATTGCTTCATCTCTCAAGATATACAATCGGCCCTGGCTGGTCGATACGGTATTTCCTGATCTTTAAGAACCATCTGCAGGTCTGTGACATAGATATATTATCTGGATACAACATTGCTAGCTTGTAGCTGTTGTAGCTAGCTCCAGTGGCTACTCCACTGGTGTTGACATGGATGTATTATATTATCTGGATTGGGCTCCGCCCCTCTTTCCTGATGCGAGTGGCGATCAGGCCGCTCCGCGGTACTGCAGCGGTTGGGCCCAAGAAAAATTTCCCCATAGACGGTCAATGCATTTTTCGGCACTTCAAGCTGCTATCGCTCCGCGGACACGGCACCTCCAGCTTTAACTAAGGTCTCATTTTGAAGGTATTTCTCTCTAGTTTCACTACATAAATTTTCCAATTTTTTCGATGCCCCAAACGCCTAAACGGTGTTTAGCCTAGCTTACAGCTCTGCCCGCGCTCTCTCCGCTCCCCCCCGCTCCTCCGCCGCTCCTCCGCCGCTCTCCCCCCGCTCAGGCCACCATCGCTCTGATTGGTCAGAACTGATCACGCTGTCACTTTTCTGACGTCACGGTAGTGGGAGGCGCTAGCCCGCATTCAGGAAAGAGCGCGGAAGAAAAAATCTTTTTCAGCATCAATGCGCCACTGAGAATAAGCCATTGAAAACAACGGGCCGCCATCTTGGACTCATCTTCCAGTTATAATTATACTTCCATGGTGTTGAAGCAGAAAATCCCTCTACAGGCTAGAAAGCATTTTTCCCTAGTAGAGCTTTAAGAACGGCTTGATTGTGTGGCAAGTCTGACCTAGTGTCATAAAGTTTTTTTAAGTTTTTGCTTCCGCTACCGCTGCTCGCCCTGTAACTCTGATTGGTCAGAACGTCCCCCTCCTCGCGCAAAAAATTATGGGGGAAACACAACTGCACATGTTCCATAGCCTGTAGCGCACCTAGCAAAAGGCTAAAGCTAACGGCCATGATGGCTACGAACGACAGTGGGCGAAAGCTATTGCTGCACTGCGCCTGCCATCTTTGGCTTGGTCTGCGATACCTGACCAAGTCACAGTGATTGAAATAAATCTGCTAGACTGATAATGTGAATTACTGGACAATTGTATTCTAGTATTACAGACGTGAACAAAATTTCTAATGCATTCTGTTATTTGACATAATCAACATTTTTGGAAAACACCAGCTATGAAGGAATAACATCAAATGACATGATATTGTGGACCGAACTTTCACGTAATCCTTTATGAGTTCAGATCATTCTAAAACGATTTAACAAGTCAATTTGTGTAATGTTCATGCCATTCAGTATTTTGTTCAAATTTGATAAGAGGCTTGAAAATACAATCGTAACAAATTGTGCTACTGTGATATACTGATGAAACAGGACACATACTATTTAATTCAGCACTTCTGTAGATTACCTATAAATATGGTTTGTATTTTCTCATTCAAAGTATATTCAAAATATGAAAACAAAATACATGACCAACTTTACTATTATTACAAAGAGCAACAGAACCATTTCATACAATCCATTTGCAGAAAACAAGCAAGAGCAGTTCTCATTCCAAAATCTCTGTGTAAATCAGAATATAGGGCACCGTTTTGGAAACTTGGGTTTATTTCTGTCAGTCTGAGACATAAAAGACTTGTATCCTCTCCCTCCTCTGAGCCCGGGGCCTCTGCCGCTGATCACATGAACCAGAGAGTGTCATCCTCAGGCCAACACCACACGTCAACAAGCACATGACTACTACATTTGACTCTGAGCACGCATATACATCCCCCACACACACCAACGCGCAGATACAGTACACACACACTTACACACACACAGTACCACACCACAGTACAATGATACACTAAGGACTTGTGCCAAAATGGGACAAAAACGTATCTAGGGCGATTGCTAAGGGTAACTTTGCATCCAAGTCAGCACCAACTATGGCAATGTTATGAGTTGGTCCATTAAGTGTTTTTTTTTCATTAATTTGTAGCTATGTTTTATTTATTTTTATTTTTTTTTTATATTTCGACAACTAAAATACTTTTAATCTGACTGTATTTCATTGCTGGATTGTCATGATTTTTAAACATGTAAACAGAACTAATCTTTGTACCTCAGTCACATGTTTCATTAACTTACATTCTGTGTTTTTTGGAAGTGCTTTTTACAACTTTCAGAGCCAGTGTAAGCTTGGCCATGCTGATATGTTGACAGAGGCTGGCACATGCTAATAATCAAATGCACCATCTGGGTTTGAGGGAATAATATATACTCTATCAGAGACGTATGATCACATAAATATGAAAATATAATCTAAAAATGTTTGTAGGCCAAACTTATTTTCTTTAAACAAAAAATCAGTAGAAGGCTTTCACCTTGTGCTATTACTGACAGAAAAATGCATTTATAGAAATAAGAACAGTGAATTTTCTTCATATTTTGAATTTTTGGTCTCATTAAAGACAGTCAAAACACACTGAAAGCTAATAATTTGCTGCTTATATGAAGACTATTTCGCTTGTTTTCTTGATGATATTTTAGTATGCAAAATTTCCAATTTTTTTAATCGTAAAATAAACTCAAACATGGAGACACATTTTAACACATTTATGTTGGATTGACAGAATATCATCCAAGTTTTGTTATCGGGATTACGGCTGGGCATACATGTAGATAAAATTCAATTTTGTGATATAAATACACAAGCACAAAAGCTGGTTTTCCACTCAGTCCAAAGTCTAACTACCGACATGAGCAAAAAAAAAAAAGAAAAAGAAAAAAAAAGGAGCTCTTAAAAGACATAAGAGAACAAAATGTAGACCTTTACAAAGCTGGAAAGAGCTACTGGACAGGTTGGAGAACTTGCTAGAAAATAAAAAAGAGGCTAATGATGACTGGAGCTCCATGCAAGACCTCATCTCGTGGGAGATCAATGATGCTGAGAAAGATGAAGAATCAGCCCAGCTCTGTTCAGCCCAACTGAACAGAGCTATGCATTCCAAAACATTGGCCATCCAAATACCTTGAAGCAGGAAAACCAAGGAGTGGTTCTGTAAGAAGCATATCCAGGTTCTGGAGTGGCCTAGCCAGTATACGGATCTAAATCCTAAAAATCTTTGGAGGGAGTATTACTCAGTGACAGCTCTGGAATCTAACAGATCTAGAGGAGATCTGTATAGAAGGGTGGGTCAAAAACCCCACTACAGTGTGTGCCAAGTCTACCAACATTCTGAAAAAACTACTGAACCGTTTGACCGCTGTAACTGTTAACAAAGGCTTTGTTCCAAATATTAGAAATGTTTAAATCAAGTGAAACCCTGCGGCAAGTTGGCCACTGTCCAGGGTGTTCCCCCGCCTAAGGCCCAAAGTCACTGGGATAGGCTCCAGTCACCCGCGACCCCTAACGGGATTAAGCGGTAGAAAATGAAAAAAAAAAAAAAAAAAAAAAAAATCAAGTGATCAAATACTTATTTTACACAAATATTTTACAAATATTTGCCAAAAAAATCTTACAAAGTGATTTCTGGATTTTTATTTTAGATTCTGTCTCTCACAGAGGAAATGCACATTTGAGACCCCTTCATGATTTCTAAGTGGGAAAACTTGCAAAATCACAGGGTCATCAAATACTTGTTCTCTCAAATGTTCTTTTATATTTTCTTAATACAAAATATTTACGCTAGTGGCCTGCCCAAATAAAGATGCACCACAAACTAATCAGAATATTCTTCTATTTTTCTTTTTTCAAATTGCCCACTCTCCATGATAAAAATGTTAAGAGGTTAGTGTTGTTTGCGTCTAGTTTTTGGTCAGCGTCTGTGTTCCTTTGCCCCGGGGCAGAGAGGACGCTCAGTCGGGCAAAACAAGTCCTGATAGAGAGGAGAGAGAAGCCGTTTGTGTGCATGAGGCTCCCGAGGCCATGTCACACGGAGAAGGTATAACTTACACAGTATGTAGTCTGTGTGGTCGGAAGAAAATGAAGAATATTGCTGAAAACGTACGGACTAACAGTGTGGTTTCATGTTGTTTACTCTGTGGTCAGCGCTAAGAAAACTCTGCCTTTTTGAACAATACAAGATGACTAATGGTTCGAGGTGCTGTATTTCCCAGTCTGAGAAAAGCCAGGGTTTCTCAAGCTACGGTATGCGTGCTCCTCCTTGGGATAGTTCTTTAGTCAAACGTTTCAAAAACATGCATCCAAACTCAAAACAGGCACACAATTCACAAATTACTAAAAGAATATATGAAATGTATTGTTGTTATGGAATATGTTTTTGAATTTACATTCATATTTAGAATTTGGTGCTGTTTTTGAATTTTTTGGGTGACATTTTCTTTGGGTTTAACAGTAGGACTACGCTTCAAGTTACTAAATGGGTAATTTAGGCTGGGGCTTGAATAGGTTAATCTTAGGTTATTTTACATTTTGGCTTTCGTAGTACATACTGTATGAAAACGTGCTTATCGTACATTTTTGACATTTTGTTGTAGGTCTACTTTTCTCGGAGATTGGGCTGGTTTTTTGAAGCTCAGACGAGAAAGATTATCATCTACAGAGAGCTATGGGTGGTATTTGAAGCTAGACGAAAAGATTATCATCTCACAGAGAGCTATGTGTTTGATGAGAAAACAATGTTAGAACACCACAAAAACTCAAAAAAAGTCATTAAGTGCAGAATTGTGTAACAAAATTACTCAAATGTTCAAAGAATGTAGTATGAATAGAGCTGGTTTTTGGTTTGTTGCAATGGGAAACCAGTAGAAATGTCTCCCAAAGGCATTCATCACACAAAGATGAATGGTAAATCTTCAGTTTGGGTATGGATATGAATAAAAGGATCACTCCTAAGACAACATCTCACAGCGGACTCACACCAGCAGCGACTTGAGAGAGCAGTTCCCATTCATTTTCTTTGCAGGCTGGCGCAAAGAGGCGTCATGAGGAAGTGACGGGATGAGCGAAGCGGTCCAGGCGACCTGAACATGGCAAAGTTGAGATGAAATCAACTTTATGCAAATTCAGAGTGACATTGTCAAGAAGACAGTCACTAAGTGAACACATTTTCACAAACACAAACGAGGCATTGGTCGAAGCACTCAAAGTGCTCCCAAACACCCTTCCCTCTGAAAACTTCCCGAAGAGATCTGGAGACAACACAAGAGCGACCAGTGCTCAAGGAGGCGGGTTGATCTCTTCTGGTGTAAGTCTGCTGTTAGTCATGTTCACTTCACTGGAGTCTGGAAGATTAGCAGAGAACTACGGATAGAAAATTGATCGAGAACTTCGAAAAGCAATCGAATGGAAAGGCAAGAATCGATCAGTTTTGTTTATGCAGCCACTGACTTAAACACACACTCTGTATTTGTATAATTCTACAAGATTAGTCACAATAGGCGTTTTCCCACATGAAAGTACAAAGAACTAGTCCCCACATTTCTCCAGTCCCTGTTTAGTTAGAGGAACTACCCTGTTCCCATGTTTGCGTTCACACAGCAACAGTTTCTGAAAGTGGATCTAACTAGCTTTAACATTAGCATCTGTAAAGTCTGGAACATTTAAATAATTCATTAAGTGGTGTTAGGAAAACAAAAGTTGTCTTTTTTTCGATTCCACATTAAACAATAATGTGCAAAACTTAAAAACAAACTGGAATTAACAATAAAACAAAATGATTCACTGTCATTCCTAATATTAGTACTATAGGCTTCTATTTACAAATTATATAAATACATTTTGGGAGTTACTGCCTTTAAATATTGTTCTTAATGATAAGGGAAAGTTTATCTAAATGTGAGAATGTGTAAAACATGTTTCAAAACAAAGTTACTGCTGTAAATGTGTTTGTGTCACCAAAAGGTTCCTGGATCTGACTGGAAAGTACCTGCGCCAGAGCAGGAGCTAAAAAAGTCCCTAAAGTGTGGTCCCAGTCCATAGTTCCTGCTCTGTGTGAATGCTCCCAAAATGGGGACAGTAACTAAAAAGGACTAGGAACTGAAAAAGTTCCTACAGTGGGAAAAGGCCTAATGTTTGAGGAAACAAAGCGTGAACTTGTGCAAGACCCGACTGAATGTGCATCATTTACAACTGATGGGTTAACAACTCTAAATATGGCCACTAAACATTACGTTTACGGTTTGAATGTTGACAAAGTTCTAAGCTCTAACAACAGTGGCTTTGTTTAAATGTAATTTATTATGGTTTATTTTGTGTCTTAAGATAAAAAAAAGTGAATATAGATAAAGTAACAAAATCAAACAAAATTGAAAATCGTGGCTGCAAAATTGAAAACTGAATTGAATCGTGACTTAAGTGACTCGTCCCATCCTTACTGAGAACAGAAGAAAAACACTGTAAAAAAGAACACGCAAACTCTAGAGATCTGCAATAATTTCTTTAATTTCTTTCTTTGTTCATAATTATTCATTCTCATTCAAACCCACAGACCTGCCCCACATACGGCTCAGCTATGAGACCCTTAACTTGTTATTCTAACTTTTAACAAAATCACTTTCCTCTAACAAAGTGCAACTGTTATGAAAGCTTTTGAATAACCGTATAATTCATCCAGCTGGAGCCTGTGGGAGAAGGCCCAGGACTTTAATGTGCGATTTACGACATGACAAATATATTTTGTGCACAAAAGGCAGACTGTGATGTGTCCGTGCCTGGCCTCAGTTGTGGCTGACCTTTGACCTTCATCGAGACATGGGACAAACAAAAGCAAAAAGAAGAGAGGAGTCATTTTTATATTTTGTCCCACTTGGGAAAACCCTGAAAAAGAGTTAGTTTAAAAGAAATGACAGTTGGAAGTAGGGTGTGTGATAAGGCAAAAATATATATATCATAGTTTATATATCATAGTGGAGCCAGATCGTGATTTGCTCATGCTCAAATGTAAATGTTCAAATAAAGTTACACAATAATATCATGCTTAAAAAACCTCAACATTTTAAGTTTGAAAGCACTGGCAGCAGTGCAAAAATGGAGAAGTCATGTTGTCTAGTGCCAGGTAAATGTTGTGCTGCTGCATTCTGCACAGGCTGCAGACGCCCAAGTGAGGCCTGACTGACTCCAGCTACAAAAATCTAAATGAGTGTTATAAAAGCAGGACTTAATACAGTGTCTTGAACAACGGCCTTAATCTTGGCCAATTGTCTGAGGGAAAGAAGCTTGACTTCATCATGACTTTTTTTATTAGTTTGAAGTTCAAGTTTAATTCTTCACCACGATAAGCTAAAAAGTACTTTTCACAACTTAAGCCAGCGTGATGCGAGCTGTACCAGCAAAGCTAGCGCATGCCAAAAACAAGTGCAGTATTAGGGAACCAAATGCTCTTATCAGATAGAAATGAGACACTGCAAACAAGGAAACCAAAGATGACATTTGGCCACGCGACAGTTTGGTGAGTAAACATATAGTATTTATTGACCTTTATTTAACCCAAAATGCCCTGCTGTGGTTCAGAATCTAATTTTCCTGAAGAAGGAGGAGCTAAAAACGCTGGTTTGCCATTTTTAATCCCAACTCTGGGTCCATGAAATCCTCAAGGTCTGTGATAAATAAAGTAACATATCAGATACATACTGAGTTAGGTCATAAGCTTAAAAATAATGATCTGAACCACTGGAAGTGTCAAGATCAAAGCACAGGATTAATGTGATGGTACATCCTGGTTCTGGTCAGGACTGGAGCAGCAGTGTTTTGGATCAACTGCAGCTGTTTTACAACTTCTTTGGATAGGTCAGTGAACTGATTGTTACAATAGTCTAATTAACTGAAAACAAATGCATTATACACGAGTCGTTCCAAGTCCTGTTAAGACATCATGTTTTTAATTCTTACAATGTTTTGGGACGAATAAAAGCTGCTGATGTTACTGATTTGATGTGAGTCAATAATAATTCCTAGAAATTTGACTTGGTTTGTGGGTTTTTGAGAGAGAGCAGAGGTGACTACTAACACGTTCTCTTTTCTGTGGACTATGCTTTCAGTCTTTTCTGGATTCAGAAAAGTTGCCTTGCATTCGTTGCACACACTGACCAGATGTCAGTGATACATACATTTGTGCATCGTCAGCATATGTTATACTATTAAGTGGTAACTGACCTAAGGGCAGCATGTAAATGTTAAATACAAGGAGTCCCAGGGTAGATCCCTGAGGCACTCCACAGGTCAAAGACACATGAGTGTTTACCATAATTAGGAGACTATTCCCTGTTAATCATCTGATTTGTTTAAAAATTTGTTAACAATGACATTTGATTCCCAAAGCATCGCAGTCGAATATTCATTGCACACACAACACTTCTTACTCGTATAAAACTTTTAAACATTTAAATCGCCAAGATTAAAGACATTGAAGTTGATAGCATTAGCAAATGTGCTACGCCATTAACTAACTGTTTAAGTTCAAATTATGCACATATGACTTTTGATTGAAGTGGGAAAGGTATTTTTAACCATGTTTTTCTCACTTTCAGTCTAAACCCAGGCGTAGACTTTGTGAATGTGTATGTCTGTGTGAACTGAAAATAAATTGATTCACAATGATTCTGCGTTTATATTACCTTGAGATTTGGTCAAAATTATTGTTAATATTAGCCACGGATATTTGTCCACACAAATTGCAGAGGGCGGAATTAGCTCCAACTGATCAATCACAACAACTGAGCTGCAGACTTCAAACCTGAGGAAATGTCACTCATGATCACAAAAATAAATTCAGGAATTAAATCAGACACACGATCTCCATCTTGACTTATTTTACAGTCCGACACATTGTAGCTCTAAGAAAACACTGCATGTTAGCACAAAAGAAACTGATAAAAAAATCACTAACAATCACCTATGAGAAGAAAGAGCGGCTTGTTGAATTACACTGCTGTGAAATGCAAATAAAAGATGCACTGTGTAACTTTTAACCATAAACAGTTCAGGGTAAAATCATACGTTTGTCTTTGTTTTATCTTGATTGCACTCCATGAATTAAAAAAAAATGTGTCTTCACTTTGCATGGCCACAAATGGTCTGAAGTAGGGCCTGCTTTGTACATTTCTTTAGAAAACTGTTCTCTTGGCTGTATTTATGGCATGGCTTATTTATCCCCATTTAGAATGTCCCAGAGTATAGTTTTAACTTTCTGTAGCAAATAAATTGTGTTAACTTTTATCTCTAAATAGTCACACAACGTACCTTTAACATCACTAATTTAATTTCACAGAAGAATATGTTTGTTATTGTTACATACCTTCTTTGAAAATCTATTGTTTTGTTTATGTTACTTGACAAATTCCAAACTTTGACTCACCAGTCTGTACTGTCTACAAACACAACCCATTCTGTCTCCAATATGTTTTAACAGGCAGGCGTCAGGCAGATTACATTTACATTAGTAATGTTATGTTGTTATGTTTGAAGTTGAACAAAAAACTGTCCTCATGCTGGCGTGAAAAAGTCTGATGATAATATTGTCATCTTAATTCCACGGTTTTATTTCACTTCTGTAGAAAAATTGTGTTCAGGCCAAACTCTGTAATCAGTTAGTTTCAGACAATTGGAAATGGACAAGATCATTGGTTTTCTGCTTCACTTGTTGCTCCTGCAGTAGCCCACGCTCTTTCTCATCTTGTGTTATTGTCTTTCTTTTAAACTTAGCCACAATGTTTGTTTTTCTGAGGACAAACCATCTGTTTCTCTAATTGGCTGGTGGCTGCTGGCACATCGGAACGCCTGGGCTGTGTGTCATTGTTTAAAGCTCTACGGGCCAATATTATTCAATACAGATGGAAGGCAGAGAATGACCTTTTAGATTTTTCATGGAAAATTCTAAAATGTGAACAAAGCCTATTTGCAAATATTTATTGCTTTCTGGAAGGTGTTTGCATTGCCAAAGTGAAATGCATTGAAAAGACCTCACTGGATTCATTATAAAGACCCATGTGAGTCACTATAAAGGCCAGCGTACACCTAATCTACCTTTCGCACGTCAAGCCCAGGCATCAATACGAACAAATGTGTTTGCTCACTCATTATATAGGTGACCCTAAAGATATTTAAAGTAACCCACTTTATTTATGTACTGTAATGCTCAATAGCTTCAAATAATCACTGTACAAAGCTCATCACCCTTTTTTTTTAGATTATGAAACGGTAAGGGATTTGTTAATATCAACTCTAAATTTTCTGAACACGGCTGTGGGTAAGGTCTGGCTAACATTCGACAATAAAACTCCAAACCTTTAATGTGTTGGCTTGGCTATGAGTCTTAGAATAAAAATAAGAAATGCAAATAAAATGTGATTTTCAGTCCTATATTTCACTCAAAAATTAATAAGACATTCTTCTATTTCAACTTGTATTTATATTATGTATATAGTATCTACAGTACAGACCAAAAGTTTGGACACCACCTTCTCATTCAAAGAGTTTTCTTTGTTTTCATGACTATGAACTTTGTCGATTCACACTGAAGGCATCTAAACTATGAATTAACACATGTGGAAGTATATACATACCAAAAACAGTGAAACAACTGAAATATGTCATATTCTAGGTTCTTCAAAGAAGCCACCTTTTGCTTTGAATACTGCTTGACCACTCTTGGCATTCTCTGATGAGCTTCAGGAGGTAGTCACCTGAAATGCTCTTCCAACAGTCTTGAAGTAGTTCCCAAAGATGCTTAGCACTTGTAGGCCCTTTTGCCTTCACTCTGCGGTTCAGCTCACCTCAACCATCTCGATTGGTTCAGCTGGGACTGTGGAGGCCAGCTCATCTGGCAGCACACCATCACTCTTCTGGTCATTCATGGTTTGGATATCTTCAGAGTGAATCTTCAATGTTCATAGTCATGAAAATAAAGAAAACTCTTGAATGAGAAAGTGTGTCCAAACTTTTGGTCTGTGTATATTATGTAAAACATCGCCTGGAAAGTTCAGGCGATGTATTAAAAATATCTCGTCGGCCACCGTGTCCCTCTTCAAGTTTCAATGGGCGTGATGACAGATTCATTAGCCAATTAGGAACACGCACTGTCTCCTGTATGAAAACCAACATGGCTTTTATGACGAAAAAAATACATTAAAATATGGAACAAATATCTTGTGGAACTGAAAAACTGCGAATTTCTGCAGAATCAATGAGCAAAGCAAATGAAAATGTGAGGGATAGACTTTGGTCTAAATGACAGACGACCAATCAGCTCCTTTGTTTCATGAGCTTCACATAAATAAACTCATCTGATTGTCTGGTACATTGTAGAGTTGATCTGAAAGGCAGACGAGTGGTACCAGACCCACTCTTCACAATTTGCTGAAGCGTGGGCTCTGGATTTTAAGCAAACCAGCTCCAATGTGCAATTTTTATACAAATGCAATAACAGTGAAAAAGCTTTAATGCATTTCTCCTCTTACACAGGCAAGTAATCTACAGATGTAGTTTCAAATTGATAGTTTTTAATTTGAAGGGTTTTTTTTCGAATTCACCTGTAGAGCTGGCCTTAATTTGAAGTTGAGTTAGAAGAAAATGCAGTGTGTTTTAGAGGAGCTGTGTGGACGGTTGTACTGTCCCCGCCGGGAGCCCTCTCATATGATTTCTCAAAGCCAATTTTCTTCTCAGTCATGAGTTAGCATGTTTTCTTGGCTCACAGCAAGTTCCCAACAACAAGCCCCAAATGCTCTTGTAAAGCTATAAATTACACAAGGACATCAAGAGAGTTGTGGTAGCCGCCTGTGCAGAAAAACTTGCTAAAGGCATGTTGGATTTGTGTTAAACATAAGCTAATTTATATGCATGTTAGGAAGTGCAAAGAGAGGCTTAATTCACCGTGTTACAAGAGTCTAAAAGATAGCATCCTGTTATGATATGGCCGTTATGTCGTTAAATCAACTAACTTAAAGTGTTTTCCTATGGGATTTTCTGCACACCTGAAGGCAGAAAGCATAAACAATCTCGTGTTCGCTGTTATCCTTATATGATCCGTTTGTTACACTACAGTACTGTCTGAATCCGACATCATGTGGGCACCATTCTCTATAGCTTTTTGTTATTGGCGCATCATGAGCATGTTTCTATAATAGCCCTTTTTTGCGTGTCTATCTTATGGCGTCTCCTTTTCATGCATCTTACAGACAGGTGTTTTAGTTGAGTGTTTAGCCATGTGAGGGCGTTTTCTTTAGGGTTTAACGGGTAAGTTTAGGTCTGGAGATACAAAAATGGGGACGTTTAGGTCTGGGATTTTGTTAAAAATTCATAAACAATAACACATATTTACATCCACATTAGAAATTAACTAGGACAGCAAAGTGTAACATACATACACAAAATAGGACAATGAATTAATACCATTTATGTATGTATGAGTGTCAGTGACTGTTCACACACAAGCCCTGATGAACTCATATTCAATCCCTTTTGCTTATCTGTGCAATTTAATTGTTAATTGTAATTGTTCCTTCTCTTACCTTGTGCATGAATTGTGCTATACATATCTACCAGGTGACTGAAGCTTATCCAGTAACTTTGGACCTTAGGCGGGGAACACCCTGGACAGTGGTCAACTCATCGCAGGGTTAGACAGACAACCCAGGGCCGCCGCCGCTCGCCATTTGGGTGCCTTATGCATATTGGGACATTAATCGAAAAATCTAGAGATCAATATTGAATCGAAATGAATCGTCAATTATTTAGTGGTGGGTTTTGAAACAAAAAATTGAAAACCAATTCTTTGTCAGTAAAAATGTGCAGTTTGGAGCAAAAGTCAAACTTTGAGGCAGAATACTGATATAGTTTCAAAAAATCTAGTAAATGGGAAGTTTTAAAAGGGAAGGGAAGTTTGTTTTGTTAATGTTCATGAATGCCCCTTTTAATTTGTTTTTGAAAAGGTTAAACAAAATCGAATTAAAAATTGAGATTGATAAACATGAGGGAAAAAAATCGTGATTGTATTTTTTCCCAGAACGCCCAGCCCTACTTACGTATGCAAGATTTCAAATATTTTGGGCTATAAAAATAAATTGAATTGAAATTTGCGTGCTACGCATTTCAGTGAAATCAGGCTAGGATCTATTATTAAATCTTGATACAGTATTGCTAGCTTGTAGCTGTTGCTTGAGTGGTAACTCCATTATTACTGCAGCGGGAAAATCCTTCTAGGCTAGAAAGCAGTTTGCAATTGCTATACCGAACTTTAGCTTAGTTTAAACAAAAATTACTTATTTATATCTTCAATATATTTTGCTCACTTAATGTCACCGAGAGACAAATCGGTATGCTAGCAGCAGCTAGTAGCCACATTTCTAACAACAACAGACAAACTGCGTGGAATTTGGTGAACAAAATATTAGAAGTAGACAAGACACTGCAGACTTACTGTATATATATATTTTTAAATTTTAATGTGAAGAGTTATATTAACCTTTCAAGCGCCAAAGTAGAAATTCTGCACCAAACTGTTGTCCTCAGACTTTTTCTGTTTTTGATACAATTTTATAAAATAATACAGAGAAATATCAGTTTGGATTCTCCAGGGTAAAGGTTTAAGACTTTATGTAAACTGAAAAAATTGGGCCTTTAGAGTTGCATGACTTCTTTAATATAGCCAAACTGCTACTGCGAACAAAGTAGTAAACATAGATCGCGGTATCTTTTACAACACCAGCATTTTAATCTGGCCAAGAGGTTCTGGCTTAACGAAGGCACAGGGGAACCTCGCAGAAACTACTGAAACGGGACACCTTTTCTGAGGACAGACACCAATCCATTTCCAGAATACATGTCCATATGACGGCTACACTCCTGGACCCCAAATCCCACGAGGCTTTGCAGACCACACGGCAACAAGGCATCGCATTTCACCACGGAGACTGATGTTACATATCAAACAAAACCAAAGAGATGCTTAATGCAATTGTCCCACACTCACTCGGCCCGACGAATATATCAAAATTAGATTGGCTCTCACTCTGGCAAAGTAAAACAGGATCAAATCAGATTTCCCTCAATAGATTTTATGACTTATCATCAGCTAAGGTCTCAGCCAGTCTTTCCGCATTGATAAAACAGATCTTTATTTGTCATAGCAAATCCAATCGGACGTTATTTGGTTTCTCAAAACTTAAAGCACATTGAACTGTCTGGCTGTAAGAGCGTTCGCAAATGTGGTCTTGATAAAGCAGCAAAAACATGGCAATCAGGCTTAACTTTGAGACCACAAAACAAAATTCTGCCTGTCAAGTATAATAAAAAGTAAAATACCCATTAGTTGCAGTTTGTAGACAGATGATATTAAAGAAGATTTCAGGTTTTGAACCACAGTAATCTCTCTGCTAATCTGCTTTTATGATGAAATTGCCATGTTGTGATTCCCATGAATTTTTTTCCCCATCTCAGTCAGTTTCAACTTTGGTGGGCTTTTATTTTTTTTTAATGGAAAGTCAATTTTGATGGTTGCTCCTGGGCTGCATTTTTGTGGTTTTACAATGTTGTGATGTCTAAATTAATATCAAAATACTATTAAAATATGCCTTTTGTTCTAATTAATTGATTTTTTGACAAAACATTTTGCTGAAAGGCTGCTTTAGTGATGTTTGAGCCTCTGTTTCAAAGGCAGTATTCTCTTTGTGTGTAAGGCCTGTAAAAAGACGAGAGACAGAAAGAGAGCAGCACAGAGCTAATTAGCATAAGTAGCCTAAACAAGTTAACACTCAGTTCTGCTCCACTGAAGACAGTTTGTTTTAACTCTTGAGCCTCAATTAAGCTAACACAGAGGTAAAATAATAGCATGTCGGTCATTAATAGCGTGTTTAACTGCTTTAGAGCTTTGACGATGAGAGCACTCGTGTTTGAACTGCTCAGGTGTTAGCGTTAGCATTAGCAGCAGTGTCAGCTCTGGGTGTCTGTGTATGAGACCACTTTCGTCATATTTGTTACAACAGTGAATGAATCGAGATTTATATAAAATTGTCTGCATTGACTCGGGCTGGGTAGAACCTTCTGATACAATACGTATCCCAATACATTGGTCACAATGCCATATGTATCACGATACATGTATATCCCAATACAATTCTGAAAATTAAAAAATGTAGAAAAAAATATAGAATAGCATTTTATATTACCTGCAAAAAATTATTGCAAAATGTTTTTGAGTACAGCTTTTCTTAAGATCAATGCTAAGAATGTAACTTTGAGTATGTAAAATAAAAAGTAGAAATGTTGTATTTTAACTGTCGTGTACAAGTGTCCCATGAAGAAGTCATTTTTCAGCTCAATGGTTAGTTTCAGCCTTAAAGCTGTAGTTCAGGTGAATATGTGTACAATTTATGAGTTTAAGTATAGCGATATGTATCCTGATACATGATATACAGTATCCTGATACTGATACATTGAGCACAGCCCTAGTGTTGACCCTAGCATTTTGGAAACGGCTCAACTAAAGCCTGCTTCTGAAACATGTTAAAATGCATCAAAACTCATTGTGGTGAAGAAAAGTAGAAAGCAAAACATGTGAATGTGAGCAAAATGTGTGAATTCCTATATAGAAAGCTTGGAATAAACTGAATTACTTAAACTTGTTTACATTTAGGCTATCTATTACATTTTGATTTGATTAAGATTTATCTTGCAGCCGTGGAGTGTCAGTTGCAGCCAAAATACAACTAAAAGTGTGTTGATTTAGCCTAGCTTGTCCCCTTTAGCTAGCTTTTTGTCCTGGCTTGTCCAGAAGTTTTGACAAATATGGCTCAAACTGTCCTGGTTGAGATAAATGAAGTGAAAGGTGTAAAGGGTTTCCTTCTTTCATAAATACACAAGCCCCGCCCCCTCCAGGGAGATCCTTATCTGCTGTTACACGTTTCTGATGTGAGATTTGATCTGACTTAATGAGAAACACAAACACCAAACAGAATGACTGCAAACTAACAGTTAACTATTTGTTTTAGCAAGTTGACTCAAGATTGCAGTGTCAGATTTGCTCATGGTAATTTGGACTGCTTTTTAAGACTAAAGTTACTCTTCAAAATGATTTTTTAATCTAGAAAAATAAGTAAACACTTAGGTTAGCAAAGTACAGCGTATATTTTGTATCCATTTTTTTACATTAAAAGTGAAATAACCCATTGAAAACTCATCTCGTTTTAGAAAAGGGTATCAAATTTTCCATTTTTAGTTAAAGGTCCATCTTGTGCTATTTGACTCCAGGGAGACTTAACCATGTTAGAATATTGTTACCTCACCAAAAACATCCTCAAAGTGGTGTTTTCTTTCATTCATAAATGTTTGAGTAATTTTGAGATCAAAACGCTTTGTTCCATCTTGTGATGTCATTACGTGGTAAGTAAGTAATCTTTATTTGTATGGTGCATTTCACAGACACAGAGTCACAAAACGCTTCACAGTGAGATGAACCCCTCCCCTCCTCACTCAGTGACAGTAAACTGCCCTGGGGCAACTCAGCAGAGGCGATTCACCTAACACCTGGCGCCTCAACCTCCGACTACCACCAAGCTTTCCCTAACCTGCATGTTATCAGTTGGTGGGGAAACCGGAGTGCCCGAGGAAACCAGAAACCACCCAGACACGGGGAGGACCATGCAAACTCCACACAGAAAGGTCCGGGCCTGAGCGGGAATCGAACCCGCGACCTTCATGCTGTGAGGCCAAAGCTCTATCCGCTCTGCCACCGTGCCGCCAGGTAGTTTCAGTGTGGACATTATAGTCTTGAATGAACTGATTTATACTACAATATGATTGACTTGTTGTCAACTTGTTTCTAAATAGTCAGCTTCTCCTTAAGTTTGATTGCGATTACTACACAACTTCTTCAATATTTTCTGTTGAAATGACCATTCAAACAGTCTAAACAAGGTTAAAACATAGCTGCAAAAAAAGACTATTTTAAGGGTATGAAGATTAAAAACACAAAGAATTACTTCTTGTTTTAAAGCATTATGACATCATGAGGTATGTCATGCAATTTGTCCGATAAGTATAATAAGCGTTGCTGCCCCAGTTAATTTCTATGATGTAAATATGTGCTTTTCAATTTTTGCAGAATTGATTCATCTGTGAAGGTCTCAGGGCTGTGGAGGGATGGGCAGTCTGGTGAGTTTCTTCTGACAAAAAGAATCTGAAGCACTGAGCACTGATTGTGTGCCATGTGAGAGCCTTTTATAACAAAGAAAATGTCGATAGCCTCTGCTCCATTTAATTTCACTCGCAACTAGATCAGGAATTTCAGTTTTGTTGCTGCTTGAATTAGGCTTGAGAGGTGATCAACCAATCAGTAAACAGAAATTAAGCGAAGACGTCAAGTTCGAGTGTCTGTTTGTAGTTCCGCAAGTTTTCCGTGAAAGTAATATTTTACACACCTCCGTAACACATGTTTGTGAAGGAATATTGGTGGAGTTTTTGGCCTTCTTGACGTCCCTTGACATTTCAGAGGGTGTTAGTTCTCTGCCTCTTATTCCAGCTCCATTTATATCAAATCTTTAAACTTTCTTCCAATCATTAAACGTGATCATATCTTGATCAATCTCAGAATTAGAAACATTTGACACAAAGTCTGTTGAAATGAAGTCTTGAGTTGCGATAGCAGACTGAACGCGTTCTCCTCCTTTGACCTTGTATCAAATATTAACTTACAATTTGATCATGTACCTTTACTTGCCAGCGGTACATCAGGCTAAAGATTCGGTTGCCTGACCAGTCAGCCCCTCCTACATTCTGTTTCATTCTGTTTGATTGCAGAAGGGTCTGGGACCTGACGGTTAGCCAATAAAGTCGTCTCCCAGAGTTAAGACGATCCAATCAAGCACGGCGATTCTGACACGTGACACTAAAAAGCCGGAAATTGCTTGCAAGCCCCATTTCTAAACATTCAAGAAGGCAAATGTAGCTGATTCGGCTCGTGCTTCGGTTTTGAAAAATGAACGTATAAATTCCTTAAAACATGACCAACAAATCGTGTTGAGGGCTTCATACCGAAAAAAATCCTCGCGCTACATTTTTACGAAAACATCGTGTCGTTGTTTTAGTGGAATTTCCGGGTTTTCTGTGATTGGTTGACTCGGCGCTCGGAAAGGCCACCCTCGAAATTGATCCTCGGCGCTCGGCTCCCAGACCCTCACGGTTTGTAAAGGATCTGTGAAAGCGTGTAGAGACTGGCTGGTCAGGCAAAAGATTCGGAGCACCAGAGCTTGAATAAGCAGTAGCTAACCTAACCTGCAGCCAGATGGTTTATCTCGCGATATTTGTGAATTCCGGCTTTCCAGCCCCTCGATTGGTTTGAGAGTCTGAAACAGCAGTGTTTCGGCCCAGCAACGTGGTTTTGAGGCCTAATCACATTGTAGCAAGGAGGGCTAAGATGGGCTTGTTAACGCCCTGGCGCAGCCGTCGCGTCTAATTCAAGCTAAACAAAGATGGCTGCTCCAGTGGATGTACGTGTTGTTTGAACGAAGTGCACGTACTTGTTCTATGCCACACGGACATTGGATACACCATTACGAGTTGTTGCTGTGATTGGCTAAGCACAAGAAAGGTAGGCCGCTCACCCAAACAGCTCGAAATATTTCACTTAACATCCCACCTTTTCCCAAACGCTTTCAGAGAGTCGAGTTCCAGATGGATACAGTGGAAGAACTCAAATCGTAGTTCAACACAGATCCATCTGGCGTGAGCCAGGTTAGGGGTAACCTGTGCCTCAAAGTCCCTCAAAGTCACTCATAGCTACAGCTCCTGCACAGATACATGTTCAAACAAAGTCATAAAAGCATGACTCATATTTCTCAGAAAAAACAGTTACCACAAACAGACTCATCACCAGTATACAGTAAATGGCAAAATATTTCTTAGAAGTAGATCAGTCTTCATATTTTATCTTTCTTGTTTGAGTAGTAGCACAAACCTTCGGTATGATGATTGTAATGGACTAATGTTGGGACTATACCACCCAAAAATACATTTGTTTCATTAATTTAATAAGACAAGAATACAGTATATAGATTTTGTAATTTAAGGTCAGACACTGCATGTGAAGAGGAAAAAAAGTGAAAACTTTCCCATGATTTACTCTCTGTTATTATGACCCATGACAAGTCAAACATACATAAGGAGACCACAGGAGACAAGGGTTACAAAAATATAAATAGTTTTCATTTTTAAGTTAATTTAAGAAATTTTGAAGTAATTTTTTAAAAAACTCGCCCCAAGAGGCAAACAAAAGGTTGACCAGGGGAACCGGCAAAACAGAACGACAATCCAACATCATAACTAAAAGGTCACCTTCCCAAAGCAACAGTGACAGTCATTCAGTATTTCATCAAAAACTGAATCACTATCTACTGACTACAAAGGAAATTCAAACTGCTCTTGTCTGATATGCTAGTGCTGCAAAATCGCTCAAAACCAGTGTGGCTGACTCATGAACTTCAAAACAGAACAGAAGATCTCAGAGATCTACTTATGACATCACAGATCAAAGACATTGTGGGAGATCGAAAGATACATTATAGAGTCTAGACAAATCTTCAGCTGTGTATTTGATAAGAAAGTCCATTTCGCGTGAGTTAATGTTTGAATTCACAAGGGTGTTTTGGATATCTTGGTTGATTGGATGGACAATGCATGATAAGAAAACAGCATTCTGTAGTTCTGTATAACTTAATGGACACAGAGAAATACATGAAATACTAAAACATCTTGAGTTGTAGGTTTAGTATTTTGTTGTTTTCATATTAAAGCATGTGTTAAAAGAACAAAAATGGAGTCTAAACTTTACAAATAATAATATATTTCTTCTTTTTGTTGGATTTGGGTTTCTGTATCTCTTAAAGCCTTGAGCACTCTTGCCATTTCCCACTACAGATGAGCCCGGTTCAAAAGTCACACATGCAGTTCAACGTTCGGTCGCCTTGAACAAGCAGAGTTAAATCCTGAGGCTGCAACAGTTTTCACGTTTAAAGAAAACCTGCCAAACTGGCCCAATTTACAACATGCCCGCTCAGACACAGGTAAGGATCACTGAAGTTACAACTAGGAGCTAAAAAATTCGAAAACACGAAAGGTTGACATTGTTGAGCGATGTTTATGTCAAACGTTGTCTGTTTTAAGAACGATGATGTCTGACAAAAGCAGTAAATCAGGGATAAACATAACCCACGGCCTGAAGTCACTCCATCACTATGACAACTGTACACAGGAGTTTGAAAACACAGAGGTTCAAATGTATTACAATGACAACTTTTCGATTGGCAGTCAATCATATTAAGTCTACCGCAATTTCTTCCTCAGTTGTAAATGTGTTAGGGTAAAACTGTGACTTGATTTACTCACTCACTGTCCACTACTTCATATTATTCCTTCCAGCATCCAGGTAGAGCAGGCAAGTCCAAACAGCAGCCTGGGGTTCAAATGAGGTTCTTGATCCAAATTTGGTTGGCTCTAAGGCTTTTTGCTATAACTTCTTCAAGTCTGTATTTTTTCTTGTGCAATGCCACGTAGGAATATTCTAAAGGTGTTGAAACAAAACAATAAATAAACACTAATCTCATTACTCATCATCATTAATTTTGTTCGTCTGGGTTTTAGCTGTACATGGCATGTTTTGAAACCTAAAAAATAATTATTCGATTACTAAATGAGTTGACATTATTTAAATAATTTATTAGTTGTGATTAACCGATTAACTTGTTGCAGCCCTAGTTGGCTCTCAGACTTTCTAAAGAACTGACCCAAACAGCCATAAATAATGCCAAGTTTGTAAAAAAATAAATAAATCCAAAATCAAGCATTTTGCTGTGTCCCATTGTGTTTATGAGTGTACGTGAGTCACTTCTATTCTGGCTGGCTGCAAAAATCTATTTTATATAAATAAGAAGTTTAGCAACCGGGCAAAATAATCCTAAATAGCCTATAATTCATAGGCCTAGATGACAAGATAACAAAATCTCTCAATGCCTTAAGCCCAATGTAAAACACAAATTAAATGGAACAACTTAGACATTTCGGTATATCTGCAACATGTCTGTCTTTGAAAAAACCTTCCTCATTAAAACAGAAACTTAACGTGTAAAAACATAAACTATTCTCATAAAAACATGATTAGTTATCCTTATCCTTTAGAACTTAATAGTCTAAGTTAAACATCTTTGACTCATATTGTCAAGTTATAGCAACACAAAGGTTTAAGTTAATTTAACTAAATGACTCTATGCCTTTTTACAATGTGTCTTATAAAAAAAAAAACTTGTAATGAATTTTTCCAACATTCCAGAAAGGTTTGACATCGACAGCTTTAAATTTAAGACTTTACTATTCGCTTTACGAACCTAAAAACTTTGAAAAATATTTAAATGCATCTCATTTATTTTTCTCCAACACGAAAAATAAATTACCCAGATTCAACCCATGCAGTGCAGTCCGCTTAAAATCCCCATCATCTCCCAGAAGCACTGCGCCTGAACTCAAAATACTCCATCTTATATCTGACGATGTTTCTCCTAATGAAATCTTCAGAAAGCATTGATCTGGTTGCAGCTGGAGGGGCCGTATAGCACACATGTATTCTGTCCTCACTTTTGACACTTGGAGTCTAAAAGCCTTCATTATCATTACGATCATTGTCATACCAAAGACAGCGAGAATCAACTGACGTAATGACAAGAGCGCCGAGGCAGAGGAAGTAATCATGTTTGTTATTTAAGACCGACAAGGTGCGAATCAGCACAAACAAAAGCTGTCGTTTGAAGTAAATGTCAAGTATTTTTGTGCTTTCAAATTGTAAGAAGAGCTCAGTCACGCAACTTCAAAAAATGTTGTCTGATCTTAAAGTTGGTAATGTGGTAAGTTGTGGACTTCCATTCTGTGTCCATCTAGCCTTCCAGCAGCCCGATTGGTTTGGAGTTTGTCACAGCAGTGTCTCAGCCCAATCCCAATGTCGGGTGGGTTGAGGGGAGTTTGTTGCAATGACGACAGGAAGTGCCGCTAGAATTAAACTAAACAAAGATGGCGGCTCCTGTGGATGTACGTGCGGAGAGGTGGTTAGCATAAATAATGTAGGTCACAGAACAATCAGCTCGACGTATTTCACAACACTTCCCACCTTTTGATCAAATGCTTTCAGCGAGTAAAGATGGATACAGCAGAAGAACTAAAATCAGAGCTCAACACAGATCCAGCTGATGTTTGACACAGATTTTTTATGACCCAAAGAAATATATAATGTTTTTGGGTTTTTTTTTTTGAAACTCTGAAAGTAATTTGTGATTTTCCAAGTCTCATGGTCAGGTCAGTTCGATATGATGTTTACAGGTACATTAATAGAAGTTAGTCTACAGTACATAAATTAGCCAGGTCCAGACCTCACAGACCTCAGTGTTGCGTACGGCCATGACTATAAGCTCCTCTCTCCCCTAAACACAGGACTACACTAGAGCTTCGGATCTCAGCAAGACTTTTCTGATTAGATAAAGCAGCACAAAATATTAACAATCAATCTGTTTGTGAGATATTGATCATAAATGGTTATGGGCTGGCCCTATAGACTATGTGCCCTAACGCATGCGCAGTAACCGTCTGGTTACACGGAGAAACTTTTTTTGAAATAAACTAGTGCTGTCAAACGATTAATTTTTTTAATCAGATTAATCACACTTTCAAATTTTGATTAATCACGATTAATCGCAGTTAATTTCTTGATTGCAAACTTTCAAAGATGTTCTATAAAAGACCACACATTTTGAAAATGACTGTTAGAATGCCTTAACATTCAAATGTTTGTTACTTGAATATGTCAATTATTATATTTGCACTCTACAGTTGGTTTATTCTGGTTGCGATTGTTCCTCTGGAAGGTAACTATGTGGGATCACCTGTGGCCATATATAATCATTGATATTTTGCGTCCCTTGGTCTTTAACGATGTTGACGGGTCTACGTGCTGTGGCTATCCATTTAGCAAAAGAGTTGCTTAACTTATCCGTGATGCTTTTGTTAACATTGTCGTGCTCGGATTGATGTAAGTTAGTCTAGTAGCAGCGCTCTTGCAGCCGCTGCCTCAAACACGTTTGGTTTTAAGGTCGTATTTCAAGCTTGTTGCGCTTCGTTGAAAGGAGAGTTCATCATTGCAATTGATGCACACTACCTTCGTTTTATCTAGAGTCCCGCCGGGATGTTCTGCCGAGTTCTGCCGACGCGGGCGCACCAGTCGTTGTCTCCCCATTCATGTTTACACCGCGTATGCATTCACTTGAGCTACTACGCAGACCTAATAACAACCTGCGCCGCCGCCTTCCAGGTATCCCTCCGCGCAGTACGCGCTCCCTCCGCGCTGAAGCGCGTACTGAGCGGTCAAATAACGAGTTGATTAATCTGCGATAATTCATGATTAATGCGTTAATTTTTTATGATTGATCGCATGATTAACGCGTTACTTTGACAGCCTAAAATAAACGAAACGGGGCGACAGCTAGTTGTTTAATGAGGTCTGAACCAGTCTGACAGATGTCTGTCTCGTGAAGCTTGAGACAGCGTTTTTCCTTGTCGTTTTTGCCACTTTAGGGGGTCGTAGGATCGAATTTCATTCACAAATGTTGACTTAGCAGCATTACTTGTGTTTCACACTGTGATAATTCTTGTAGATAACTGACAGCGGAGCTTTTTGGACTAGTTTCCACTGTTGTCTATGAGCGGCAGTCCTTTCTACAGGCGGGGTGCGCGCGCATCGCCCGTGTTGATAAACAAAAAATCCCTTAATAGTGTCTGATTGAACTCATAAAGGTGCCAAACATTTGGGCGCACAACATCAGTCAATATCAAACAAAGTACGCACAGACGCTGCTTAAAACGTTTCGGAAATAGCAGCCAAAGTCAAATAAGGTAAACACATCTAAAGTTGTCTGAATAAAACAAAAACATGACATGCAACTTCACATGCTTCAATAACTTTCTATTGTACTGTAAAGTTCATTCCTAAAGCGCGCATACGTACTTTCCGAAATGAGACAAAAGGTGATCTGCGCTTAGAAAATTCAAGAAGTGAGTTTGAGGAAGTTTGTGTTTTGTCTGTACACACACTTTCAATAAAGTTTTCATAAACGAAAGCCCTGGTGACGCTGGTATCCAGTGTGAATTTCTACATGACCAGAAGGAAAGTAAACATATTGTGTACAGGCAAAATGAATAAAGTTGTTCAGGGCAGGTTGACATTGGCAAAGTACAGTATATCAAGACACAGCCACGCCCCGCAGTAACTCTGTCAGCACCTGCTGCCTTCTATGCCTGCAGGCAAATGACTCAATTCTTTGGCTTTTGTGAACCGGAAAATTGCACAAAGTTATGTTATGTTACATACTTTGCATAATATACTAATCTCTCTGCTACCATTCACAATCAGATCAAAAGTAAATCAAAATGCAGGAGTTGAAAGTGGAATTTTGTATCCTTCAAAAATCCTGATGCTGTCTATAGGGCAAATGCACAGAGGAGGTTACACAGATGACATCACAGCTACCAAACATTGAGTGGCAACGACGCATGAGGGTCAACTGAATGCTTGTAAGCGCTCAAAATACAAGTGAAATAGTAAAAAGACTCTGCAATGTGAGAACAAAAACTGTGCCGAGTACTGGGTTTGTAACTGACATGCAAAAAGAGAAAGTCAGTAAACAGTGGAAGAAAAGCAGATACACAAGAATTCTCACAGACTTTGGGTTCACATTTAAACTTGTTACCTTTTTTTTCTGTAAAATATTTTATGAGGACAATAGGTGTAGTGCTGCAGTTAAAATGCCCTAACTCTCCAACTATAGTTACAGTCGTCATCAGAGGCAACACCCACCCACAACAGAACTTCGTGAGGGAAACAATATGAACATTAGAACAACAGCTTATGTGGACTTATATATCTTGTGTCAAATATAGATATAAAGACATGGAGATGAATAAACTGATCCAACAGTCCAAATATGTAAATATGTCCAACAATGCTAGAGGTAGTTGCGAGCTAAATGCTAACGTGATGCTAGCCCCGTCGGTGTGCTATCACAGCTACAGAACATTCTATTTACTCTTCTGAGATGACACAACACTAACAACTTCATTTAAACTTTGTTCTGACTCGACTTGAATTAGTTGTGCTAAAAATACACTTTATTCACCAGAAGAGGTACAAATGTCAGTTTCCCTCAGGACTTTGACCATGATCTTGACAGGCCATATGATGTGTTGCCAACTGTATCTATCAATAATGAAACTCTACCCTGTTGCTATGACAACAGAAGAACTGTTATCAGTTTCCATGTCACTACATTAAATTGCATATTGTGTTAAATTGTGTTTTCGACCCATCCCTCAATGTCTCTGATTAAATGGATTATGCCTGTTTTTTGCTTCCATAAAAATGGAAACAATTTTATACTTCCTGCATCAGTCACATTTGCTCACTTACATTAGGCATTCTGAGCCTCTAATTTGTTCAGCACAATGTGTTCTAAGCTTTTTTCACAGCTGTTTAAAGCGAGATGTGACGGTATGCTAACATAGGTTAGCCAAAATGTACTACAGACAAATTTAGCTAAGATGGGTGAACAAACGGGACATTAGTAAATGTGGTTTGGACATTGCAGACTAATTTCCATCTGAATAGATAATTAACAAAATATCTGTTAGTTATTTTATTGTAAAAATCGAACATCTTTTTCAGAAAGGGGTATGTAGTGATATGAGGAAGAACCCTTGTGAGATGTTCCCGGGACTTTACTTGAGGCATGTTTCCTTTTGCCTGACCAGTCATCACCTCCTACATTCTGTTACATTCTGTTTAAATGCAGAAGAGTCTGAAACCGGAGCCTCAGCCAATAATTTCCTCGTCCAATGTTAGGATGATCCGATCAAGCACGGCGATTCTGACACGTGACACTAAAAAGTCAGAAGTTGGTTGCAAGAACCATTTCAAAATATTCAAGAAGGCTAACTGATTCGGCTCTTGCTTCGGTTTTGAACAATGAATGTATCATCCTAAAAACTGAGCAGCAAACCGTGTTGAGGCCTTCAGACTGAAAAATCCTGAAAATCCTCCACGAAATTGAACCTTGGTGCCCGCTCCCAGACCTTCATGGTTGTAAAGTGTCTGTCAAAGAGTGTAGGACTGGTGGTCAGGCAATGTTCCTTTGGCTTACATTTTTTTAATGACTCCTTGTATTTCATTTCATGATTGACGTTTTCCCACGTCTGAAATACGCAGCTCGATTATTTAATAGTTTGCACTAACTCCGCCCTTGCTCTGTGAACGGGCACAACTTTATTGAGAAAATACAGGTTAATAGATTGAGTTGTGAAATTGTTTGTAATACAGGGTCCAAGACTACAAGTATAGCTCGCTGCTCTCCATAAATCTTTAAAACTAGTCTGATAAAGAAGAAAAACTAGTCTGATCGAGAAGAAAAACTAGTCTGATAGAGAAGAAAAGACCAGAATATACAACCATCTGTTTTGCGTCAATCAGGAAAGGCGCAATCATAAAAGACTCTTTAAACAAGTGGAAAGGATCATCTTTATATGTTTGGTTTAATTGAAGTGGTCCTGCTTGTTTTTTAACAACATTTTCCACAAATTAAAAGATCTAATAAATTCTGCACATTCACTACTGATTAAGTTTTTGTGTGCGCGCAGTGTAATGCCAAGAAATACAGATGTTTGAAAGCCTCACAAGAACAAATTGTATTAACATGTTTTATGTCATCATAAACAGCTTTCACTAGTGGGCAATCTTTTTATTGAACAATATTAGATCTGTCTCAAGCTACCTGTGTATTACACGATTTGGAATAATCCGATTTGGTAGGTTTGTTTGAAACTGCTCATGTCCAGATACTTTGGTGGAGTTGCTTGAGAGTATTCCTGTCTACTTTCAAAGATCACCGTGGTTCTGGAAATAAAACTCACAGTCATTTTTGCCATGTGAATTTAAAGAATAAAAAGTCATGTCTGGGGTTCCAGTTCTGCACGCTGTGCATCATGCGTGCTGCAAACATGAACCAGGAATTGAGATCCCTCTGTCTGCAGGACCTCAACTCCTGGTTCTCTTCTAACTTTCTGAAACTCAATAGCTCCAAAACCAAGTCCTCCTTGTAGGCGCCACTTCCACTCTCTCCAAAACCAACAGTTTTTCTATTCCTATCAATGACTCCACTGGTCCCCTCAGGTCAAGAGTCTGGGTGTCATCCTCGACAGCACCCTTTCCTTTCAATCTCACAGTAATAGCATCACCCACTCCACCAACTTCCACCACCGCAATATCTCTCGCCTTCGCCCTTCTCTTTCTCCCCACACTACTGTCATCCTTGTCCACAGTCTTGTCACTTCCCGGATTGACTATTGCAACTCTCTCCTCTTTGGCCTCCCTAACAAGTCTCTCCAGAAACTGCAACACATCACTCCCATCCTACAGCAACTACACCGGCTCCCAATCAAACAACGCATCAATTTCAAACTTCTCCTCACCACATTCAACGCCCTTCATAACCTCGCCCTCGGTACATCTCTGATCTTCTCAACATTTACACTCCCTCCGCTCTCTGCGCTCCTCCTCTTCTCTCCAACTCTCTGTCCCCCTGCCCGTCTCATCACCATTGGGGGCAGAATCTTCAGTCGCTCTGCTCCCAGCTCTGGAACTCCCTTGCCTGACTAACCAGTCCCTACATGCTTTGACAGACACTTTACAAACCGTGAGGGTCTGGGACCGGAGCGCCGAGGATCAATTTCGTGGGCGGCCTTTCCGAGCACTGAGTCAACCAGTCACAGAAAACCCGGAAATTCCACCAAAACAGCGACACGATGTTTTCGTAAACATGTAGCGTGAGGATTTTTTCAGTATGAAACCCTCAACACTGTTTGCTGCTCAGGTTTTAAGGAATTGATACATTCATAGTTCAAAACCGAAGCACGAGCCGAAATCATCTACGTTCGCCTTCTTGAATGTTTTGAAATGGGGATTGCAAGCAACTTCTGACTTTTTAGTGTCAGAATTGCCGTGCTTTATTGGATCTTAACTTTGGGAGACGACTTTATTGGCTAACCGTCAGGTCCCAGACCCTTCTGCATTCAAACAGAATGTAACAGAATGTAGGAGGGGCTGACTGGTCAGGCAAGGAACGCCCTCCCTCCTGACCTCCGTAACATTGACTCTCTTCCTCTCTTCAATTCCTCTTCAAAACTCACCTGTTCCGTCAATCTTACATCACATGATTTATCATTCAGTTTTGTATTTTGGTTTTATGTTTATTTTACTGTTTTTATGTGTCCTGTACAGTGTCCTTGGGTGTTTTGAAAGGCGCTTATAAATAAAATGAATTATTATTATTTTACAGAAGCACTGTGTAGGTTTTTGACCCCCCTGGTTTTAAGTCCTATCCTATTCACACGGCAAAATATGTACTTAGAGACCTTGTGTAAGTTGCAATAACTATAGACATCATCTGAGTTTCTAGTCCTGTGTGAGTCTTCTATGTCTGTAAAATGTCTGTGAAGTTTCCCCCAATTTTACCTGAAGTAATTCTCCAAATTCAGACGTCCTCGTGTATTTCCACTCCTGTGCAAATGTGCCGTCTGTGTTTTCAATCCATGAACTATTAATGTAAATTATTGAATAATGACTGTCTCTATATAGACTAATGCCTGTTTTACGTTCAGATTTGAACGAAATGATTTTTACAATTTTTTTCTCCGACATTTAAAAAGCTGAAAAACTAAACAAACTACGATCAAATCCGTGACCAGGAAGTATAACCAGTTGTCGTGAAGGTCAAAAAGAAGGGTGTTGGGGAAAGAGTGCAGCAAGTTTAGATGGATATCACCGTAAATGAACTCTAAAAAGAGAGATTATGGCTGTTTCATAAAAAATCTGATGTGTAGTTATGATTCTGATCGACGGATGCAAACAACGTGATAAGAAGCCACATTTACACAGCTCAGGTTGTTCATGATAAAACAAACCCCAAACACAAGAAATGCTCAAGTCATTATGAAGCAAAAGGTTGTTGTTGTCATGAATAACGATGTATCGGTCACCCTTTGCCAGGAATAGTCTGTAAAAACAAGCAAATTACAGGACTTGTATACCCCTGTGCGATTGTCTGCAAAAAACTCAGCCATCATGGGGTAATTTAAAGTTTACAGACAACCCGAGGTAAATATTATCCCACGCGAATAGAGCTTACGAACCAAAAGCTGGAGCTGGCTCTCGAACCTCAGAGCACAGGCAAAAGTGTATTTTGGATAAGTTCTGTTAGATAATAGTCCATGACAGTTTTGATGTCAGGAGCCAGGACTAACTGTATTTCAGTGCGTTTTGCCAGTATGAAACACATTAGTCCAGACTCAAAGTAATAAAAGCATGTACAACTTGTTCAAAGTGCTTAAAGTTAATAACTGCTTGCATTTCGTGGAAGATGTAGGTGATAAAAGATCAGACCGACTGCTGTTCAACCTTGGACTGCTTGAAATGAACATTAAATCCAAGTACTTTGTAAAAGTTGAAAAGGGACCTTACTGTGTTTTGTGGTTTTACCTTTACTTCAGCCTGGAGCTGCAGCCGCCGCCTGGAAGAATGACAAAAGAAAAAACAGAGACCTTAGTAAGGACAGACTTCTTTGTTTTAAGTCTGGCTGTAATAACATGAATGAAAAATTATAACAAGTTCATCAGATGTCCTCGAACTTTTTTCTTTGACCGGTGAGTCACATATTTCTTTTCCAGACACCAGATGAGATCAACACTGGCGATACATACGCAGCTGGTTAGCAGAAAGAGCCGCGTTGCTACTACTGCAACACTAGCTCTGTTGTCATTGTCAAACAAAGTTATGCTGCCAAGTCAACATTTGTGAAGGAGGTATGTCTTTACGACTCATGCGCGTTACATTCAGGTGAGTGAAAAAATGCTGAGAAAAAACTGTCTCAAGCTTCAGGAGCCAGACGTTTGTCATACCGGTCTTCTTTTGTTGTTTTTATCCAAAAAAGTCCCCAGCGCACTAGACGGACAGCGTATCTTACTGCAGGTGACATGCACAGTAGAGCGGAAAGTGACATCGACCGATAATCCTCTATAAAATAGTTTATTCCTACATGCATAGAAAAAAACGCAATAGTCCAGTTTGAAAGATAAGAACAATGCATATATTATTACCTAGCTAATATTTGTCTTTCAAACATGACTTAAAGTAAAACTAAACGCAGAATCAACTTTTGAATGATCTGTTGTTTTCGGGCTTTTTGTGCAAACTGGCTCAATTTGCAGTTGTATGAGCAAAAACTTGTCAGTGCGTTTTAGTTCACACCGATATCCATTGAGTTCACACAAAGACAAGCGCCCAGATGGGTTGCTCCTTCTGACACCACCGCTGTGGAAAGTTGGAAAGCAAGCCGCTGTAAAATGACATCATTAGTCGCTTTGCTCAAATGGATAAGCGGCGGATGCGATGTGCAAAAGGTCACAAGTTTGAATTTTGTAACAGTGGTAGTCTTCTCATTTCCAATTTTAGAAAATTCTCATGTGAGCTCATGGACTTATGTAAAAGAAAAGTTTTATACATATGTCTGCAATTTTATTTAACGTCTTTTTAAAAAAGAATTTTGACATGCAAGCAAGCAACTAGATCTGCACTGTCTCACTGCTGTAAACCTTACCACACGTCAGGACCGCTCCGACACCAAAACTCACATCACTCGCCAAGCTCGCTGTCCATATTTGGTGCTGTCAATCAACATCTGTTCACACCCACTGGGCGTCCCTTAAAGGTAAGCTCACCCCCCTAAACTCCACCAACAAACACATTTCAAACACAGCAAACTCATTGAAAAGCATTGGGGAAAAGGAAAAGGAGGGGCTCAGAGTGGAGAGCAGCAGTGTGATTGGACTGACAGCAGGTGTCTGCAATTAAAGCTCGATTTTGAATGGACAGTACACGCTGAGGTCACATACAACCTGGAGCTGACATGAGGACATAGCCAGTTTGTGACTATTTTGACCTGAAACCTGCTAATTTGCTCAGTTTGCACTAAAAATGCCAAAAAATGACTCAGAACAGTAGACAATGCTATTTAAACACCACATGATTTAACAGCCAAAAAAACTTTAGGGTTTAGCTTCTCTTTAACATTTGGACTACATTTAGTTGGTACACTGTAACTTTTTGACCAAAAAACAAACCTGAATAAAAGTATGTTCTAGTTTATCTTTGTCACATTAAATAAATAATAGAACTTTTTTTTTTATTTTATTCTGAGCGGGCTTGCATGGCAGCAAAATGATCTATTTTTTGGCCTCATCCTGTTTGCTTCTCTGCAAAAGCAGCTCATTTACATATTTTTTCACATTATGGCATAGAATTTATTTATCCTCTATAATACTTTCTAAAGAATGATTTTATCTTTCTATTTGTTTTGAATTGTGAAGTTGACTTTTCACCTACAGAAAGTTACACGGTGCACCTTTTACATAGTGTTTGTCGTTTTTCCAAGAAGTAGTTGTACCTCCAGGCAATAGCCTACTTTAACAGTCACATGTGCCGCTGGCCTCCAGGGTTTGTCTTGTACCTGTTGTCCCACTGTGCCTCTGACAAAGCCGTCCATCTTCACATTACGACGCCAGGAGGACAGTTTTTGTAGTTTGGTGTTGTAACCCGGAGTCTAACGTGTCTCCATCAGGACCAGGCCCAAACTAAAGATCGCTGATAAAGGACTTTTCACCGCTCGCCTCCGGAAAGCTAAAGTAGACTCAAACACGTGGCCGCGCAAAAACAGTCTGCACCCCGCAGCTACAGGTTTTGTAAGAAAATAACTGTGAACTGCCTGATTTAGATTCGACAAACAGCCACGCTTTGTTATATCGTCATTTTATTTTTTTAATATACATGTTTCTTGTAATTAAGTTATGCAGCCCAATAATAATTTTAAAATGTCTTGGTCTTGGAACTATTTTAACCGAATTTCAGAAAGTTACTTTTCCCTGGAGTGACTGGAGCCACTTTGAAATGACTATTTTTGAAAGTGTACCGCCATCTTGTGCAAATAAGTGGTAACTACAATGCAACTCATTTGGTCTTTGCGGATACTAAATTGTGGGTATAAACGGGAAAAATGCAGTAAAACAGCAATAACAAACTAATATTCGACAACGTGGCACCTCTGTAAGCGCTCTGACCTCATTGCAAGGTCTTAAGTTGGATTCTGTATGGAGTTTGCATGTTCTCCCATGTCTGCGTAGGTTTCCTCTCTGTGATCCAGTTTCCCTTACCACTAAAAGCATGTTCAGTAGGGCCACCCTCTCAGGGACTGCAAATGGAAATTAACTGTAAAAGTGTACAACATCTATGCCATTATCTAAAATAATAATAGGCTAATATTATTTCTTTGTACATGCTTGTGTCATACTTTTGTAGCTCCGAGTACAAATATTAATAAATCAGATCCTTAGCTAGTCATTTTGTCCAGACTTTGAGACATCTTTTGTGTATTGGCAATGTTAAATAAATCTACATGTTACAGTGTTGAGATCTTTTTGTGTCCTAGAGGAGGCTCCTGCTTGTTTCTATGGAAATCTTGTTCCTTCAGCTGTAATATTCCCAAAGTATGGGATAAAACTTAATTATATAGATAAAGAGTGCTTAAAAATAAAACAAAGTTGTAACTTTTTTATTTACTCTAATTTCAATATATTTACCATTTTGCTTCACAAAATTGTTACTGTAAAATTAATTAATTACTGTAATAAAAAAAAGCCTTTATAAAATAGTATAAATAATTAATTAAAGCCAACATTTGAAGGGGAAAAGTCATATGCAAATTATAATATTTGAAACGTCATTCAAACTCCACCTTCTTTTGCTCACTGTCCAATCACATTGAGCCAAACAAACATGATACGGAAGTAGTAGCAAAACATTTCCATGAGCGCTCCACGTAGACGTATCCTATGGAAGTATACATCCATGACTTATCCGCGTACTTTTACCGTAAATATTTACCGATTTAAGCGTCATTTGTAGAACTTGTCTCTCCCTCTTCCCCGGGCTGCCCCTCTCCTTCCCTGGGAGCTGTTGTCCTTCCTCCCCGCGGCTTGTGTCTGCTTCCCCGGGTGTCTCTGGATCTTCCCCCGGGGTCGGTGCCATGTCGTCGGGTTCAGACGGTCCTCCCCTCGGTCCTCTGCTCGCCTCAGAGCGGTACGGAGCCTCACATGGTCTGGGCTCTGGAGTTATCGGCTGGATGGAGCTCAGATCCGCAGACAGAGAGACAGAACCGAGGAACACACCCGGGCTCACAGCGGGCTCCTACAGATCTTTAAAGTAACGTTTTAATACACTGTTTATGTCCATCTGAAAACATTCAGACAGTCTATTTTAGCCGTATTTTGTTTGAAAAGTAACAGGTCTTAAGGTAAAAAAGAGAAATTATTTTAATACTTTAATAAAACAATATGGGTTGCTTAAATTGAAGTACCTTACTTTTTAGTTGTAATTTACTAAACCTTTCCACCATTAAGTAATTCCAGCACTTACAAAATCAAACCTCTGTAGTGTGTACTACTTGGAGAGTCTTATCCATGCATTTGTCTTCAGTAGGTTAGACTGTAATGACCTGCACACAGGCCTATCCAAAACGAGCTGTAAAACTCTTGCTGTACATCCAGAACGCTGCTGCCTGAGTCCTGGCAAGAACCATTAACTATGATCTTTATAGTGGCTTCCAGTGGCTCAGAGAATAGACAGCTCTGCTTGTGCTTGTCTCTCCATGGCCTAGCACCAATGTACTTCTCTGACATGTTTGTGTCTTATGAACCATTCGTACTCTGTGGACCTCAGGGACCGGTCTCCTGCTGGTGCCAGAATCAGGACTAAACATGGACCGGGCTCTTCCTGGTCCCAGAGTCAGGACTAAACATGGACTGGCCTCCTGCTAGTGCCAGAATCAGAACTAAACATATGGAATCAGCATTTCAGGTTTATGCAGTTAAGCTTCTGAACTAATGATATGAGGCAATGACTATGTTTTTTCTATTTAGGCTTAAAACGTTTCTGTTTGTTTCTGCACCAGACATAAAACGTTTTATCTGCACTTTTTCTTTCTTTTAAGCTAAATTTTATGTTGATTAGCTACATTTTTATCAAGTTTTGTATGTGATTTTGATGTATCTTTACCTATTAGTGCTGTTTGCGGGAAAAAATTTCTTAAGACGTAATTGCATGTGTCTAAGATCTGCTAGGAAGTATTCAAACAAATTTACATACCCTCTTTTGTGAAAATCAGGTACTCCACCTTCAATACCCAAATGAGAATGATACCGTAATTGAGTATCTCTCTTATTAAACTGTGAGTAAGGTTTAATAGTAAGTTGTGTTCGTCTGAAAGCTGATGAGTTATTTTGTGAAATGTAATGATGTTTCATTTGCTGTTCCAGAGCGTGTTCCTGCCTCAGGGTTTTCCAGAGAGCGTCAGCGGAGATTATCTACAGTATCAGCTGTGGGACACTGCACAGGTCAGACTAAACCAGGGCTAAAGCAAGTCTAAAACAGGACTAAAGCGAGACTGAAGCAGGACTAAAACAGGACCGAAGGAAGACTACAACAGTTCCAAAAAATGTCCAATTGTGATTTTTCCGGCTACGGAAAATTTGATTTTGATTACGAATTTGATTTGATTTGGGGGGTTGAGTTAGCAAGGCTCAGAGCTATGAACTATGGCTAGTCGTGACATGGACTCGAGTCAGACTTGAGTCACTAATCCAAAACACGATTGGGTGACTGATTAGAGTTTTGCCTGAATGTCTCTTATCTTGAGTGACTATTTAGATGACTTGATAAAATGGACTAAGACTTTGGACTATACTTGAACTTGAAGCTCTGTTACTTGATGCTTTTCCTCTAAAAATAATGTAGTTTTACATGAACAAACATCAGCATGTGTGACCTCAACTTAATTTTAATTAATTTGTCAATGCAAATCAATACAATTGCAGAAATGGTATACAAGATGTAGACTTCAAACGACTTGAAACAAAATTCAGAGGACTTGGACTTGTCTCTCGTTTACTTGGGACTTGACTAGGACTTGGGCTTACTTGAGACCTCTTCTAATACAAACATGTTACTTATAGCTTCTCTAAGGATCAGCATTTTCATCTCCATGGAAACATCATCAGCAGGAGTTTGACCCCTTACAGTTAAAGGAGTTTTAAATAAACCCAGTGTTTTTGTTTTTGTTCAGGCGTTCTGCAGCTCTCTCTCCGGGACTTTGGCCACTCAGGCGTCGCTCAGAGGAGTCGGAGTCGGAAACCAAGAGGCCACAGTCGCAGCTGCTACCGCCACATGGTTACTCAGAGGTACTGCAGCCTTTTACATCGCTACATACAGAGGGATTTTCGATTGACGTCACTTTCTGCCCCACTGCGCATGCTTTATACAGAAAGAACCGCTCTCCATCTCTTTAGCTGGATAAACTTCCTTGAATAAAACAATGAAACGAGACAAGAACCATCTGTTTTGATCAGGTACAAACTGTTCTAACAGACGTCTGTCTCCTAAAGCTTGAGACGCTGTTTTTTTCATTCACCTGAATGTAACTTTTAAGGGTCGTAGGGCCGAATTTCATTCACAGATGTTGATTTAGCAGCGTAACTTTTGTTTTCACACACTGATAAACTCTTGTAGTTTGCTGACGTCGGAGCTTTTTTGACCTGTTTCCATTGTTTGTGTCTATAAACAGCGACTCTTTCTGCAGGTCGAGTGCACGCGAATCACCAGTGTTGATAAACATAAAACCCTTTATAGAGCTGTTCAGTATATCGACCTAATGCTGGTGCCAGAGTCAGGACTTAACATGGGCCGGCCTACAGCAACAGTTTCTGAAAGTGGAACTAACTGGCTTTTGCCATAGCCTCTGTAAAGTTTGAAACATTTAAAAAACTGATTATGTGTTATTCAAACGTCTTTTTCGATTCCACATAAAACAATGAAAGACAAAACATAAAAACATCACTGACATTAACAATAAAGCTAAATTATTTGCTATAATTTTTAGTAATAGTCTACTTACTATTTACCAATTAAATACATATATTTTGGGAGTTACTACTTTTAAATTCCCTTTTCTTAAAGATGAGAAAAGTTTATCTAAATGTGATAATGTATAAAACATGCTTCCAAACAGTACATACATGATGTCATTGCCCACTTTGTACCTTCTACACATGCATGTACAGACCAAAATGACTTCTTTTAACCATACACTTAATTTAGTTTATTTTTCATTCTTTCCTGCCATTAGAAAGCCATAAACTTATTGCTGATAAAAGTTAGCAGTCAGAGCTAAATAAATAAAACTACAAGAGAAGTAAAGCTAAAAGTACAACGTGGACAGTGACATTAAACCTCTGACCTCTGACCTCTGTTCTTCTCACAGATGGCACTGGGATGTTGGGCAGGATCCTGTTCGCTTGGCGCAAAGGGTTTGTTCTTTCAAATTAGTTTTATATCAATGAAGTATCGGTTCATGTCAGAAATAATCACACAACAGACTTTTCCCTGACTTTTCAGTTATATTAATTTTAACCACGACGTGCACACCAGACATTTGACCTGTTTCAGTTCAGTTTCACATATTTAGAACGTGTTTTAGTGAGAGAATAAATGCAAACGTGCTACAGCTGTGTATTGAGTCATTCTAGGACAGCAGTTTCCTCTTCTGGTTTGGTAGCTTTTTCACTTTAGATCAACGATGGGCAATACTTTACAATACCTTTTTTTCCTCCGGTAGGATGAAGGCATTTTAATAAATATCCTGTATAAATAATCTCAAACAGTCTCTTAAGTCGGCCGCACTAGAGGACTTTTTTGTTGTGCCAAAAAAGAAGTGGATATAAAGATAGTTTACAACGATTATTTGTCTCACAGTTCTCATGTGCTTTCTGAAATCTTACAATGATACAACTTGACCAATATTAGTAAGAGTCGTCCTGATCCAGACATGAATGAAGCTGGTATTGTCCCTCTTTCGTCCAGGAGTCATCCTAACATGAACTTTTCTTACTATTCATCTTTTTCTGCCTCGCCCATTTTCAGAGCTGGTAAATATCAAGTAATTTTACAAAGTTATTTACAACAGTAATTTATGTGACTTTACTCCTTTTAAAGGTGTGGTATTTAAGCTGTGCGATATGACAAAAATTATCGTGATAATTTTTTGTCATATTTGCGATTACGATATTCAGGCGATAATATCTCAATCCAACAAAAAAAAATCCAAACATGTCTTTACACAAATTAGTTGAAGTTAATGATCAAATATGAATGTATTGAACTTGATTGGTCGAGTAAAAACACACTCTCCTTTTCAAAACTTGTACTTTCTCAATGTTTTGACCAAATATTCAGGCTAAATAATCATTCGCTCAGAAAAAATGCAGGTAACAAGGTTTTTAAATGTTAAAAAAATGTGTCATAATTCTATAAAATACTTCTTATTCCAATTTGCTGACACCACGGAATTTTAATTGACTAAATAATGTTGAGCAAAAAATGCTATTTTTAGTATTTTCAAACTGCTCTTTTGAAAACCTTTTATTTTATTTTATTGCACGATATACTCGATATTCAGTTTTTCATATCTTCAAAACAACATTCACGATATTATCTAAAATTCGATATATTGCCCAGCTCTAGTGTATTTGACTTTTTAGTTGTAAAATAGTAAACGTTGTCTTTTCTACAAAAAGTATATTGCATAAGTTGCAGATTTTGACAAAAATCTTATCACTGTGTACTGTCTAAAACAAAATACAAATACATTTTATTTGTCTTTAAGAGCCAAATGCAGCGCTGTGATTGGCTGTGCTTGGGTGGTCACCTACAATCTCATTTTGTCGTCTGTAAAAACATGTTTTTAAAATGTATTGCAGACAAAACTAATGTACATGGATATTACCTTGCGCTGAAGGATTTGTGAGATTTTGAAATTAGTTGGACCTTGCTTCAGGTTTTGTAGTGTGAAAATCATCTACCCCACCTTTAAGTATCTGTACATTACTTGAGCATTAAAATATCTGGCAACTTTTGACTTTACATTATTCAAGACAAATCTGTAGTTTCTATTTCCTACATTTTAAAAACAGGTTAGTTACTTTTTTAATTTCACAAACATCCTTTTTTAATCTCAAAACCAGTGCACAGCGGTTGGCTGTTATATATTGACGCTTTTTTCCAGCTAAACAAGTTAAAATTCCAATAGTTATTGCACAGTTTCAGCCCAATTCACACCACAATGCACCGGACACCAACTTTGTATTTTGGCTTTTTACTTAAGTAACTTGGCAATGATGTACTTTTATACTTACTAGAGATGTTCATAGATGTTCATAGTTCTTCTGTCTTTTGTTCTTGTTCCAGAACCAAACTTGACTCTGAAGCAAAGAAATGGAGGTTTGTTGTAAGGATTTTTATGAAGATTTAAATATCAGAAAATGTCATCGGTAATTTCTCCATAGACTTTTTGCAGACGTTTTGAATGACGTCGCCATGTTTATGGAAATCTTGGCGCCTTTTTCCCCGCTTTTTTTCTCCTGATCGTTTGTACGGCCGGAGTTTTCAAGGTAAGTGCTTTTCCAAATGGTGAAAATTGTTATTAACTAAATACTTAAATAAAGACAAATTTGAATACTTTTGTAAGAAAAAACAAGCACTAGATTGTGTTACATTTTTTTCACTGAATCACAGATCTAAAACGTTTGAAACATAGGGTCTATCTTATTATTTGTTCATTTCTCTTTGATATGTGTCAGTCAATTGTGGGCGTGGCCGGAGGAGCCACTCGAGCTGCTCTCACTGTGCATCAGGCTCGAAGGGACAACATGGCTGACATCTCTGCAAAAGATGGCAGCCAGGTATGTTAAAAGTCTTATCGGTCAATCTTTAACTGTGAGTATCTTTCAAATGACAAAAGCTAAAGGCTAATATGGCACCGAATGCCAGTGAGCACGAGGCCTGAGTTGAAGCTACGTTTGTCCCGACTCATTCTGTGTTTTTTGTTTTACAGGAGACTTGGTGAACTTGGCTGGGCTCTTGGTCAGTTTGATGCTCATTCCTCTTGTCACAGATAATCCTCAGTGAGTCTCTGTTTATGGACTTTATGAAACTTGAATTATAATGAATTATAGTTATCATTCTATTATTACAGTTGTTTTATTTTTGTTTTATGTTAAATGACACGGCAAAGTGGTTAGTGCCTTTTTCTGTGGAGTTTTCTTTCTTTCTTCCTTTATCTGGCTTGGTTTGCTCCAGGTTTTTGGTTCGAACACTTGAATCAAGCAGCTTAAAATGTTTATCATGACAGTCTTTTCTTCATGGTTTTCATATGTGTTGGACTCTCCATCTTACTAAAATACACCAGAAAATTGTAGTAGTCCTGTAGCTGGAGTCTTAGTCGACCAAAAATGTTTGACTTTGTATTGAACAGCGAAAAAAGGAGTGAATAAGCTGAAAATCATTGGTATATTCTAACTTCATATATCTCTACACTGTTTCCTATTACTGTTGTCACAATACAAAATTTCAAACTCCATTTAGATTCCAATGAAAATGATCTTTAGTAATTTTCATTTAGGCTGAGGTAGTGAAAACCTCATAAGAATGAACTAAACAGGAAATGAACCTGCCGGCAAGATGTTAGCATTTTTGAAAAAAAAAAAATACTCTTGTGCACACAGTCAATTGGCTGTGTGCACGGAATTTCAGATGGCTTGTGTACGTTCAAAAATGCTAACTTCTGTACATACGATCACTTCCTGTTAGCATTAGCATTTAGACACAATCATGTCTTTTAAACACACAAGTGTCTCTGATGAATATTCCTCTGATATGTAAAGTCTTTAACATGTTTTCTGTAACATTCACCACAACTGTCTGATCTAAACAGTATTTATTAGTTTTAAACTGATGTAGTGAAAACCTCATTGAAAAGCATTGCACAGGAAGTGGTTGTGTGTACAGGATGTACTATTTTGAACGTACGCAAGCCCACTGCACAGAGCCAATTGATTATAAAGTGCAATTTTTAAGTTTTAGACAATATTGAAATTTTTTTCTTGGCTAAAATTCTTATATTTGTAATACTGTAGATAATTCTAAAACTGTTCAGAAAAGACCAAATTGTGTTCTGATAATGTGTGTTTTTTGTGTGATTATTGATACTCTCTTGACAACTCTACTTCCTTTGCAATTTCTAAAAAAAATGTCTTTGTTTTCCTTGCATTTTTTTCCTTTTGTGCAAAGATTAGTTTAGCTAATTGGTCAAATAAAACAAATACTTTTTAACTTCATAGCTTTTGTCACGCCCCTTGTTTTAGTCGCTAATTTGGTCTATGGGACATATCTTTAGTGCTTTAGTAACTCTGGTATTGTCTCTCTTTCTTTTTCTGTGTTCTCGTCAGACTCACGCTGCTCCTGTTCTCGCTCTTCACCGTCCTCCATCTTGTGTCGAACTTCAAAGCCGTGCGCTCAGTCGTCATGGAAACGTTTAACGAGGCGCGGCTCGACGTCGTTTGGCAGAACTTTGTGCGAAACGGCGAAATCCTCCCGCTGCAAGAAGCCAACGGAAGAGAACCTGTTTTCAACTGTGAGTCATGTTATGTTTTTCTCCACATCACAGTTTAAAGACGGTCAGAGTTTGTACGATCATGGAAAACTTGGGAAGCCATGCAAAAACTTAAATCTAATTCTCCGGCCCTGGAAATGTTTCAGTTCAGAATTTATAAGCCTCGCCTCTTCATTATTAAATTGAACTTCCCTTCCCTCCATCCCACTTTTTGTCTATTTTTACCATTTTGTCAGTTATCTGATCAAATGTCAAATCAACCATTCTGGCGTGACTGTCTGTTCAAACACTCCTCTGACGAACAACAAATGCTCTTTTTTTGAACAGGCTTTTTAAAAATAGATTTGGGCTTATTTTAAGTCCTTAAAACTCACTTTTTGTGATTCTGGTTGTAGTGTCACTAGTTTTACAGTTTCTTATATTTACCAAAGAAAAATGAAAAGATTGGTGCCTTAAAGCGAACCCTGGATATAATCACATGTTTATCCTAAAACACCTATAATATCATCACTTATATAAATACAGGACAAATACCTTGGAAGTATTTGTAGTTTTATTAAAATAGTGTTATGAAGAAATGACATGGAGGCTGCCATTTTGCTGCGGTTATGACATAAAATAGTGTTGTCATGGTAACAGGCGGTAACAGGTAACTAAGCAACATGAATTCCAGGGTTAAACCTTGTCAGTTTGAGCTGGAGAAAAGCCAAATACAGAAGGATTATGTGTAATCTAGTAAAACTGAAGATAATCAAGAGGAAGAGGCAAGAACTGGACACTGTCAGTGGTGTTTGTTGTTCACTGATGAAATAGGTGGGTTTCAGATGACATCACAACCTTCTACAGGCCAATGCAATTTCAGTGAGGTGGAGGGCAAGTAAAATAAATGTTGTTTAAATGCAATTTATTTTTGTAATACAAATGAGTATTGGGTCTAGTCATTATAGAAATAATTACTTTTTAAATTAGCAAAATATTTTTTGAATTATTTCACGACAAAGTCCAATGTTATTAATAGGAAAATCAGCCTCTTGCCCTCCACCTGACTTATAACTTCCAAGAATTCTAGAATATGAAACCCACCTATTGTGGGAGTAACCATGGAAACACTATTTTAGGTCATCAACCAAAATGGCGGCTCCCAGTGGCTTGAAAACAACATAAACAATGACAATTTTATAAAAATAGTAAGCAGTTATACATTTGTTTGTAATTTATTTTAAGAAGCATGACCAGTACTAGTGTTTTAGCCAGATTTGTCTTCATAACCAGGGTTCCCTTTAAATGGGACATTTTATGCAAATCAACTTTTTTGAAGTTTTTTTTTTCTATTCTTAAATTGCTTCTTCATCAAAAACCTTGCTGAAATTTTGTTTGTGAGATATTGTTCATTTCCCCTAAAACGCCATTCTCAATGCCTCTGTCCTGTGATCTGTGATTCCTGAGATTTTCAACAATGTTTTGAAGCCCATAAATCAACCAGACTCATTTTGAGCATTTCTGCAACACTAACACATCAGACAAGATCGATTTTATTGTTTACCCTGTGAAATTTTGTTCGCACTACCTCAACTCCTGATGTGGGAAGCACATGACTGTCCTGTGAGCTCTCTTAGAGGTTTTTATGCATGAGATTACAGTATGGGTTCTCAGGAGCTTGTTTCAAGGAAGAAAACAACACAAAAAATGTATCATATTTGTCTTTTATCAAGCAACAAATTTAAAGGTGCACTGCGCAACTTTTTGCCAAAACATGTTAAATAAATGCATATTTTTGTCATTTAGATGCCTTTGTTACACTAAATAATTAATGAAAATCTGCATTTTTACTTTGAGCAGGCTTGCATGGCTACAAAATAGTCTGTTGTTTGACTTGGAGGAGTCTGAACATGCTGATTTATTTAATTATGGCATAAAATGTATTCATTTCCATTCAGAAAGTCACAAAGTAGCCTATAGTTTAAATGTTCTAATTCTACTGAACTGTGTAGATGACTTTTCACCCCCAGAAGTTACACAATGCACCTTTAAACTAAATCATTTTATTTTTGAAAAGTGGCTACTTGGCAATGTTGAGTAAATGTAATCACAAATAAATACAGACAGTGGGTGGGGCTAGGTGGTAGGTGAAAACATGGACCTAGCTGCAGGACAAAATGAGATTACTCAATAATGCATGAATCATCCAACTACAACTTTGGCAAACTAATGTTGAGAGTGTTAAAACAAGATGAAGGGAGAAAACTAGCCCCGGTGATCAAAGATGGCTGCACTCTCTTTAAAGTAGTTCTGATTGAAATCTTGTGAATAATGTCATTTTCAGGGTTTAGTGGCACAGTTCCCATCCGACTCGGAGTGAAGCTGCAGGAGCTGGTCGACTGGTACATTAAATTTATTTAGGATTGTTATTTACTTCAACAATTTACAAATGTATATTAACAATAGTGCAGATTAAAAGTTTAATAAAACATATTGTCTGTTGTTTTTTAGTCCAGAAGATTTGGAGAGATTGACCCAAAAAAGGAAAAAGAAACAGTTCCTTATTGGAGTGAGAAATGGTGAGTGGAGTTTGTCTCTGAACTAAGAAGAGCATATTCTCTTTAGATTGGTGTAAGTAAGTCATCTTTAATATATAGATATTAGTGTTGTCACAATACAAACAAGTATCTAGTTTCAATACTAGTTTTAGTAAAGATAATTCGGAACTATAATGATTTTTGTTGTTTCTTAAAAGAATGATAATGAATTGAATTGAAATATCTGATTTTCGATGTTTTACCAACACAAATAGCCTAGGCATACAATCACTAACTTGAGATTAAAGATCAGTGATTTTAAACATAAAAACACAACTAAAAGTCATGTGAAGGCTAGAATCTTTCACCTCAGACAGTTGATAGATTAAGCTCATTGTTTCCAGACACCCTTTTCATGTCCTGATTCAGTTAGATTGCAAAATGCAGAATATAAGTAGGAAAAAGTATGTTAGCCCAATAGATGTGCTGTTTTTTATTATTTATTAACTATAGTAAATAGTTAATAATTAAAAGTAAAGTTAATGTAATAAAATTGCACACTAACACTGAGAAGTCTGCCTGGTCTGACTGATTTAGAGTTTTGTCAGGCCTCACTTGGGCTCTAGAAAAGATGACACATTTGTACTGTTTTGTTTTTGTCAGGTTGTGTTTGTGTGTGTCTGCTGTTCGGAGCTTCATTGACAGATGAGTTTGAAGCCATGTGTCAGGCTCTGAGTCTGAGGAAACTTTTGAAGAAAAACCCAAGGACAAGCTTCATAGTGAGTCTGCACGTGTATTACTTACACTTTTTAAAAATCGTTATTTAAACATTTTTTCTCCACAAAAGGACACTGGGATCTCGTGGATGAGAGTCTCCAACTGCTGGAGAAATACTTTGGTTCTTTCATAGAATGTGAGTTTCAAACCAACAAAACGTCTAACTGAAATAAAACTTTTGTAATTTTTTTTTTTTAATTATATTTAGCTCTGGGTGAGACACAGTGGGAAACAACCGAAACCTGCTGGACTGGGACGAGTGGAGAGTCGAGTTAAAATCCAAGTCAAACTGATACAGTGCTTTTTTTCTATACAATTCACCAAACATCATCAATAAACCTTTTCTAATTTTTGATATTTCTGTGTCATGCTGGCTCTGTTAATATTTTTAGTGATAGCTTGGCATTCAAGCTAAATGCTAGTGATTTAAAAAAAAAAGTTTGCATTTCCAGAGTAGAAATGTCTTTGTTTTTTTCTATTACAAAGGAAACAAAAAAGTTGTGTTTGAGTTTCACAATGAAGAAGTACAATTTCTAATATACTTAGACGGAACTAAAAACTTTATTTAAGTATTCTCATAATCAAAGGTGGAACAAGGTCACTGTTTTGCAAGTCTCAAGTAAGTCTTTGACCTCAAGTCCAAGTCAAGTCTCAAGTCAGTGGAGCCCCACAAGTCAAAGTTGAGTCCAAGCCCTCTTTATGTCTAATTACATAATGCACTGCTACAATTTCAGGGATTCTATTTAAAAACAAATGTGTGGCCATTAAAGGTGAGAAAGGGACATGTTCCAGTTTGCTCATTGTCATGGATTCGTTTTAAAGCCTGGGTAAATAGACCCGTTCAGAGCCTACGTCATTTTGGGGCGGAGCCGCACTGGTGCCCTCTGCAGAGTTTCCCATAAGTTTCTATACAAAACGAGTAAGCTGTACTAACGATATCAAACGGTTAGAAAACTTAACAATGACTTCAAACGAAGCTCTGACCATTCCTGATGTGTTCCTTGGGTTTGCACCAGTTGACACATTTTATAACTCGTGATTTTTTCGGGCTAACTAACTAGCTAGCCGCTAAAATCTATAGAAAAATAAGGGATCTCTATCAAAACAAATACATCGCCTCAGAGTCATGTAAGTATATCCTCGGAGTCTTTTATACAATAATCTTCTGTAGAAATCAGCACAAAATAAAGCCACACAGGTGCAGTTTACTGTGAGTCTAATTCTCACAGTAAACTGCGAGAAGTAGTTTAAGCTGTAGCTTTTGTTTTAGTTTTAACACTTCTCAGCAAACTGAAAATGTTTTGTGTGATAACTGAACTGAACAATTGATAAAACGCAAATATTCACACATTTAAAAGAACTTCAGGTTATTCTAGCAGTGTATAATAAGTTTGTTAAATTGAGGCTAAACTAGCTGTACATTTTAAAACCATTTAATAACATTGAAAGATGGAACGACAGCTTTTGAATAAATTCAGAAAAACCACATCCTCTTTATAAACTTTTATTGAAATATAAATCATCTGAATGTACATGTGGTAAAGTATTGAAGCATAGTAGTAAAACATTGTATTGGGCGATTACTTTTACAACTATAAACACTGTACCGTAAACAACACACACACCACAATCGCATCTTCTACAGCTTAAGCTTTTAAAGCTCTCTGTCTAATACTATTTGGCAACATCAAAATCAGACTGAAGAAAATAAAAGTGCAAGAGTTGATTGCAGAAAACATGCTCACATTGACAGATGGAGCGAGGCAGTGGTGGAGCTGGTACAGGAGCTGCTCATCTACACAGACGGGTACAAACACTGACACCAGGTCATTCATTGTACCTTCTTCTGTTGGTTAGGAGGTTGCGTTCACGTGACGTCAAATATTCTACACGTCATAAACATTTAATACAGATGGAGGTCAGCAAACGTTAATATTGTTGCTAGTTCAGTTTTTTTAGTCTGAGGTTGCATGACTGTTTCTTTTGATTAATCACATGGTTGTCCAATTATTATTTAGTTTTCTGATAATGTATTATTATTAGAAAGTTCATTTTATACACCTAAAGCAGCCTTTTAAGTGTCATTGATTAGTTTTTAAGATCAGGAAAAAATTGTGAATATGTGAATTATTATTTCAATCTGACTAACATGAAGGTAAGGAGTTTGTAGTTTTTAAAAATTCCCTAAAACACATTTTGACTTGCTTCTCGTGCCATTTTGAACTACTTTGAGTTATAAAAACCTTTTTATGGTATATTTGGGGCTTTGAATATAGTCAAAAGTACAATACCCACATTTTGATTTCTTAAAATGTAAACAAAAATAATTTTACTTTCTACATCAGTCTACAGGTCTTGCTGACTTATTTAATGCAGTCTGAGCCTCTTAATTGTTCACCACAACGAGTTTTAAAGCTTTTTTCACAGGCGAGACGTGCCGCTATGCTTACAGCTGGTCCCAGTGATGTTTGGGAGTTTGGTTAAAGGGGACCTATTGTGTTTTTAGTATGAAACTAGAACATAATGCAGATCAGTCATTTACCTTTTGTTCATTGTAAAACACAAAGTTGATCTAAAACAACTTAAAAATAGGAACAGCTCTATGTATTGACTTCCTGTTCAAAACTGCAGATCTGATAAGCCCCGCCTCTTCACTTTAAAATGTAACTGTAAAAAGCAACAGATTAAAAAAAAATGTTTTTTTGAACTGTATATGCTTCATGTTGAGTACTAATCTTTTGAATTATAACAAGTAAATACAGACAAGTGGGAGGGGATAGGTGGTAGGTGAGAACAGGGATTTCTGAGCAACAATACAAGATTACTCCAACATGCATGTATCAATTCAAATATAACTTTGAGTAAACTAATGATGAAGAAAGACCATTGTAACAAGGTGAAAAACTTAGAAAAGTGAATTTGACATAATAGGTCCCCTTTACCAAATGGACATTGCAGAATACATTCCAACAAAATAAATACATTAACAAGATATCTATGCTAAGGGGAAATTGAATTTAAGTTATTTTATTGTAATAAATCAGGTTTAGTGCCTTTTAAGTCAAGGATAATTTGATTGATTGACTGTTACTCCAATAATCTATTAGTTTCGATAACTTATTTCAGCTTTAGTTTCTCTAGTAATCCTAAGTAACTCTTGCTCACCATCTGTTTTATGACATACGTGAACGCAACCTATTCTGCTAATCTTTCCGAAATAATTAGCTGGCTTTGGTCCTTCGATAATCTGATATGATTAGTTGTTAAACACGGTCACATAATTCCAAAAATTCCCTTTTCCGTTAAAGCGAACATCAAATTGTTGACAGGGTGCAGACGTTTGATATGTGCTATACAAAATACTTACAAAAACCCCGATACGCATCATATAAAGAAACTCTGGATCTATTTACAGTACAATCACATTTCACTTGGGAAGGTCCTTACGCCGATAGCAACCTATTGGGAGCAAAATTGTAAAAAAGCTTACAAAGGCATTTCATAATAGTACCTTCCGGTTCAACAACTACGGTCAAAATCTAGTCGATAGTACGCAAAGAAGTATAAAAATAAACACTGCGCTTTGTAGCTACTGAAGACATCATACAAAACCGCACAGTCCGAATAAAAATGTGCTTTTGATTCTAATAATCCAATGATTGTGCCAGCATCTTGTGATTCCAAAGGCAGGTCACTCGCTGTAGAAAAAAACCTGCTAATGCTAAAGTCGTTTCCGTATAGTGCATTTGTAGTGGTTTTCTATGGCTGAATCAGATCTTCTTGTGGCATGTTTCCTTCATCCCTTTTTGCTTATTTTGCTGTCGACAAATGCCCAATATAGTAAAGCTCTATCATACAAAAGTCAATGTATTTTCCCTCGTAAAAAAACGTTAAAACGAAGAGTCCATTGTCTCGTCATTTTGCGGTCGCAACTCCAAGACCGGCGAAGGTCAGTTTCCAGGGAGACGTACCGTATTGTCATCACAGCCTTTGTCAGACGGTGAAGTGGTTTAAATCGTCCTCAGAATAAGTCCGTAAAGGGAAGAGTCTTTGGTTGTCCGATAGGCGTGTGTCACAGAAAGCTGTCCTCCACCAGGTCGCTACAGTCTAGACACATTTCGTCCAAAAGCGTGATGTCCTCCAAAGTCTCGCCCTCGCGCTTGGCAAACGTCGAGCTGCTGGAGCCAGTCTCGATGGCGCTTTCTTCGGATGTTTGAGAACTGGAAGACAGAAAAAACGTGGTAAACTCAACCATTCTTACAAAAGTCTTGTTGCATAGTTCAACCATTTCCAATACAACAAAGGAAACATGTATCAGTCAGTATCTCTGTATAGATTTGGGAGTTACCTATGCCTGTTTCTTTTGCCGTACTCGTCGTCGAGATGGGGTCCAGGTCGGGAAGGGGGATGATGTAACCGCTGTCTGAGCTGAGGCGCTGCTCGTCGAAGCCGCTCTCTCGGTCTTTCAGTTTGCCCTGGTTTTTGTATGTGATGCCGATGTAGTCGTCGTTCTCTGCGCACACGCGGGTCACAGCTGGGTGGTCACTCTTCAAGAACTCATGGTTGACTCTTTCATAATGCTGCAAGACAAAAAATGAATCAGACTGTTAAACTTGTTTTGACTCTAAGCCTTGCAATATATTTATCGCAATAAATTTTAATATTCTATTTAATTGTTCTTAGACCAGATTTCATATAGCATCTAACTGTGCCTCATTTATATTCAGTTCTTGTGATTGTTAAAAGTAGTTGCTCTCTCAGGGCCACTACTAGCTTTTGGGAACCCCAAGCAAAATCTCGGGCCCCAACCCCCCATCTGCTGACAGAAACCTGTACACTGAGTGAGAGTATCTGTATAGTCTATTTTTCCTGGATGTCGCAGCAGTTTTAATACGAGCATTCTTGTGAGAATCTATGTGAATCTGTGTGGCTTTGGGCAAATATGAATCGGACTGGAGCTGATGTACAAGACACTTCACAAGAGACTCTCATGTCCTGAACCGAACCAGTGTACAACTTACAATTTATGTATATTTTGTCAGACAAAAACCTATATGATTATAAAATTTTATATGATTGCATTTTCACATTGGACCATTGTGCCCCTTCTTGTCCCCCCAGTGCTCCACCTCTGTTCTCGTTCCATTGCAGCGTGCAATGGTGACTTATAGCCTCATGTTTCGTGTAGCTTTTAAATGAATTCTGCTTGATATCAGTTTGGTAAGCCCTAAGGCGTTTTCCTGCCTATCATAGACTGTGATTTAAGCTGAAATCTCACAGCCTGAGGGGCTAAAACAGGAGCTGCTCTGGAGGCCTGTTTCATGTGCCATGTGTTGTTTTAATAGGCTCATTTGGGTTTGGGAGGTGAAGGCTGCATCATTACCTTCACCGAGGCTGCCCACTCTGACACAGCTGCACTTTTACACAAACACAGACCTGCTAAACCATTAAACAACTCAAATGGAGCTAAAACGGGAAATTGAAAAGTCTCAGCCGTTTTTAACCTGTGCGGGATAAAGTCAGTTTGTGGTTTTCAACAAATATAATATCAGTGTTTTCCATTTTTTAGACTAGGGTGGCACAAATTGGCCATTAAAATTATTCCATTTGAAATTAATTCAAATGCAGTTTGTTGAATATACTTATGAATTATTGCCTATATTCAATCTTTAAGCAGTCCTTTTTGCACGGTTTCTTAGTTGTAGCCTATGTTTAGGATAATAGACTAAATTATGCATCAGTACTGATACTGAATATCAGTTCAGCTGATATCCTGTTTGAAAATGGTTGAATTGTTACGCAACAAGTAAAGGTTAAGGCTGAGGTTAAGCTTTACTTTATTTATACTTTGTGAGGAAAATTAATTTTCTGCATTTGAGAATCAGTGAGCTGCTGTCATACAGCGCTTGGAGACTCACATGCAGATTTTATGCTATAGGCTTGGAAAGGAATACCCTTTCTAGAGAATTTCTCCATGGTGCATGTTTTGGGTTGGTGGATATCCACTCAAACAGTGAGAGAAACAGGGTAAATACGAGCTACATAAAACAATATAATCCATTACTCATTGGTTATAGGAAAAAAAAATTGTCCTACTTTGACTATTTCTGTCCTATCCTACTAGTGTCAAGAAAAGCTCTATATAAATAAATGTATTATTATCAATCTTATTTCTAGTGTTGATATCAATACCTATTTAAAGCCAAATGAGCAGTATCTAAACTGTGAAACATGAGCCGGTGCCTCTCAAGTTAATTTTGTCTTATTTTTTTGGCTTGTTTTCTTTTAACTTCCGTAATATTTGACTTGTGTAAATGAAAAATTAAGTATATGAAAGAAACAGAGTCAATGTCAAGTACTGACCTGAATCTACAAGGTCTGACTGAAGCTAAGCGCTAAAGGCATGAATCACCTCACTAATGGAGAGGTTTTGAATTGCTTTAAAAAAAAAAAAAAACATACCTGACAATAAATAAACATAACGTAAAGCTCAAACCTAGTGTCAGAGGTGAAGCTGAAATCAGGTGTGGACATTAGAGGTCACAGGAGGAGCACTCACTCTCTTGTAGCTGGAGGGAAGCAGTGTAGCAACCGTTTCACTCAGACCCAGGAAGGATGGCCTCTTCTCCGGTTCACTGTTCCAGCACTTCATCATCACCTCATACCTGCAACAAACAGAAACATTAGAGCAAGAACAGAACAAGCTGTGCCTAGTGTTTGGACTGTGACGCACGGCAACCGCACTGTGCGGTATAGGTCATGCACCCACATCATTAGATTTGAACATTCTGACATTGTGAGTGGCAAAATTATGAGAGGAACATCGGAGAAAATGTTTTTTTTTTTTTTTTTTTTTTTTTTATGATTTTCTTCTAGATTTTTTGTTTGTTTTGCAGAGATTGGGTTTATGTAAGAAAATGGACTGAAAGTAGTTGTTCTGTTGTCAACCATCAAATAATGTCCTCATTAAACAGACTTTATAAAACGTACCAGAATTCATATGTCTGATACAAAGTCAGTATTTAGCAGTAGTTGTGGTTGTTTATGTTTGTCAGAATTTCTATTTTTGTTATATTTTGAGAAGGAGAAAATATCCTTTCTCACCACTGATTCTTATGCATTTTGTACACTCACTGCTAAAACTTAAGTTGATGCGTATTATCTTGGTTTTATTGTTGATTTTAGTTAATTTGAGCCTGTTTAGGCAACTCATTTATTGTTTACCTCTGTTAAAATGAAGAAAAGAAAACATCAATTCTTTTATTTTATTGATGCATGCAAAGTATTCCCAAAGTAATATATCTAAGTTACTTTAATGGGGTAATAACTAAATAGTGTAACTTATTACATGTTTAATAAGTAGCAGAGGTGGGAGACAGACTTGACGTGACACATGTCACACTTTTCATGACTGATTTGGCTTAAGATCCCTAAAGACTTGTCTTGACTTGTTGTGACTTGAGACTAATGACTTGATATGACTTATATTGAAAAACGCAAACAATGAAAATGTACAAAGCTTGACCTGACCTACTTGACCCTGATGACTCGCTGAATTGGACTTACTTGAGACTCAAATGTTATGACTTGTGACTTGGATGTTATGACTTGTGACTTGGATGTTATGACTTGTGACTTGGATGTTATGACTTGGTATGTTATGACTTGTAACTTGGATGTTATGACTTGTGACTTGGATGTTATGACTTGGTATGTTATGACTTGTAACTTGGATGTTATGACTTGTGACTTGGATGTTATGACTTGTGACTTGGATGTTATGACTTGTGACTTGGATGTCATGACTTGTGACTTGGATGTTATGACTTGGTATGTTATGACTTGTAACTTGGATGTTATGACTTGTGACTTGGATGTCATGACTTGTGACTTGGATGTCATGACTTGTGACTTGGATGTTATGACTTGGTATGTTATGACTTGTGACTTGGATGTTATGATTTGTGACTTGGATGTTATGACTTGGTATGTCATGACTTGTGACTTGGATGTTATGACTTGGTATGTTATGACTTGTGACTTGGATGTTATGGTTTGTGACTTGGATGTTATGACTTGGTATGTTATGACTTGTGACTTGGATGTTATGATTTGTGACTTGGATGTTATGACTTGGTATGTTATGACTTGTGACTTGGATGTTATGACTTGCGACTCACTTGTGACTTGGATGTTATGACTTGCGACTCACTTGTGACTTGCACATATGTGACTTACTCCCACTTTTATATAATTACTTTTATATATGTTTTTCTCCACACTGCTTATGCATAGCCTCTATATCAGTTCTAAGTGTGAGCTGCAGGCATGTGTCGATGTAAACAGTGCAGTGTTGTTCAAATGCGTCATGTGGCTGATCACGTACACATCCAAAGGAGCGTGCTCTGGTTTGGACATCCTGTAGCCGCTCTTGATCTTGTTGTAGAAGCTGGAATCCACCACCATCCCTGGGTATGGAGTGCCACCTGCAGGCCACATGAAGTTTACATCAGTGTTTGGTGATTTATATTTCTGTTATTTAGCAAACAATAAAGGAAATATTGTTTGCAAAACTGATGTTTGGAGTTTTTAAACCATGTTCTAACATTACTTTTCTTCTCAAAACAGAAAGTTGTACATTTTCACCATTATGCTTACTGTATTTTTTTTTTTTTTTTTGTGATCACCTAAAGAGAAGATCTCCCAGAGAAGGATGCCATAGGACCAGACGTCGCTCAGAGTGGTGTACATATTATCAAAAATGCTTTCTGGAGCCATCCACTTCACCGGGAGGAAGGTCTGCGTGCACAAGTTAACCAAAATAAACCTCGCACTCTGCCAGATTTACAACTAATCCACATGGAAGGTAAAACACATTATGACTTACACTTCCTTTGGAGACATAGTTGTTGTCATGCATGATGTCCCGAGCCAAGCCAAAGTCACAAATCTTCACAATCTTTCCCTGGGACAGCAGCACGTTTCTGGCAGCCAGGTCTCTATGCACACACTGTAGAAAAATAATATACAGGTTATTCAAATGTTTATTCACAGTATGCTGGGCATCATCATGACAAAAATCCAATTATGAGCTCATCACTTTGACATCATCTAAAATTGTGATTTCCTAACTAACCTTAAAGCTGCTAAGCCTACTTCTTCATTGTGACTTAATGCTACATAAAAAGTCAGTTAAAAAATGGATGCTGTAAACTTTCAATTAAGGCAATAAAAGTAATATTTTGGATTAACTTTACAAAATGTTCACCCTAAAGCCCAGCGAGCACATCCTCTGCCTAAGGACCACATGATAGATTATTTTAAGAAGAATATTTTCTCTCTGACATTAATAGCGTCTTGTTTTAAATAAAGAAACACATTCACATTAAAAATAAAGCAGGCTCTGACAACAAATAGGACACTTTCTACCGTCCGTCTCATCCTTTATAAAGTGAGTCTTTGTGTAAACAGGCCGACCAAAGCAGTGTGTATTTAAGTATGGAGCTTCTAGCAGTGGTTGGAGTCTGCCGCTAAACTGAGTCAGTCCTCTGCTCTTATCACCTCCCCGCTGGGCTTCCTCTGTCCTTTTGGCAGGCTCAGCTGTCATCATACAGAACACAGACTCACAAGCAGCCAGTGTGACCTGTGTGTCATGTGACCGGCCCACTTTCATTCATAAGCATTCTTTCTTTCACCTCAGGCCAGGTTTTGACCAGGCAAATTGGTGGTCCTAAGCACAACTTTTTTTTTTTTGGCACCCTATTTGTTACACTGAAAAAAAGTGAATATCTTGTTTGAGGGAACAAAACTAGAAGTTAGAATATCAATGTTAGTTTTTCTTAGTTTTTTGATAAAATTAGAATTAAACTGCTTGAGTCTTAAGCAATACATCATATTTCACTCCTGTTTTTTTAGCACCTCAAATATTTTTTTTTCCCAGCACAGATCTCTTTTTAATCTATCTATTATCTACATCTAATCATGTCCCGTTTGTTCACCGAAATCTATAAAGTTTGTCTGTTTTTGTCATAAGTGTATTATTAGAGCTGGATATCGCCCTTTCTGTCCCTGTGCTAGTTGCATTATTGGGCGCTCTGCTGAACTGCACATGCTTCGCTTGACGCGGCACCTACAGCTTAAACAAAGGTTTCATTTTGAAGGCATTTCTCTCAACCTTCACAACATAAACTTCCAATATTTTCATTGCCCCAAGTGCTCAAGAGATGTTTAGCCTAGCTTAACGCTTTGCCTGCGCTGTCTCCGCTTCCCAGGCTCTTTCCACAATCGCTCTGAAACTCTGACCGGGCGATCTTGCCCCCGCCGGTCTAATACTTAAGCGCAAAGCGCAAAGAGTTCTCTGTGTTGGCCGCTATGAGCTCCAGAGAGCAGCTCCAGCTCGTGGCACGGCTGCTCTGCCTAGTCTGATGCCAGTTCAATCAGTGAACCTGCACAACATAACCGTGGAGCAGTGCAAGAAGTTCACTGGAAATAAGAAATAATAATAATAATCATATTTTGCCATCAATTCTAATTTTGTCAGTTATGTAGTTAGAAAAAGCCACGTTAAATGCAGTTATTGAATTAGGCAATATATTTGTAAAATAAAATGGATTCACTTTTTAGTCAGACTTGGCTTCAATAAGTTTGTTCTATATGTTTTAACAATACAATGTTGTGTCGACCTAAACTTATAATAAAAATGATCCGATGCTCGTGGTAAGACCTACCTGAGAATCGTGATCCGTGCGTGAAAAGTTTATGAAAAAGCAGCGGCGTGTCCTCGTTATAATCCTTTTGAATGAGACAACTGCCGGTAAGCAGGCTCCCGGTCCGGTGTGATGCGAGCGGAGGGTCTTTCGTGTGTGACCGCGTCTGCAGCCCCTGAACAAACGAACGCAGGATTGTGTCCACCTCGGGTCGGTTCTCTGGATGCGCGCCGTGGTCCAGGTAAAGCACAGCGCGGGGCTCTGGTCCAGACTGTGCCAAACGGTTCCGCGCTCTTCCTCGTGCTCACTCACAGTGGTCACCGCCATAAAATTGACAGCCTCTGGTCAGAAACGTCCAGCGGCCTGGTGCGCGTGGCCGCGACCCGCGCTGACCCAAAAAGCGCTGAAGGGGCCGGACCTCACGCAGCACCGCGCTCTCCTGGCTTTATCTCATGTATCTGTGTCATGGGCAGAGCTGCATTCACACTTAACACTGTCTCATGTTCACTCTATAATCTAATTCTTTTTTATATTAAGTCAACAGGCTTTATGTAAAAGAAAATACATTTTTTTAGACAAAGTTGTTAAAGTTTGTCATTTGAATAGACTTTTACCAAATACATTTCTATTATTACACTTTTTCCCAAACTGAAGCTCTTGTAGTAACTTTTGCTGTGATATTAATGCACTGCTTACGTGTCACAGTCATGACACGTCTAGGCCGTTCACTGAATGAAATTGTACCCCACACATCTGGCGGGCACCACACCTGCTGCACTCACGGCGTAGCTCTTGGAGAGAGCGCACTAGAGGCCAACAGAGGAATAACTGTCTTAACCGGTCTTAACGGGAAGTCTTAAAGGGGCAAGATCGGGGCCGTAATCTTTTAGCTTGAAACTAATTGAATAAGCTCATTTTAAGAAATTGGACCAGACCAAATAGCGAGTGTTTTAGTCATTAGCACTTAAATTTATATCTGATGTTCTTAATTTGTTTTCACTCTTATTCAGTTTTTAATAATGTTTTTGTTTCGATTTGAAGTGTATTTGCACCAGTGAGCTGTAGGTGGAATACTAACGCTGAAGTTTTTTAGAGAAATAAATACCATTGTAGATTTTGCAGATGACAGTTCTGAGGTTTGACTTACATTTTTGGAGGCCAGGAACTCCATGCCTTTGGCCACTTGATACGTGAAGCTCAGCAGATCCGTGGTGGTGAGGCCTTCGTTCAAGTCCTCCGTTAGCAGAATGTCAATCTCACTTTCCCCTGTAAAAACACACATACGTACGTTTTTAGGCGCAGTAAATTTAGAGCTGGCGCAAACCTGGATTTGACTAATGGCAGGGAGAAACTGGGCATTATTATGCATGTGCTGCAATTATCCTCCCCATGTAATTAGAGGGCAGTGCCAGGCCTAAATTCTGACAAGGGTGTATCCGTCACAGTCAACCCAAATTGACTAAAACACAGAGCTAAAAGCCAAGAAAACTGTAAAATTGTGCAGTGTGTGCTCACCAGTGGAGGACTTTTGGGATGGAGGGTGGTCATAGTTTGAAGTCTGGATGTCGGAGTATTTGGAGGAGTTGCTCATCTCTAACATGGGCACGTACTGAGTGTTATCGGCCTGCTTCATGTCCATGTAATCTCCTTTGCTCTCGAAGGACAGGATCACATAACTGTAGGCAAAAACAAGAAAAGGATAAATGTTAATTCATTTGGCAAAACATGTGATGAAACGTGGTGGGCACAACTGAACATGTTTTTAGGGGAAAATGGTAAACCCAGAGGAAACATTCTACGCAGACACAGGGAGAACATGCAACCTCCATATAAGAAGACCTCCGGCCGCCTGGGAGTCGAACCCAAGGTCTTTTGGCTAACTGATGCGCCACCATGTCCCACAATGGGGAAATTCTATTTCAGTCAATAAAGCACACGACTTAAAATTCTGCAAAAGGTCTTAATAACTTTGTACTGTAGTTTATAAAGCGACATCTGCAATATACGCAAGTCTTATACTTGTGAATTGCCACATAGCTTATATACATAGGACTACAGATGGAAATTAGCTGTAAGCTACAATCTGGTACAAGCATCTCTGCCTTTGTGCTTAATGTAATTGTACACTGTCCTTAATAAACCTTACCTTACCTTACCTTACTTTACCTCAAGGATGTGTTCAAATTTTATGTTTAATGCATTATGCCAAAGTTGGTAAGTACAATTGTAAATAACAGTTACATAACACTTTATGACCAATTTTCTAATATTTTGTGAAGAAATTTCAGTGCCTACACTTGTGTCAGTTGATATCAGGAGATGATTAATATTATATATATATATACAGTATATATTAAAATCGCTGGATCGATCGACCGCTGGTTTGACTGACCACTGGATCGCTCGATCTACCTACCACCTACCTACGTGTTTTTATGCTTTAGAAGAGCTAGCATCTGTTACTATAACAACATGGTTAAAAGGTTTGAAAAGTGCTTCTAATGCCAGTAAAAAAGATTGAGGTTTAAAGTGCAGAAGGTAAGTGAGCAAAACGTGCGACTAAGTCTTGAATATAATGAAAGTAGCATAGTTATATTTTTGTAGCGCTATCCTCTGTTTTCTCTGGCCTGCACTGGACGTGGTGCGGTTTGAGCTCTAACGGGGTAAACCCTAATTCAATTTTATTCTGGTCATTTTGAGGTGTGGTCGCTGTGAGTCATAGTTTATTCACTCGTCTTTGGAGAGAGAGAGAGAGAGAGAAAGAGCTGTAGTTTCATTGTGGCTCCTCCGAGTGGAGCCAATTAACAGGTAACTCCTGCACAATGAAATTAGGCTGAAATCTGAGGCGACTCCAGACCAGGATTTGATTATCTGAAGATGCCAGACAATTGCTCGAGCGATGATAGAGTTACAGATAATCGAGGCATGTTTGAGAGAAAGGGGGGTTCAAATTGTTTCAAAGGATGTAATGTTCAAATCTGGTTACAGGGATCTGAGGTAATCCATCTTAGGACGGACGACTTGTGCTTGTACCTGCTTGGTCCAAAGCTTTGCTGACAATGCAGTTGGGCTGCAAGAAATATCACGGCTGAGTAGAAATGTAGCAATAATCAATCTATTGTGATACTAACAAATTAATAACATTGTTTGCATTCAAAGTTTTGTTGTGCAGTTTAAAAACATAACTTAATATCCGAGCGCAGTGTTAAGCAGTGTTAAGAGGTTTGTTCTGCATCCTACAACTGAAATCCCCAGTCTGGTTTCCCCTACCACTAAAAACATGTACAATAGGCTCTCTCCCTCTCCTTCCTCTGATAAAGACATTTTGACTTTCCTAGTTAATTAAAGATCAATAATTAAAAAATATCATGCACATATAACAATTAGCTGTTTGAAAAATCAATTAACATGATTTTTTAAAGCATGTTTACAGATGTTTTTAATCAGCGTTTCCGCTTACTTAAAAATGTTTTCCAGGACATTTGCAAAAGGTTTTGTTTTTATGTAATAATGACATTAGATCCTTTGCCAAGTCTATGACGCCCAGTAGTCCACAATTATAACAATCAGGGTATAACACACCTGTTAGCATAGCCACATTATCTTTTTCTCAAGGGGGCAAGAAAAGTCCTTAGCCATAATTGGAAGGCACAAAAGTGGGGGTCTGGGGGTCCTCCCTCTGGAAAATGTGAACCAAAAGTATTATATTTCTTGCATTCTGATGAATTTAAGTTGGCGGATAGTGGATAACTTATTGGTGCAACAGATAAAAATAAGATTTTATTTAAGGTAGTATTATACCAGCTCTATATGTTTCAATCTGGAAAAGTAACAAACTTTTTTTACTAAGTTACAACCAAATTCTGCATAGGACAACATTTATGTTGCTCATCTTATATTGAGAGGGAATTAAAATAGTTTGCACATTATGCTATTTGAGTTGCTATATTTTTTCTAGTTTTCTATGCATTTTCCATGACTAGAAAATAGGCAATTTTTTCAGGTTCTTCAGGTCTCATGGGAACCTTGCTAATTTAACTTCAAATGTGTTCAAAAGTTTACCTCCTGCTGCTCTCGTCTGCCGGGTTGATTCCAAAGATGTCCAGCTCCTTCTTGGTTTTCTCTGTGTTCAAACTCAGAAAGTTCTCTCTGTTCTTGTGCAGATAGTTCACCAGATCTCCATAGAAGCAGTACTCAGTGATAATGTAGATAGGTCCTAAAGAATGTACCAGGGTCAGACATCGTATTCAAATAAACTATCCTATTAAGATAACCACAGCATTCACAAAAAACAGTTTATGCTAGGTAGTGCTATCGTCTAAAGCTCGGGTGGACTTTACCTGACTTGGTGCAGGCTCCCAAGAGATTGACATGTTCAGATGTGGTCCGAGATGGGTCATGATCTTCAACTCGGACATCAGGGCCTGTTTCTCACTGGAGCGGGCTGTAGCTGGAGAAAGACATTTGAAATTTAGAAAAAACAACCAAAACATTCTTTTTAATACTTATTTGGGTTCTAATGCAAGTGTAAAAACTGAAGATGCAGTAGAATTGAAAGCTTTGAAAAAAGCTATAAACTGCAAATGTTCATAATTACACGAGAAAACCATAGTAAATATAGACAATAGTTTTTTTTTGCATACTCACGTTTGAGCATTTTCACCGCCACTTTCATGACCGGCTGTGAACGGCTGAGTCCATAAGCTGTGCCTTCGACCACCTTCCCAAACGCTCCGGAGCCCAGTATACGACCTGCCAATCACACAAGATCAAAGAACTGGGTAAGACAGAGATTGAGGGATTTTCACACACACATTTCTGCTTGTGTGTGTGTGCACGTGACCCCCCAAAGAGACTGCAATTGTCCCCCACTGTGCAACAACAAGCTGCCAGACGAAGCTTTGCCCCGACCAGTGGTGGAAAGTAACTAAAGCCATGTGTCCATTAACCCACATCCCTCAGACCTTGTCCACTTTGGAGCGGTTTGGGTCGCTTATGTTAATGATGGTGAGTGTTTCTACTGCAGATGACTTCACTCACACATAACCCGTGCTTTCTTAGATGAATAAAACTATCTGAATTATGCTTTTTTTTTCCCTGGCGTCAAACTCAGTGATTCACAAAAAGATGTGTAATAATTTTACATTTGTGGCGATGTGATATGTGGGTCAGGTTAGTGTAAAAAAGAAACTACTTTCAGTTTATCGTCACCTTTTTTGCCTTTATTTTCCTTTTTTGCAAAGCCTCTGCAACATTATGCTGCATTTTAGCCTTGTTTTATTTACAGTAATTCATTTAGGTTGGATTATGCTGAATGGATTTACACTTTTTTTTGCAGTGTTTTGCCTCGACCAACAGATATAAAACAGAATCAAGTCAGTTTGGTGATTACATTTTTCATGTTTTAACTGCTCTCTTTATTCTGGTTTTAATCTGAGCCTGTGTTTTCTTGTCCAATCATCTTGCTTAAAGGGGATCCCAAAGTGAGCCATGGGAGGGCCTTTTTCAAAGTCCACTGTGAAAGAAAGACCCTCAGCGGCTCACTTCGGACCATGAAACGGGGAATATTGGGTCGCTTTTCGCAGTGGAAACAGCAGAGGACCAAACCGTACCGCCCTGATGGAAACAGTGCAAATATTTTGAGGTCTGATAGCTTTACTTGGAACATTTTACACTGGATGATTTTACTTCACTACATTTGAGCTGTACTTCTTAACTCACTACATTTTTGAGTAAGTAAAAATTGTTTTCTGTTGGTTTGAGAAGGTCACAACCTGTCCAAATATTATAAACTAAACATCATATTTTGACCAAAAAATAGATATAATATAATGAATAGATTCTGTTGCTTTTACTAGAGTAAGAAAACCGATCACTTCAGCCACCACTGGCCCCTGAGTAGATAACTAATCACTGCATCGCTTCAAAGGCAGTGTGAGACATCAGGACAGAGACTCAGCAGGAGAGGCTCCAAGGCCAATAAACAACAGCATTTCTCACCCAGAACAAGTCTGTCGCGAGGAAATTCCCATCGAGAGTCATAGGGAAGCTGCATCGGGTCCACATAGATGTATTCATGACCATCAGGGCTCACAGACTCGATCACTCTCCAGCGGATTTCATATCGAGGTTTCTACCGAACAGATTTGAAATAAATAACAAATATTAGTTTTACAATGCAAACTAAGAAACAACAGGTTAAAATTCAAAGATGTATAAAATAAATAGTGGTCATATTCCATTTTTCCACAAGCCAAAATAAACTCAAACCCAGCTTTAGTAATAAGACTTGAACGAGTAAATGCATGGCAGTGATGAGTGTTTGAGGATGGCACCATTACCTGTTTCCATATGACAACCAACACAATGAGTGAGATGATGACAATGACCAGCAGCACCAGCACAGCAGCAGCTACAGTCAGCTCAGGGTGAGGGCCTGTTCAGAGGAGACCGGCACAACATGAGTATGGTGCATGAAATTGTTTTATTTATTTTTTAAACTCAGTGTGCTGAAGAACTATGATGCATTAGCAAACTGTTGGACAGCAGTAAAAAAGTTAAATTAATAGTTTAAGTTTTAACAAAGTAAAGGCATTCTAATTCATTTGTAATATTGACAAAGCTTATTAGTTGAGAGGTAGGTAATTCTCAGAGAAATTACAAAAATGGCAAAAAACAAACAAACAAATATTTAAATAAACACTTGTGATTGATTATTGGCCCACTTGTAGTTTATATATTTTCTTTTGCTGACAAGTTTTGCCTTGGTTTTTTGGCAACTTTTTGCTATTACAGACAGCAATGTGTCATATTTGGGGGCGTGGCCTGTTGTGTGGTAAAGTCCTATGTTAAGACCATAAATAGATAAATTCTGTAGCTAAACTCTTTATGAAGACAATTTCTGGAGATTGAAAGATGCACTGTGTAACTTCCTGGAGGTGAAAAGTTTACTACACAAGTCAGTAAAATAGAAATTTAAAAGCATATATTGGGACATTCTGAATGGAGATAAATGTGTTTTAATCCATAATGTGAAAAAGGTTTTTTTGCAAAACTAATTGACCCTGTGCATAGAAGCTGTTTATTTTCAATGTCAGACTTTAGCGTTAGCATTGGTTGACAAACATCTTTTTATACTCACGCTTTGTAAATTTGTCATTAGTAAAGTATTTCACATGTTTTCAGAGAAAACCACCAACAACTCACTGTTCACTGCCCGATTCTAAAGTACTTTTCATTTTAGACTGAAATTGTGAAACTCCATAGAAATAAACTAAACAGGAAATGAACATGCCAGCAGGAAGTTAGCATTTTTGAAAAATAAATAAGCCAACTGACTTCTGCACAGAGCCAATTCAAGTTGAGTCACAACCACGTTTAAATGGAGGTTGTTGATCTCAGAGTAGTGAACATAAAGTTCTGTAGGTGTAAAAAAAAACAACAGGTGGCGCTAGCATTATATTAGCATTTAGCTTGCAACTACCATTAGCAATGTTGGATATATTTACATATTAGGACAGCTAGATCACTTTTGTTCTTCTCTATGTCTTTGTGTATATAATTGACACATTATCGTTCTGTAGTTCTGAATACACTCTGCTATGTTTCCTCCACAGAGGTCCGTTTGTAGGCGTTCCCTCTGATGACGACTGTAAATCATCGTATATAACAATAACATTTGAATCTTCTATTCTATTGAGAAGTCCAAGTTGTCCTAGACACTTTACAGTACAGCAGAGTGAAGGACAGAGGTGACGCGTTTAGTGGCCCAGAGCAAAAGGTATGTGGGGGAGATAAGATAGAAGCAGAATGAGGAAGAGGGAGGGACCTGGGGCACTTAAGAGGGGCTCTCTGTTGAGATTACAGGGTGAGTGAGTGAGTGTGAGGCTCATCTGGGACGTCCAAAGGCCCTAACGATCTCTGGTTTCTCTGAATTATCTGACAGCAGAGAGAAAGGCAACAATAACATGACTTCTGACAGCTCTAAGTGGGGCCCAAACACTTGTCCCTAAAAAAAAGTTTGGGATGGGAGAAGAAGAGAAAGCAAGACGGAGGTGAGGGCAAAAACAGTGAAACTAAAAGGAAAAGTGGATTTGATTGAAAAAAAAACAAAACATTTAAAATAAAATGAGTGACAGGAAAGATAATTTCATAAACTATCAATTTTATATCATGAAAAATAATTAAAATCAATATTTGTGTAACTATAATACAACATTTCTTTCACTTAATAATTAAAAAAATGCTATTTTGTACTTTCCACAGTCAAAGAAATAAAACCTTCCACTAAAGTCAGTTGACCTCAATGCTTTTCTGAGTTGGTTGACCAAGCCTTTAAGTAGTTTAACTGAGTTTTCACAAACTTTGAGATCATATTTAATTTAAAATAAACACTATGTAACTTTTTATTCAAAAAATAAACTTAGTTAAAACCTTTTTTTATTTAGATATCTTTGTTGCACTAAATAAACACTACAAATCAGTTTCTTTTCTTCAAGCAAGCTTGCATGGCCACAAAATGGACAGTTACTTGTCAAAATAGGGGCCTCCTCTTATATGTTTGTAAAGAAAACTCTTTTAGCTACATTTCTTCACTTTATCACATAAAGCATGTACATCTCCATTAAGAATGTTTCAAAGTATGGTTTTAACTTTATCTATCGAATAAAGAAGTTGACTTTTCACTCCCTAAAGTTACAGTGTCACTTTCAAAAAAATTGCACCTTCGATCTTGTTCTTGTATGTGTCCCTCTAGGCCAGGGGTGAGCAATTATTTTTTCCGAGGGCCATATTCGCATACAGATGAGGAGCGGAGGGCCGGATTACGATCATTGGTGTAAAAAAATTTGAACTATTGCAAGCACATTTCTGTTAAGTAGAGGCTTTTTATTCAGTTTTATCCATTTATTGATCCATTTGCTAACACAAGTGAAAACACATGTCCCATAGCTATAAGTCAATTTAAAAGAAGAAATAAAAAAAGTAACAAAATGAAACCAGGCCGCGGGCCGCATCTGGCCCCCGGGCCGCAATTTGCCCAGGTCTGCTCTAGGCAGAGAGTGTTTGTGCACCTAGGGATCTGCATATTGAATTTTACTCTAATTCAGCATTGACTCAAATTGGGGATCACACGATTGATAGTATGACGAATTTGTAACAATTTGTGTTCTTACACGGCAAAAACGCATATCTTATTCAAGTGTATTGGTCTTATTTCTAGAACAGTAAATCAAGTTCTTTTAAGACCGCTTAGCTCAGTTAAAACAAATCTTTTTTATCTTATTGAATTTAAGACAGAACATCTTGAAAATCTTGTTGAGCCAAACTGGGAATAAAATTATATTTTCTTAACCTGTATCAACAAATTTGTATAATGAACACGGCTATTGAAATATATATGAAAGGCTATTTCTTTGAATAAAATGGTAGATTTTAATACTAAACCAGGAATAAGCCAGAACTAGACCAGCTCTAAATAAAGACTAAACCAGGACTAAACCAGGACATAAACCAGACTAACTGCACAAGAGGACTAAAGCTGGAATAAATCAGGACTAAAACTGGCTGACTAGTGATAATTAGCCTCCTGAATATTAGCCTTTTTAGCTTATTTCAAGTCGAATAGTCCTTTTTAAAGAATTTTAAATAGGACAGCATGTATCATTTGTTTTTTCAGTGATTTCAAGTAGATCTCGACTTGTTTAAGTATTTTTTAACTTGTTTTAAGATGGTAATATTTTTCTTTGTAAACGTGAAATGATGAGTATAAGATGCTCTCTTACCATTGGACACCAGCTTGACCTCGCGGCTCACAGCGGCCATGCCATTTTTAGCCAAACAGCGCACGGCCAGAGTGTTTTCCAGATGTCCAAACAGGACCTGGCTCTCCAGATTATTCTCCTCATCCATGTGCGCGTCCATTGTCACATCGGTGGAATTAGCAGGCAGCGGCACCCAGGAGGACGAGTCATTGGCACAGCTAAAGAAACCAAAAAAATGTATGTTTACTTTCACTTAACAAAAAATACGTTTACAAATATACAAATGGAAAGAGAAGGCTCACTTTTTGATGTTTTTGCAGACAAACCACTCGACTTCTGGAGTGGGCTGGCCTCGAGCGATGCAGACCACAGCCTGACCAGAAGCAGAACCATGATGGATGTCCATGAGGTCCACAATAACAGCCGGCACTGGGACAGGACAACAATCATAATTAGGAATGATCTGTTTAAAGTGAGTTAACATCTGTGACATATAAAAAGCACCATAACAAGGTGAATTAGCCTGTTTTGTGTCGTCATAGTAACACTGCAGTCGACCAAATAAAGTGGGACTAAAAACATGCCTTGCAGATGGATTAGTCGAGTCAATATTTTGTTGATTTGATGAAGACACTGTTACAATTATTTATGAATGAAAAGTACAAATAAAAATGTATTTAAATGAAAAAAAAAAATAAACGATCACTCCAAAATGTATGCTTCTCCTTTCTGCTTCTGTCCCACATAATCCTCATAATCTTAAGAAAAATTGTCAAGTAGAGACAACTCAAGGCAAAATATGCAATTTAGTCATTCTTACAAATACCATGGCCAAACAACATTTTTTTTTTCATTCCAATTGTCTTGCAAGTTTATTTGTTTTATGAAATCAAACTATCTGGATAAAAATACATTTATGTGCTAAAACCTGACATGCATTTGTCTTAATTAGTGAGAATTTTGAAATATTGCTGACATTTTATATTTGTTTTTTGTCAGGGACAGCTTTAGCTATAAACATGAAACACATCTATATGTATGTAACTACTATTATAGATTGTAAAAAAAATAAAAATAATAATAATTAATTAATTAAAATTGTTTATTTTGGTGTTCTGTAGACTCTTTTCACAGTGCTGCAGCTAGGCTAACGCATGTGTGAAATTACCTGCGGATACTAGGTCTTTCTAATTAGCTGAAACACCCTAAAATAATTAAATATTTGACACAAAGCAGAAAACAAGTTACAATAATCATTTTTGTATGTAAAGACTTTACATACGAGGTAAATACTTCACCAGGAAAAAACACTGTGTTTATAAGATATGCTGTTTGTGTCTCGACGCTAATGTAACATTTAATTTAATTACTAATGTAAAATAACTCTACAACTAGCTTTTTTACAAAAACAATCAGCCTGGCATTTAATGTATTAGTAACACTTAATAATAACTACACCTCGTTTACCCTTAATAAATGAATCAAGACTTAAATTATTGTGAATAAATGACAAATTAATGAAACAAAAAGTCAAGTAGCTACTAGGCTCCTCAAATAAGTAGTTACTAAGTCTTAATAAACATCTTCACCCATTATTAATCATGAACAGTTAAGTCTTTATTCATGCTTAATTAAGACTGAGTTTGGTTTACTGAGTTGTAGTTATTAATAATGTAACATAAAGTGTTAATAATGTATTTTTATCAATTTGTCTACGTTGTATTTAGGTTAAATTATGTATTAGCATTTAGCATTGCGTCAAAAATACACTAGTTGAAATCCGCTCTCATTTTGTGATGTTTAAATATGAATTTTAGTGCATCTTGGCAAATTCCTCATAAAGAAAAAAGGAACTGTCCGCAGGTGTGAAGTAAACCAGAACTAGCCTAGCCACAAAGCGAAAAGGGCTCATATGCTTTTAGTGTCTCACCTTTGACCTGCAGAGTGAAGCTAATCCCACGACTTTGGTTTCCGCTTGTGACTTGCATCGTGTAGTTCCCGCTGTCGTCTTCTTTGGCCCGAATCAGAGTCAGGACGCTCAAAAACCTGCGAAAACAGAAAACAAACAGTTAGTCATTAAGTCACTAACAGAATAATTACAAGCTCGACTCTGGGAACTTTGCTTTAGTCTTGTCATTATGACCGCGGACTCACCTGGTCTCGCCGAGCTGCCGGAGGGAGGTGGAGATCTCCGCGGTAACGTCGTCAAGAGGAAGTCCGTCTTTGAGCCAGGTGACGCGAGCGCTGGGCAAAGCGTCGATTTCGGCTCGGAACTCGCGCACCTCGTCGAGCTCTGCCGTCTCGAAGGCAGTAAATTCAGGCTTGATATGCAAAAACTCACTCGCTAAAAGAGAGACACATTATTATAATCAATTACAGAACATGAATTATAATTTAAAGGAGGCTTAATATGCTAAAGTTATTCAATGATTTTAAGCAACAAGTAGGGTGTATTTTTGATGAGAAAGTAATGTTTGAACACGATTAGACAATTTTAATTTGTGAAATATTGTGGCTTATATACAGTATGTTAACAGTTCCATACCAAACACGGTAACTGTGAGAGTTTTGGTCTGGCTGTCGCTGCTCATGACGTCGGTGATGGAGCAGGTGTAGATTCCGCTGTCCTTAGTCGAGGCGTTGGGAATGGTCAGCGTGTAGCGGATTTCCTGGTTCCTCTGGTCCTCTTTCACAGTTTTTACACCACGGTTTGACTGTCAGAGAAAAATAACAGTTGTTCACAATTAGATAGTGTAGGGCTATGTTTTTTTCCCTTAAACTCAACATTTTAGCAGCAGACATTATTTTTTAGTCAGTTATCTCACCAGTTTTCCCGGATATTTCCAGTGATCTTCAAGGATTTGTGATCCTTTAGCCAGACAGGACACAGTGATGGTTTCTCCCACCAACAGAGCTGTTCTTCTGGCACTCAGCTCCACATTCAGAGCGCTTCCTGAAATGATCATTTACCACATCAACATGCTGTCAACCAAGATCTAACAGTTCAAACCAATCATACAGGTACCAGCTCTGTAATGATCGGCTAACTCACCCACAGTAGCACCTATCCAGCCATGAACGATGTATTCCTCACTTTGGTACTCGTGTCCGTTTATGAGAGCTTTGCAGACATACGTCCCCCGGGAAAGATCCCCAGGGCTCCTCTCTTGCTGTCGTACACACTGGGGACGGGCTGCTGCGTGTCCACGTTCACCAAAGTGACGTTAGCGCTGGGGTCGGACACTCTGCACTGGACCTCCATCTCATCAGGCCCGGACATGACGTGGTTACCGAACGACGCCAAAGAAGGGATAAACGGACGTCGGGGTCTGGAGGTAATACAAGACATGCACAGTTAACATTAGTCAGCATTTTGTTTATACAAAATATAACTTGTATAAAATCTGTTTCAGTAATGTTAGTAACTACTGATACAGCCTCTGTTAGATTTGTATTGCTCTACAAAATGTTCAAACCAGCACTGAGCCAACATTAAACAAGGACTAGACCAGTCTAACCGCCATTAGGCCAAATCAAGTCAAAGACAAATCCAGAATAAATCCTGCAAACAAGAAAAATATGTATATTTGCAATATTTGGAAGATGGGTTGAGGGCCGGCTCAGATCTTTGGGGGGCCAGTTTTGCAACAGAGCCTTAATTTGAATAGGCTTGCTGAAGGTTTAAACCTAAAAAAGAAGTAACTTCCGAGATTTCTTTTTCTCATTTAATGGCAGAATATAGTGTATTATCTATGGTGAATAGAATACTTATTAATTTGTTACATGAACTTTTGAGCAGCACTTTTAAAGGTGCTGTATCTGATTAAAACAAAACAAGTTCATATTAGTTTTGCCTCAGAACAAACACACTGTCAAAGTATCTATTAGGGTGAAAATAGGTTTGTAGTATCACATTTACATCTAATAATAAGAGCATTTTCTTTGCTAAAACACTGTTGAAATGTTGTTAGCATGTGGCTAGCTTTACCGACATGGCTTTTCTTCGCTCTGACTTCTACAAAAAGAGCTCCTAACTCAGAGCCTGTTTAACAGCAAAAGAGAAGCATATGTCAAAAATTACTCACAACTACGTATGTTTAAAAAAAAAAAAAAAAAAAAGAAAGTGTATTCAGTTATGTTGATTTACACTTACTTAGCACTTACGGCTAGGGTGTTACGGCTGTTAATCCATTTAGAAATGATTAAATAACCAGTGTACTTAAACTAAATAACTGTTAATTTCAAATGAACTGTAAAAAGAATAGTAAAGTATGTTCTTTAACTTTTTCATAATATAGTTCCTCATTCTCGATTAAATCCTAAAAAGCCGCACTGATGTTTTTTAAAAGCTCTCGATTGGAAGGCTGCAGACCCTTGTCCCAACTTTGTGAAGAATTATGAGGCTTAAAATGTATTAGATAATAAAAGAAAACATGTGATGACTGCAAAATGTTTAAATGTGAATAGTTCTATTTGTTTAAGTTTTCAAGAGGCCTACAGAGAGAGACTATAGTGAAAGTAGTACCTGGCACGTAGACATAGATGGCGCTGTCGTCGATGCCATCAGTGCTGTTGGCGCTGTAGAAGCAGCTGTAGTAACCCGTGTGCATGGCAGTGGCGTTGTCCACGGTAACCGTATTGACAAACAGGCCGTTACTGTCCTCCTGCGTCTGCTCCGGGACGTCCAGCGGAGTGTCCCACACCACTCTGCCGTGTCCGCGACAGGTGAGGGTGAAAGGGGAGTGAAGAGGCACCACCATCTCTTCGTTTGGCGGGAGCAGTACCGGGGCAGAGGACGGTGGGAACACGACTGCAGAAGGAGCTGGAGAACAGATGAAAGTCAGTATTTACGCGAAACAAACATATACAGTAAAGAAGGCAAAAGCGTCTTACCTTTAACTTTGAGATTAAAAGAGAATTGAGCAGTGCGTGAACCACTGGAGGCGGTAATTGTGTACTTTCCGTTGTCTTTCTCCAAAGGCTGGCGGAGTTTGAGGATGCTCTGGTAGCTAAAAGAAAGTAGGAATATATTTTAACAATGCATGTGACAATAAGCTTAAAATGTTTACAAAATCTGAAAGTGAATGCAATAAAACTAACCAGCGTGACCATGCTTCTAACTGACTAGAATGTTTGTTTTTTTATGTTCAAACTGTGGCCTGGAGACCAAATGCGGGCCTCAAACCAATTTTTGTTGGCCCTAAGACTTCAGACTCAGAATTTGCCCAAACAACAGTAATGCATTTTACACAAAGTTTTAAAAATCTACCTCTTTAATGTCATTATCAACTAGTTTAGTGGTAATTTTAAGCCTGAATATGTCTTGTGGCTAATTTTCACTTGAATGTTTCATTGCATGTCTATTTTTATATATCCAGATCAGCCCTCTATTTAGTCTGGTGTAAACTAAACTACATTAAAACATATGACTGAACAAACTTAAACGTAATGAACGTTATAGTATTTACAATAAAATCAATTGGAAAAAAAAGCTTTACCGATTGCCCTCGAAGTGACTGGTTGTTGCGAGGACGTAGTAGTTTTGTTCTATGTCCTTGCCGTCCTTCTGCCACGACACTTTGGGAGCTGGGTAAGCGTCAATCAGAATGGTAAACTCAGTCTCCTCCAACAGGCTGACAAACTCTGTGGGCACAATGCCGCTGTGATCCAGGGCAACGTACGAAGTGTCCTCTGAAATCACATGAATTAGAAGTATCAGTATCAGTGGTAAAAGTTCTATATTACACTCATTTTGTAAATAGCTTTCTCATCAGACACGGCTGGAGTTAGGTTTTGCATCATCTACAGTAACTCCATTTTTATCTGGAGCTCTTCTCTTGTATAGAAAACATTCTGTTCCACCTTGTGTTGTCATTAAGTGATAACCATTGTGTTTTTGTATTCCACACACAAATTACAACAATATTTTCTGCTTTGCTAGGCTTTAAAGCTGTTTTAGCCTAATTTAAACGTCTGCACTTCTGTGATTAAAGGGACCATATCTAATATTTTTACAATAAAAAATGCAATGTCAATTCTCTTCCAGCCGAGATATCATCTTTATGTATCTCTTTGGGTGGAAATTATTTTGCAATGTCTTCTCTATGTCTAATAATGTCTCGTTTGATCACCAAACTTTACTAAGTTGCTAAGTATGCTAATTTCCATTAGCATAGCGACATGCCTTGCTTGTAACAGCTGTGAAAAAAGCTTAAAACACATTTAGAATGCAGGTTTAGAATGCATTAGATAGTGAGTAAACATGTAGACTGATGAAGGAAGTTTAAAATGAATTACTTTTCATGTGTAGCAGCTTTAACTCAACTGAACAAAAGCTAACATTTTAAAATCCACAAATATAAAGTACCATAAGGTTAATCGAGTGTCTTGTGAATGTAAAACATTTAAATTGACGCTAAACAATCTGTAAATGTTCAAAACACCACTTAATGACATCACAAGGTGCGACACAGCATTTAACATTTTGAAATGTTGATTGTTGAAGCCTTAAAAGCAGCGTTTGTGGAAATTAGAGACTAAAATAAAACACAACTTTGGGGATGTTTTTGGTGAGGGAACAACATGAGAATATGACTAAAATTTCATTCATTTCGCGCAATATAAAACTTTAATCCTAGGATTTGTATGGACAAGTGAGAGCAAAGGAAAAGGAAGTCAGACATCTGCTCAGATCGTCTAGTAAAACACACAGGGCTGATGGTAAAAGCAGAGGTGAAACTTTACAATCGGATGGCAGCAAATGGCTTCCACAAACCACTGGGCCACCTCAGCCACATAAATAAAGACATTTAAAACACAGCAAAATATCAATGTGAATGTCAGGGAAATGTAATGTAACAATTTAAAGAGCTAGAGCTGCACTAGGACTGCTTGCACTCAAATTGAAATCACGTTAAAATATCATAAATAATGAACTTTACAGACTTTTGTTTTATATAACTAAAATGGTCTGCCAGTGAAAGAAGACTTTTAATAAATAATAATACAAATTTTCTTTCATTTATACAGCAACCGAGCATTCCATTTCTTCCATCAACCAAATGAGAGAAGAAGAAGAAACGCACTAACTGTGGTATTTTAATGAAAATATTATTGATCAAGACAGAACCACATTATGGACTGGGGTGGAGCAAACATCATTGGAAGAGGACAACAGACATTGTCACTGGATACAAGAGGCAACTGAAATGCGTGAACATGCCCGCTGGACTATAAACCGGGATGAAGGGGCTTTTTTACTCGCACACAACTGGGATACTGTCCTTGAGAACTCATGGACTTAAAATTGCGCCAAAATTGCTTTTGCTCAGTGGCGTTTGTTGTCATATATATTCAACCTTTTGCTAAATGCGCTACAGGCTATAGAACATGCACATGCTGTATGTTGTATTTCTCCCATGATTCTTTGCGCAATGAGCGGGATGAGTTTGAGCCGAATGGATCCGAATGAAGCCAAAAGCTCACACCTGATCATTCTGACCAGAGAGAGCAGCGGCAGCCTAAGCTAAAGCTTAAAAAGCCATTTTATACGAAACTTAAACCTTTTGAATCCTAAAAAAGATTATGAGTGAAAATAGGTTTCTTAAAGCTGTAGATGCTGCTTCTGCTGTTTGTTTGCATTGCGCTCTAGGGGAAAAATGCTTTCTATCCTGTAAAGGGATTTTCCCGCAGCAGTACCAATGGAGCAGCCACTGCGGCTGATTTACTACAGCTACAAGCTAGCAATACCGTATACAGATAATATAATAGGTCCATGGTGGGCAGTCCAAACTGTCTGGTAAACAAACAAACTTTGGTCTGTTGAAAGAACCTTTTAAATAAACAATCAATTGATCAAAAGAAACAATCTACAGAATGGTGAATTATCAAAACAATCTTTAGTTGCAGCCCTACTTGTTTCTAATTCAGAAAATGCATTCATTACAACACAGTAAACGCCCTTTGACTTTTCCACAGTTCTGCACACGTAAACTTACCGAACACAGTGACCGCCACAGTGCCCGTTTTGACCTCTCCGGTGATCTGATCCGTAACCGAGCACTCGTAACTCCCGGTGTCCTGCGCAGAGGCTTTTGCGATGCTCAGGGTGTACACGACATGCTCCGAAAAGCTCTCCTTCTTTTGAACAGCATCCACAGCCTGCAGAAAAAACACATGAAGGTCAAAGTTCACGCAACCAGCAGGAAGACTTTTTAGACTATTTAGTTTTCCAGTAAGAGAGTCAGAATGTGTTCGTTGTGGGGCTAAAAGTTAATGGCTAAAACACTCGCGAGAGCACAGGCGATAAATCAGGATCATAAGGTCTTTTAAAGCCTGTAATTGTGACTAAGACCAAAAACAGGAATTGGGGTCTCGATGTTTTGTCCATGGAGCATCTGGGAAAGGAATTACAGGAATCCCAGTTTGGAAAAAAACAAACATTTAACACTCTCAGAGGTACTTGCAAACAAACATGCATAAATGGGTGTGGGCAGACAAAAAATATGGACTAATCTGAAGGTTGTTGAGGTCAAAGCATTTCTAGGTGCTCTATGGAATTTTGTGCTTCTGTTTGTCTCTGTGGAGCTATTATTTCTTCGCCTGGAATGTTCCATTGTGTCTTGTATTTATTCAGTTACAAACGTTTATTATTAAAGCAAGACACTACCGGTAAATCTCTTTCGCTTTCTGTTTGAGGTCAGTTTACTTAAAGGTGCTATGCTTGATTTTTGCTTCCTTAAAACAAACAGAAATCATTCATTTTAAACTTTCTACACCATTTTCACATGTTTTGCTCAGTTACCTAATGCATTCAAAAAAGTTTACCACAATGTGTTTTATGTCCTTTTCACAGCTGTTAGGAGCGAGCCGTGTTGATGTTGCTAACAGCAGTTAGCCACAATGCTAACAAAAAACAAATGTTGTAGAATTTGGAAAGAAAGCAGGACATTAGAGAGAAAGAGAAAGAAAGAAAGAAAAAGAAAGAAAGAGAGAGAAGGAGAGAGAGAAGGAAAGAAAAAGAGAGAGAGAAGGAGAGAAAAAAGAGAGAGAAAAAGAAAAGAAAAAAGAGAGAGGAGAGAAAAAGAGAGAGAAGGAGAGAAAAAGAGAGAAGGAGAGAGAGAAGGAGAGAAAAAAAGAGAGCGAAAGAAAGGAAGGAAGAAAGAAAGAAAGAAAGAAAAAGAAAGAAAGAGAGAGAAGGAGAGAGAGAGGAGGAGAGAAGGAGAAAGAGAGGAGAGGGAGAGAAGGAGAGGGAGAGAAGGAGAGGGAGAGGAGAGAAAAAGAGAGAGAAGGAGAGAAAAAGAGAGAGAGAAGGAGAGAAAAAAGAAAAAGAGAGAAAAAGAGAAAAAGAGAGAGGAGAAAAAAGAGAGAAAAAAAAGAGAGAGGAGAGAAAAAGAGAGAGAAAAAAGAGAGAGAAGGAGAGAAAAAGAGAGAGAAGGAGAGAGCGAAGAAGAGAAAAAAAGAGAGCGAAGGAAAGAAAGAAAGAAAGAAAGAAAGAAGGAAAGAAAGAAAGAAAGAAAGAAAGAAAGAAAGAAAGAAAGAAAGAAAGAAAGAAAGAAAGAAAGAAAGAAAGAAAGAAAGAAAGAAAGAAAGAAAACATAGGCTTTTATGTGGACACATTAGACTAACCAATCTGCTCCTAAAGATATTGGTAATTTTTCATTTATTCCATTTCATCAATAAAGTTATATGTGACATTGTTTTCAACATGCATTTTGCGACAGCAACTTCAGCCCCTAAAGTATCTTCAAGATACACACTTAATCTGGCAAAATTATTGTTTTACAAACAAATGTATTGATATCTAATTCTAAGATTGATTGATTTATTAATTCCAAAAATTTGTCAAAATTCCTTTTTATGCAAATTTTTAGAGTTGACTTGTTAAAATGTGGTATTCAAAATTCTCATTACAGTAGAAAGACCATAATGATGGCATTAAATGTAGATCCCCCCCCCCTATTTGCTGTAGTGACTAACTTTAAGAAAGAACACCCCAAAAAAGGATCAATTTGCTTAACTACAAATGTGACCTGTAACTCTGCTTTGATGCTATGATGTTGTTTCCATGAATCAATATCATACCCTTGAGCATTATTGACAGAACAGACATATCTTGGAGACCAGAAAAGTTACATAGTGCACCTTTAATCCCGTCTTCTGTAGAACCACTTCCTTCACTAAGTGCTATGCTGCACTCTGTTCTGCGGTCAGTGTCAGAGTTGCCAGGTCTGCTTCTTTATAGCGACTTTATTTTTGGAAAGTCCTTGTGAATTCAGATTTTTTTATGTTGCTTCCGATTGTCAGTTTTTTAGGTTTGATCTATTACAATAAACCCACAAAATAAAGGCCTGGTTGCTTGTTGCTCTTCAATTATCTGGCAACCTTGGTCAGTGCTGAAGCTGTGCAGGTTTTTTTGGCTGACATGCTCGTAATGAAGACACAACATTTGGTCGCTCTGTTTCCCGACACATTCTCAAGTAACCGCTTTGGGCTGTCTTTGCAGTTTTGTCCTGCTTGCTCCAGCTCTGTCCAAAACCATTATTTGCTAAATCAAGCTTTAGTGGAAGCTGGTAGGAAATTGTCATGTAAGTAAATGTAACTGGAATACTTTATATAGATGTTTTTGAAGGAAGATATTGCCACTCAATATTTTTGTCAATTCTTCTGAACATGTTTGTACTTTAGGAAAAATATGATGTATTATTATTATTACACACATATGACAGTCAAGTGTTTCCCTGTCAGGATTTGCTAGAACATGGCATTTGCATAGTAGGTGTTGCAAAAAGGCAATGAATTTGCTGAATACATTTGTGTTTTCTTTATTTTCTTTCAGAAAACTGACCTGTTTCTTGGGGTGAAGCCACTGCTGCTGTAGGAAGGGTCCGCCTTGAACAGTGCAGGTGATGTCCAGAGCTTGTCCTGCTATGATTGTCTCATCACTGGCCTTACTTCTAACTTGAGGTCATCCAAAACTGCAGTGTCTGGAGGGACAAAAGGGGCATTAAGAAACATTATTAGAAAATTAAAATTACAATCATGTTTAAAATTATTATAAATGCTTTTTTGATTGACTTTGTTTATAGCTCACAAATTTAAAGTTGGTATACCAGATCTTCGCTTGTTTAAATATGTAAGCAAACAGAAATAATCATTTTAAACTTCCTACATCAGTCTACACGTTTTGCTCACTTACCACTTACCTCAAATGTGTCTTAAGCTTTTTTTCCACAGCTTTTTGGAGCGAGGCATGTCAGTATGCTAACGGCTGCTAGCTACAATGCTAACAACCGATAGACACGATGAACAAACTTGAGATTATCAGATGGAGACACAACACTGCAAACTAATTTTCACCTGAATAGACCATTTTACAAGAATCTGTGCTAGGGTAACGTTATTTTCTTGTAAAAATTGAGTATAGTGCCTTTAAGCAGTCTACATATAATTTTAATAAATAAATGCATTTATGTGTAATTTAAGTGTGTAGTTCACAATGTAACATTTTGGTTACAATCACCTTTTTTCTATGGTTTGGCTACGCAACATACACAAAAATGCATCTTGAATGTCTAAGAATTCTAGAAAACTAACTAAAATAAACATAAGTTCCATATCTAAGTAAAGACTTTTCACCATGTCTTTTCTGTCAGAAGAAAATCTCTCTCTGTTAACAGCTTTTTTTCACACCTCACTAAAACATTGTGACAACGGCTGTATATAGACTCAGGGTTAAGTCATCTGTGATAATGACTTAATGCCACATAATGCACTGACATCATGGCCACACCAGACAGTCAGAGGAGTGTTCCCAGCTGTTTTTCTCACTACAGCTAATTCCTTTTTCAAACTCGAGAGAAATATGATCTTTCTTGTTGCTTAAAGTTCCAATGGCTAAGCTACACTTTTCAGCAATATGATTACATAGGCTATATAAATGTATACACACTCATTTTCACCATTTAGTGCATTTGTAAGTATCAAATTCTCGTTTGATGTTAGTATCATGACACTAAAATAGGGTGACCAGACAGTCCTTATTTTAAGCCCTGTGCCCCATGTCCCGGCAAATGTATTTTTTTATTACTTTGTCCTAATTTTACACAAGACATGTCCTAGAAGTCCTGATTTGTGACCATTTTAACACTTCCAATTGTGATGGAAGGAATATATTGCTATTTCTTTAGTCAAACTAGACAAAAACATGCTTGAAAAGACTAGAAGACAACAAAAAAGGCATCAGTTTGAAGAGACAAAAGTTTTAGAGAATATACATGAGTGTGAATAAGCCCCAAATAGGCTCGGGAAGCGTCTGTGGTTACCATGAAAATAATGGCATCCCCATGTTTCTTGCAGTTTGCAGAATTCCATAGGAATACATTAGACAAAACGATTGAAAAAGTAAACAAACAGCCGTGGAACAGCCCAATAAACTGCTGGGTCAGTATGGTAAGTTTATCTATCATCTGTAGTGTCAGAATATGACTTAATTAACGCTTTTTTCGGTATTTAGCATTTTAAAATCTCCATTGGTTTAACATGGACCAACTGAACATTCTACAGCTGCATGATTCACGATCCGAGCCTAATAGACAAAATGCATAAGAATGAACTTGTTATTTTAACAAAAAGTCCCAGTTTTTAATTTTGAAATTGGTCATCCTACACTGTATTAGACTCAGTAATACAAAAAAATATATTTAAACATGATTCACTCTAGCTGCCTGCATCTAAGTCATAAAACATTGTATAGTTCTTACATAAAACGAATGTAATCTAAAGCAACATCTTGTTAGCTACACCTACCAAAAGGCGCAATACTTGAATTTTTACAAAAATAACTTAAAATAATTTTCACCCAACACAGATATGTTGTTAATGTATCTATTCCAGTGAAAATCAGTCTGCAATGTCATTTCTACATCTAATAATATCACATTTGTTCACCAAAATCCATAAAGTTTGTCTGTTGTTATTGTTAGCATTATGGCTAGCTGCTGTTAGCATACCGACAATTCTCGCTCCTAACAGTTGTGAAAAGGGAATACAATACAATTCAAAGGCTCAGACTGCATTAGGTAAGTGAGCTAGACATGTAAACAGGAAGTATTTGTGTTAGTTTACATTTTTAAGCAAGCAAAAATCTAGCATTATAACTTTAACTAACCTTCATCCTCCACCGTGTAGATGGCACTTTGAAACGTGCGTCCGTTCACGGTGGTCTCGCAGTAGTACTGTCCAGGAGATAAAGCCCAAAGAAGCCGTTTTTGTTGTCGTAAAGAGCAGACTGTTCCTCTCCATCGACCACGCTCTTCAGGACCACGTGGTACTGTGGGTCCGACACGCGGCAGGAGATGGACACCATAGTGTGATCCATGGGCACAATCAGGTTCTCTCGAGACTCCGGGACAAAGGGAGCCAGGGGATCTGAGAAGGATTCAAGAGTTTAGAATCGAGATGACGAGCAGGTGAAAATAAAGTTGTAGTTTTGATGTTGACACAGAAAAAGAGACCTATTATAGTAAATCCTTGTGCAAAGTAATTCTTGGCATATCCATTTGATCGATTACTCAATTGTTTCACCCAAACTATGCTCAAAGTGATTAAACATGCAATAAAAACAACAATTTGTAGAGAAAATGAAAAGCAAACACTACATAACAGATTAACCCATGATTTAGTCCCAAATTTTCAGCAAATTCACAATTTTTTATACAAATCCGTAAAATGTAGCTAAAAGAATTAGTCGACTAAGAATACATTGACCTATTAATCATCTAAACCAAAGAACTACAGCATTTTGTGTTGTATTTGGATTGATTCATGCATGTTTAAATAATCTTGTGTCATTCTGCAGCTAAGTAGGACTGTGCCAAAAATCGAAATATTGAGATTCTAACTTTAGTCAGTCTCAATAAATGACTGTCAAACTTTAATTGTCAGGTTGAGTAGCCATACATGTGACAGTAACAGCGAGATAAACAGTAAGACTTAATATTATACAGAAAGACTGTCCGAAGTTCCTTCCTAACTTGTCTGTATTATTGTGATTAACTCAAAAACATGGGGTGTTCAATATGATCATGTAGCCACTACAAAAATTAAAAAGCAGTTTTTAACACTGAAGAGGTCAGGGTTTATCATGATAAAACAGGAAGTCAATGGACCTGTTTACATTTCTAAGCCGTTCTAGTCCTGTTATGCAATTGTACGAAAATGTGTTTGGGAACTTTCTATGGTTTCATATGAAAAGTTGTTTAATCTCACTGCACTTATATGGTTGCATCTTTCATTTTTTTATGAAGATTCTTTATACTTCATATTTTAACGTTTCGGTGACAAATGAATAATACATTTATGACAGGTGAAAAATGGCTGGGCGATTGGACAAAAAATGTATCGACCTTTTTTTCTGGGCAGATCACAATTGGGATTTTGTCACGAATTACTGTATATGGCTGATCTTTTTCAGAAACTTACACTTCACTGGATTGTTTCAGCTGTATCATAAGATAACAAAACTGACAATAAGAGAGTAGGTCTGAAAAAACTTAACAATGCATTGTAAAGAATTGTTTGAACCAATGAATAACTGACTGAAAGAGGACTTGTAAATGCTCTCAAACTAATCTCACCCCAACTTTGATTGAAAGATTGAAACACTTGGAACTCCATTTACCACCTTTTTTTCTGGACAGATCACAATTGGATTTGTACGATTCAAGTATACTGTAAAACTTAATTTGCCTGATCTTCTTTTTCAGAAAGCTTAAACTTAACTGCAATTGGTTAAACCAGCTGTCACTCACTAGAAAAAAAGAAAGGCTGACCATAAGAAATATATTTTTAGCTTGACCGTCTCTCCCAAACTTTGATTAAAACATTGCAAACACTGGAACAACACATTTTTGTTGCTATTCTATAACTGCCAAAATAACTAAATGTAAAGAATTAGTCAAGCAATCCACAAATCGATTGACGAAGACACCATAGGCCGATAAATTAATTAAAAAACGTCAGACCCATAAATCACAAGACACAGAAGATAAGCTCACAATTTTGACTTTTTATCACAATATTGCCCAGCCCTATGATGACATTACTTGAACCAATTTGCCAAATTTTATTGATTTTGATAGTCCTCTTGTTAGGCTAACTATTTCACATTTTATTCATTGTGAATCCTAATATTCATCTAAAACCACTTAATAATATTAAAGAGACAATCGAAATGTAGCTCTGCATTTCACCATAAAAAAAGGAAAAATGGCAATACAACATCTTTAAGCTATAGGTCCTAAACATGAAGCAATTGCTCACATACAAACTAGCTAATAACACTAAAAGAGGAGTAAAAAACTGACACAACAACTGGCATTTGTACTCCCACAAGAACTAAAATGCAAATTTGAGGTGGAGCTTTAAGGTGGTTTTGTGGAAGATGTTAAAATATGTGCACCTGCATTATTTTATGTTAATTTTGACTGAAATTTAGCACTTGGATTGATAAATGAGGAGTATTGTCAAATAATCCCAACTAATTAGGTTAAAGCTGACATTTCTGAGTATTTAAACTTTCACACATAAAAACAAAAAGTATTTAAATCTGACCAACTGCAGCACATTTGTATACACATGCATTCATTTTTTGTCTGCAACTAAGAATAACATTTCTTTACAACAGCGAAGTTAAACTGGAGTGGACCGTCCAAGCACAGCCAATCAGATCAGAGGGTTGCTTTTGGCTATCAAAGAGAAATAACACTTTATTAGGCTATTTATTTCAGACATTAACGATCAGATTTTTCACAAAGTGGTGCGTTTATAATAGACTGTAGGTGGGAAAGACAAAGTTAACTGATTTAAAGCTACAAAAGTCTGGTACCACAGCTTTAATCCTCAGTCACAGGATTACCCAAACATGCAGGAATCAATCAGATACAACCAAATGGCGTTTCCTGAGTGATAATAGACAACAGCTTAAGACAATTACCTGGTACAAAGACGTAAATCCCAGCCTCGTTGTCCTCGGGCTCTCCGTCAAAAGTCTCGTACGTGCACATGTAGTAACCAGTATTCTCCACAGTGGCGTTGAAAATGAAAAGCGTGGCGGTGTAAAATCCCGGGTAGACGAAGGTGTTGACCGGCAGAGGCTCGGCCCAGACCACGGTCCTCTTTCCGGTACAGCTGATGTTAAACACGGAGTCTGGCTGAAGAATGAACTCATCCTCGTTGGAGATGATACTCGGAGGTGACAGCCGCAGGTAACTGGAAGTAAAGAGGTGTTGTGTTTTAGGTGTGGGGGATAATGAGCGGCTCGGAAGTGACATTCACAGACACTTTAATGAACTTACGTGAGATAAGAGTCGCCAACACGAAGCACGGCTTTAGCACATCCATGGTGATGGATGTTTGGCCTGCGGAGAGAATAAGAACAAGACTGAATAAGATTATTTATCCACATATAACGTGTCAGTTTGCCCTATTATTATCTTTTTTATTATTTCACTCGTTTTAGTTTTCAGCATTATTCCATAGCCTATATCGCGTGTTTTAAACCAGCCTAATGAGTTGAAAGAAAGTACAGCCTTTAGATTTTCTCATATTATTTTACGAGTGGCCACTTGAGGGCGACACAGTCCGCTCTTTCAGACTTGGAGAGCAGCGCTTCTCCCCCATCGCGCCTCATTTTCTTCTCTTTTTTTTCTCTCATTACCGCTCATTTCAGGTCATGTTTCTTCGGCTGCACAATGACGTTGCAAATATTATAATCCTATTTCTATTCTTTAATGTTGATGATTTATCTTGACTTTAGAAATAAAAGAGGAGCCAGTAGTTTTGAAAGGTTCAAAGTGGTTTGAGAGAATAAAAACAAAAAGAGGTGAAAAGTCCAGGTTGAGCGCTCTGTCTAAATGATGGATTCTGCTGTTTTCTGGGGCCACACAGTCTGGTCCGGACGCTCTTTGGACGAAAGCGCGCCTGTGTGACACTTTGTGGCTTTTTGCACACAGACTGTGAGATTGTATGTAGATTGGCTTGTCGTTGACACTTGTAGATTGGTGTATAATGAAGTTTGGCCGGTGTAGTTTCCTGTGGCTGTTCTCTGTGGAGCGTCTGAGACAGCTTAATGATCCTTGGGTAACCTGGCTTGGGTTTACCCTATAATCAGCACAAAAGCGTGTATTTTTGCAGCATTTATCTGTCAACAAGCTTTAATTGGATTGGACGTGTTTGTGCACACGCCTCGCCTTTAACAATACTGAACGATAAGTTTTCTTTGCGTCTGAGTCTGTCCCTTTTCTCACCGAGGAGCGGCTCAACAAATGTCCCAGCGACAGCTGAGAGTCGTTTGGTGCAACTATCTCTTTGCGTCAGCAGCTGATTCCATGGAGTTTGTGCAGGCATCAAACAGAAAGTAAGAGTAGAAAAGATTGTATATCCTGAATATCAATAAGCTCGTTAGAGTCCCTTTGGCACAGCAGGACTCATTTAGAAGAATGCGCAGCAGCTCCAAAACCGCACTCTTCTCCAACAAGCCCAGTCGCTCTCCTTTTGCTCCACTGTAGAGGTTTTCCAGCTTTTAATTCCTCAGATTCCTTCACGAAAACAATTCCGTGTACAACTTTTCCAGTGCGTCTGTTTCTCATGAAGTGCCAGAGCGAGTGTCCCACAAAAGCTCTTCAGTCCTCAGTGACACCTCCAGCTGTGAGGCCCGGACCCATCGCTTTCATCCCGCAGAGTCAGCGGCATGTCCCGCCAGGCGTCCAGAGCGGGGCCATATGCTCCCCAAAGGCAAAGCGGAGAAAATTACGCACTTGCCTCTGCGCGTAAAGGCCGTGCAAAACTTACTATTTGACACTTTTCATCTTTTTTGAAGTTTTCCTGTATTCTACAAAGCTTTTTAAAATGAAATAACGTGCGCAGAAATGGAATGCAAATCAATATAATCCAATTTTCCTGTCGCGTTTTTTGTGCGTAAAAACTTCCAAACGAATTCCCCCAAACTTCAACAATGCGCGCGTTTACCTTTAGATAATCCTCTTTTTTTCTGTCGCTCCGGTGTCAGTATATCCACAGTGAATGCTCCACAGCCGGGGTCCCTTTACAAGAGCCGTAATCCTTCTGAGGTCCTGCGCTGGGCGACCATATGTCTGCGCCTTTCGCTACCGCCCTCACGAATGCGCCTCTGCTCCACGGCGACCTGTAACTGATTCAGAGTTACAGTCCACCCCCTGGCCCCGAGTGAAGAGAGAGTCCACCCACCCCCGAAACTCACAGCACCAGCACCAGCAACAAGCAACAATCTGTAGTAAATAACACTGCGGAAATGAAAAAGAGATCAATTCAGAAAGAAGGAGAATAAGTTTGCAAAGTTTTACTTTTGTTTTGTTTGCAAAGGAGGTTCTGCAGACATAAATATACGTTGTTCTAGAGTAGTTTTCTTTTATTTCTTTTTTTGTAATCATATTTATTGTTGTATCGTTCAAACAGATTTTTAAAAAGGTCATTACATAGTGTGAGGTTTGGAGGTGGTGAGTTGGAGTTCCTAGAGGGCGCTCTAACACAACTTTCGGACTGGCCGCCACACGCTGCTCGCCTTTGTGCAAGTGTCTGTCTGTCTGCAGTTGGAAAGAAAAAAAATCCATCCAGAGGAGAGTAGTGAAGTGGGAGACTGACTTAACTTGAGTCAGACTTTTTATTGTGGGTTTGGCTTATGATTCTGAAAGACTTGACTTGTTATGACTTGGGTATGTCTTGTATATGTAAACTATGAAAATGGTTTGTGCTAAATAGAGACAGAAGTGACACTGTTGCCATGGTAATGAGTTTATCCCTGTTGCTAAAATTGCTTTTTTCATCTCAACCTTTTTTCCTAAACTTACACATTCTCCTTAAATTCTCTGACAATCAGCTTTGAAGTTCAAGATGATGCAGAAATCTAATTATAATTTTTATGACATTTAATAGGGAGACGGGCATGTTTCACACTTTTTAGATTCATGTCATATCTTCGATCTGTATGTCATTCATTTGATTCATTTTTTTGAGCAAAATCGTGCTAAGATCAATTGTAAGATTAATGATATAGACATCTCTAAAATATTAACAATAAAACATCAATTAATTCACTTTTATTACTTGAAATTAATGCAATCATGATCTGAAACTTAATAGAAATTGTGCTACAAATGTTATTAATGAAAAAATGTAGCACAATAACATGTCTACAATAGCCCTTTTAAATGATAAAAGCTGCTATACTACCTAATAACATTTGTTGAAGTCATGAAATATATCCAAACCTGAGAATTCTGTAACTTAAATAAAAAAAATTATAAATAAAATATAGTATATATGTATATGTAGCTTCAATAACATCTATCAAATCTTACAAAATTAAAAATGACAAATTATTGAATTATTATTACAATTTTAAACTTTACTAAACTAAATTCTTTAATCAACTGACTTATTATACAAAGTAATTTACTTAATGTATCATGAATACCCCTAAATGGACTTTTATTACAGGTGAGCTTGTGACAACTTGCCCCGCCTTGACTGTGACAACTTGCCCCGAGCTGCTAAATGTGCTAACACTAGCTCCAGCACAAAACTAGCTTCAAGAGAGACAGTAGTTATAATTTGTAAATACTCTTAACACTTTCCTCTTCCAACTCCAAAAATGTACTTTTAATATTTCATGTAATGACAGAGTTAGACTTCAAAAACTGAATTATAATTTTTGATCGATTCTTTGTGATACAGCAAGTCAGGGTTTCCCACTCAGGATACAACATCACACAAAGAAAAGCTACAAAACTGCTATTGATTTTGAGCTGTGACTAATTAAATGGCTATAATATATGCAGCTAAAATGATAGGCTAACTAAGTACCTAAGTCAACTTTACTAAAGACACCATTTATGAATTGAAAACCGCTCTAGATGGTCACAAGAGTAGTATTTTTGTGATACATTTTTTATTATTATGACTTTCAATTATAAAGATATAAATAATAAAACATACTTTTTTTTTATTCTTAACTTGAAATGGAGTAAAGGTAAAGAAAAAAATATCATTTAAGTAATGTCTCATTGCACATTGGTCTGGGTGCAAACATATTTATTTATTATTTTATTACTATTTATTTTTGTTTGTCCGTCTTAAAAATATAGGCTATGGCTTGACCCTGATGACCTGCTGACGTGAGACTTGTTGCTGGTTAAATGTATTTCAAAATGCAAAGTGAGTTCATTCAGAATGTTTGATAGGCTAAGTAATTTGTGGAGGATTTGTTTGCAGGCGCATGTAAATCTGCCGTGTCAGTGTTATGGTTTGTTGTGGCTGGTAACACAAGTAGACCTGCAGCAGTGAGTTCTTTTATGTAAGCTTTCTGTAGACTATTTTATTTCAGTCAACACACTCGTCTACATTTTAAAAGTGACTGAAAACTATTGTCTGTTCACGTTACATTGTTTTCAGTAGAGTAGTTTAGGCAATCTTTATTCAAGTTACAGTGAGAAGTTCTTCCACCACTGCATTAGTAATACAGCTCATAATCACGCTTTTCATTGGAAGTTAAATGCAACAAATGACCATGACTGAACTTTATTCTTTCTCTCTTATCCGCTTCGTAGGAGGAAATCGCGTTAATGGCACCGTTGGCACACGCGCGTCAGCTGCAGGACGAGCTGTGCCCGGGGCAGAGCGGTGCACACAGGGGCCCGTGGGGGTTCTAATAATGCCCTCATGAATCACCTCTGTGCCCGGGCAGAGGCAGCCAGCCTCGGGCACTGATGCTCCCCTCCCCGCTCCAGCCGCTAGGCGCAATCACTCCCACATGTTGCTCAGAAGAACAGTGGCGTTGTTCTCCAAACAAAGGCTCACGCACGGCTGACGTCTCACTTCACTCACTTCGAGCGTTTGCCTCTTTCAGCTAAAAATACCTGCTTCCTGCTGCTGACAGAGGAGCGTTTAGCGTGACTCTGCGCTTTGCTGTATCGGCACAAAACAAGTCAGGCGTTTGGAGGGTTTGATAGTGGAGAGAGACTCGGACCGTCCACTAGAGGGACTGCACAGGAATAAACGGTGAATATAAGGTGGTATATGGAGAAAATGAATGGACGGAAGCACTGATAAGTTATGATAACACCATTATGTTAGTTGAAGTCATACTTTAGGCTAGTTGTGCTAAACAATCTTAACTGAACAAACTCTGAAACTCTTTTTACCAGAAACATTCTATTGCCTTCGAAACGTTTTAGGTAGGCCTATAAATATACATTTAAAGGATTACTTTATAATAGAACGGTTTGACTCAACTAAACAACACAAGTTTGGGAAATTGACTTTGAGATTTGAATCCTGTTCATCACTTTATGAGATTGAATCCTGTTCTAACATTGCTTCCTCATACTTTACACCACAACATAACAGGTCATGTCAGTAGCGTATGATAAGCACGATTTCACTCTTGTTGTGTAAATATGACATGTGTTGCAGCCCCTGTTAATTTCTATGGTGCTTGTAAAGATGTGTTATTATTTATAAACATTAACAAAATCCTTTTCCTAATCTTGACCTACTAGCCCTAAACTTACCCATTTTAGTAACTTGAAGCCTAAACATACCCGTTAAACCTAAAGAAAGTGTTTGCACGTGGCTTCAACCAAAACCAAACGTTTATTTTACGCTTTTTCATATTGTGCAACATACTGTATACGGCATAACATATATACGCAAACAAACAAATAAACCATGAAAGCATGCTCATGTAACATGAGTCCATCACTAAAATATTTTAACACATCGAGTTGAGGCCACGTGCAACATTTGGTTTTGGAGCGACTCAGATCTGCAGGCATGCGCAGTGTGATTCTATTGCTTAAACTACTACGTCACTTCAAAGCTGGACCGGAGTTTAACATGTTTTTTATTTATTTATTTTTGTTTGTTTGTTTCTTATTAGGACGTGCGCGCGCTGTGCCGTGTTCTTGTGGGCGTGTGCAATGGGAGCTGTCCGGAGTGCTGAAGTCACGAGTCACGCGCGGGTCTGGCTCTTTCCTCACGCACGCACGCACGCACTGTCGGTCTAGTGTCTGCTTGGTCCTAAGCCACTGGTGAACAGGTGACACCAAAGGCATTAAAACGTGACCTCTTTTACCAAGTACGTCTATCTGTTGTTGTTTATTAACAATATAACAAGAAATATTAGGATAGTAAAAGTTTGATGCCGTGTTAGTCCATATTTTAAGGTTTAAAAGCAAAACAGATATAAATAAATAATAATAAAATTACACATATTTGAGAAATAAGGCTGAAACATAATTGAATAACTGTTTGATTTCATTGACTATAGATATTCAAGTACATTTTTTGAAGACTTTAACCAACAGTTAGTTGGGTGCAGCAGGTTTTCCTGTTGTGTTTCTACATTAATGAATACATACACATTATAACATGGGAAGCATCATAATCCTTTTCTTATATTTTGTACGTGTCGACAGTGATGTCACGTTATTATGTAATCATAAATAGATCGTAGAGCAAAACATAATAATCGTCTCTACTTGAATCAAATATCCTTTTTTGAGATTTATTATTATTTTTTTTTTTTGGAAGATAATACTTTCTTTTTTATTTTCAAAAAGTTCGTATCACTTTATTTATTATACCTTATTCTTATAAGCTTTTAAACATGAATAAAGTTAACATTAATGGACAATCATCAATTAATGAATGGAAGTGTTTATTAACTGCTCAATAAGGAGCTAAGATTAGGATTTTGGGTTGAGGGGTAGGGCTTGTAGTAATTAAGTCATATAACTTAAAGCCTATTTTTCATTACTTCTCATTTTATTAAAATTAATCCATTAGTCATGTTTTATTAAGAGTGTATTAAGGCTAATCAAGATGTAGTTAATATAAAGTATTACCAGAAGTTCATTTGTGTTATAGATGTTATAATTTTTCCAATTAGTCAAATAACAGATAACGACTCGTCCCATCCAGTAATGTGGCTATTTTTGAAGCAAAAATCTGCCTGTCACCTTTTAGAACGATTTTAGAAGTGTTTTAAAACATTGTATTTGTTTCTTTAATTTCATTCAGAGAGTATGATTCACAAGGGGACTGGCAGAGAAGAATGAAAGAAAACGAAGATTTCACTGTATTTCGGTCGTGAAGACAACTTTAATTATGACATTTTGTTTTGCTATAACCACTATAACATAAAATTTTAAATCATTAAATCATCAATCATCACAATAACTATTCATTTCTGAGCAACTAACTTTATTTGAAATTTAATGTAACTTTTGAAGATAACTGGGGAGACCAGGGACAAATGTATCAGAAGCTTCAGCTCTGCACAGAACATGTTCAAACATTTGACATTTAAGGAAACTTTTACAGCAAAAAAAAAAAAAAAAAAAAAAATGAGCTGCAAAGTTCTACATCACATGACCTACTGCTTTTGCGCTGGACAAAGATGTGATGGAGATATGGCGGCCATTTTTATGAATTTAAAAATGCTTTTAGATTTTGTGAGTTACAACAACTAATACAATGCTACATAGATAAGAATCCTCCAATTATGTCCTCCTCAGAACAAAAGTGTCACACTTGCCCCTGGCCAAAGTTGGTACGTTTGTAAGTTAAAAGCAGACCTTACCTCAGCAGTGTCATGTTTTATTATAAGATTACAGAATAAGGTGCTTAATTGTGGACAACCTTCCAGTCTGTCAAATGCATACCTTCGTAAATAAAAATACATAATATTGTGTAGTTTCATGTGTTACAATTGCTTGTTACACTGACTTTCTTGTCTTGAAATGAACTTCAAAATAGCTTTAGTGAACCCAAACAAGATTTCATTCATTTGGCTTTAAGCAAGTCTTTAATTAAGAATAAAGTGCATACGTATGACAGGTTTTTACAATTCCCTAATTTGAACTTGGTTTGTCAGAATAATATTTATTGTAAAAATAAATGATAGTTTGACATGAGTTAGATGAGAAAGTTTGTAAATATGTGATCAGAAAGTGCACACATTTTTTCAGTTTTATTCAGTGTATTTTTATCTCTCAAGTAAAACAGCCTGTTAAGTTTGGGCCTATTTTATCACAAGGTTGCTATAGGTCTTACAAATCTCCCCTTTAGAACTATTTACCAGAGTTAAATGAACCTAGAATTACAACATATTGTCACTGTAATGGCTGTATTTTTATTAAACACTCGTGACCCATCAGATCATCATCATTAGACTCTCTTATTGGCCAAAGCCTGTGGTCTGGGATGCGTGTGCGTGTTCGTGCGTGCGTGCGTCAGCCAATAGGACGCAGAGTTCTCTCCAACGGCACTTGAGCTTCTCCTGCTTGTGTCTCTTCATCACGAGCAGCTGCAGCGCCTCAAAGCCGCTTATTAATTACCTTTTGTCATGCGTAATTGTGCCACTTTTTGTCACTAGAGGTCATTGAGGGCTGACGTCTTTATAGTGGAGAGTTAGAGTTTCAACAAATAAACTGCAGCTTTAAAGTATGAAAATAACACAAAACTCACTGTTTTTCTGGTCCAGTGTGTTCTAGTGTCCAGATCCACGCTTAAAGATGATGGAAACGTGTTTAAAGAAGAAGAAGAAGAAGTCCACACCTGCAGAGGAACCCTAATTCGATTAATAGGAGCTTATATATTCATTAGCTGGCTTTGGCCTCATAATACACGATCAGCAGCGGGACGTGAAAATGGGGCCATTGATTCTCGGTCTGAATGGGCCTGCGTGGGACCGCAACTTCACCTGCTTCCCGTCTCAATTAGGAATGTATCCCAAACTCGGACAGAAACGAGTTAAATTAGGCGTCTGCTAATTTCCAGTGGGCCCTCCTCCATAATCCCTGCTCCCTGTGAGTCCGCTCCATTTGATTCAGCGCCGCCTGAAAGCCTCAAATAGCGCCTAATGAAACAGTGACTAAATGGTTGTGTGTCGCAGGAGGAACCCCGGAGCTGCCTGTCAAAGCGCTGTGAGCACGCGGACGTCAGGGGGTCCGCGCCTAAATGAGAGTCCCAAGGCAGGACAATCTAACCTGTCAAAGCCTTTGGTCACTTCTATATATCCTTGTTCCGAGCTTCCACGCATGGCAATAACAGCATAATCAACCGACCGACGTGGGACCCGAAACGCAATTAAACTGGACTTGGACAAGCAAAAATCCATTGAAAAGCAGGCATTAAGGGACTATTGGCTGCTCCCCACGGGGCGTGATCGGGTACCCTTTTGTGGTCGGATCTAAGGAGAAATTACAGCTTCTCCATCCAAACGCAGGCCTATATCATGTAAATGATGCGCTGCTGTACGTGTCTCCAATACACAGCGCTCAATGGAGCTGTAATAGCAGCTTAATAGCATACTCGGCTCTTGAAAGGACCGGGACATATTTGCTGTGATATTTAGGTTGTTTTAGTCAAATAATAAATACATGTGACTGAACTGAGCATCATATCCATTTGACTTTGACTGAACTAAGTCCCTGTTCTGTCTGTCTGTGACAGGTGCAGCTGCAGGTCAAAGGAGCCTGAAACTACTAGTTCTTTTTAACGTCTTTGAAGTCATTTAATTGGGATTTGGCCTTTTATATTTACAGCTATATTAAGCCTATTGAAACACTTTATTTTTCAAAAAATATAACAGAAATTATTTTTTAACAAATTGTTCATATAAAGCTATTATATAATATAATAATAATACATTTATTTATAATGCACCTTACATTTGACACACAAATCAAGTGCTACAAGGAACAAAAATACAACAATAAAACAAGCTATTTAAGATTTTGTCAGTCTTTGTGGTAGGCTGACAAATAAAATGTCTTTAAATGTTTTTGAACTATCAACAGTTTGTGCAGCCTGAGATGTTCAGGGAGGTCATTCCAGATCGTGGAGCTGTTATTATTTGTATATTTTATTCATTTATTACTTATTTTTATAGTTTCACCTCAGCACCTAATGGCAAATCTTCAGAATAAACACGCACATATGACCCAATAAATGGAATAAACTGAGTTAAGCCAGAATATAAATGTGTTGGTCAAACATGACAACATTTGCAGTTATTCTTATATTTATTACAATAAATACACATATACATATTTTACACATTGTTGTCATCCAGGGTGAACCTAAACGTTACATGCGCTCCTTGGAAACATGCACGTACAGTCAGAACACGGACACACTAAGAGGACGTCCCGTAAACAGTCACAGTTTGTAAGAGTTCAGTTTCATGCGGGGTGAGTTCTGGGTCTAACAGGACGGGACGTGCGCGTGCTTCAGATGGGGGACACCTCCTTGTCCTCAGATACAGACACCGGGGACATGGACTCTTCGTCCTCTGACCTGGAATAGTCCGGTGTCAGGTGTCCCGTGGTGCACTTGCAGCCGCTGTGTGCACTGCCGCTCCTTTGCGTGCTTTTGCCTTCCTTCTTGTGCTTGACTCTGCGGTTTTGAAACCAGATTTTCACCTGCTTCTCGGACAGGTTCAAGTACGTGGCGATTTCGATCCGTCGGAGTCTGGACAGATACATGTTTGAGGAAAACTCCCGCTCCAGTTCTAAGAGCTGCGTGCTTGTGAAGGCTGTGCGCATCCTCTTTCCATTCTGGATCTGTGTGCTGTCCGAGGCGCCTGTGGACAAGAACACATTTAGGCCTATCGAGCTGTGCAAACAACTATGGTGCAACTTCCTTTCACTTCATCTAAGGCACATTAAAGTTCACGGGTGTTACTTACCGATGGACAGGCAGTGGTACCTCCTGGGGTCGCTGACGCTGAAAGTAGGTGCGCAGACTGGTGTGTGGGCGCCTGGGTGCGTGAGAGCTGCGCTCTGGTGCTGGTGCGTGACCCTCTGGCAGTACTGTGCCTCGGCTCCTGGGAACTGGGTCTTGAGCACAGGGATCCCTCCGCGAGACGAGTGCAGGTGCGACGTGACGCACAGTGGACACACGCAGAAGGTACCACTCTTCCTGGACGGACACATGGGAGAAGTGACCGTCATGACGCCCGGAGAATGCACCGCGCTGATGGGGATGAGGAAGTCCTGCGCAGGGTGCTGAGGACGCACCGGGTCCTTGATGATTAAAGAGTCCACATAGAAAGAACGCGACATGGCTGTACGTGCGTGTGCGTGCGTGCGTGGAGAGAAGAGTGAAGCTGGACAGCCGTCTCTCGTGTGAAGCCCCTCGGGACAGACCTAAGGTGCTTATGTTTGATGCTTCAACAAAAGGGAGCCCAGAAGAGGGCTGGCCCTGCAGCGTCACCCACGTGCGCACCCGGCTCCTGCATGGGGGGTTTGTGCAGTTAGAGACCCCACACCACGTGATGTCTCCCCGGGCCTCCAATCACATCTTAGACAGTTAGTGTTTTTAGCCTCATTTCACCAGTTCACAGAGACCGCTCTCCTACAATAACATGAGCTCCTAATGTGCTCTGTGTGCGCTTTAAATGAGCCTGTGCTGTCCACACACCTGCCGCTCCTGCGGACTTAAGCACTGTTATACAAACTTAAAGCGTCTGCTTTGCTTTGGCTGCATGTGCCTCACGGATCACATTTGCTCATGTTCAAGTGCAGTTATAATAAGTGTGAAATGGATGCACACCACTGATTCATGATACAGTTCTTATTGGTTCAAACAAAGAGAAGTTGGTTCTCCCTCAGATATTCCGAGGTCACATCCATGCCGTGTTCAGAGTTGTGTTGCTTTAAGTTGGAGAAGTCCTGGTGAGCTGTGTGCACGCGCGCGGCGCCTCTGCACAGGACAGACAGGAGTGAAAGTAGCCTGTTCTAGAGTGATGCAGAGTGCACCTTCAGGTGGTTATTGGATGGCGATTATGACTCAATTAGAAAGTGTTTATAAAGGGCGCCACTGTGCGGGTGTAAACACACAGCTATTTGAGAAATGCCCTAATCCCTCATCTTGTGACAATAATTAGCGAGTTTGATCCGCACTCCGGGTCAGCACTGAGCTCAGCTTCTGCTTTCATCTGCCACCTAACGCCTCCAACACTTCAGACTCAGAAGCCCCAACAAAACAACACTGTCTGCCCCGAGCTCAAACCTCAGAATCAGATCTGTTGTAGGACTCGACCTGCGCATTAGAAAGTCTTTAAAATCTCACCAAAGCGCGACAGGAACGCTCACGTCTGTCAGGAGCGCAGACAGTAATTGCTCTAATAAAGTGAATCCGTTGTTATGGCGCAGATAACCCTCTCCTCAGACGCACACGCACTTTGAGCGGTTTATCGGAGCGAAATGATTCACGGCGCGCGCCGTCATTACACCACACTCGCTCTGATATTATTTTCCATAATTCTGCACGATAAAAAATTCATTGTCTATGAAGTAATCCCACAAACGAGGTCCTTTATGAGGCTATAATGAGGCCTAATTGCCGGGACTAGCGGGGCCACGTGGAAGGGTTTAGAAAGCATTAAGCAGTGGGTACTGAGCACTGGCTGTTACCTAGCCATTACTTTCATAATTCAAGGAGAAAATTAGTCCATTTAAGGGAATAGAAATCCTTTGATTCCTTTTCTTCTGCCCGGGGTGACAGGGAGAGCTGCCGTTTTTCCGTCCGCTTGAGTTAAGTTAAGAAGCCGGTGCAACAAGCGGGGCCTCGTGGAGTATCATTCCTGTTTAAATGGAAAAGAATTTGAGAAATGTATAAATCAGCCGTGCGGGGCCCCACCTCCTCCGATCTGAGCTAATATCACTAGGCCTCTGTTCAGTTCACTTTATGTCGAGGCGAAACTAAACTTATCAGGGCTTCAGAGAGACATTTTCTAACAGCAATGAAAAGTTAAAATACATAACATATAGATGCAGATGTATACATGTATGATAGATTTGCTTTGTGCTCATGAGTAATGCGTTATGGGCCAGTCGCTTAACCAGTAGTGTGCTTTAACAGGATTAATGGCTCCGTTTAACAGCAGAATGAAAACGACTCTTTCAGGCAGTTCACGGCCGAAGAGCTGCTGCTGTGAAGTGCAATAAATAAAGAAATAAACAGATTAAATACAAAAAGAACAGAAGCAAGAACACTGGGGATGATCATAAAGAAAAAAGTAAAAAAAAAAAAAAAAAGTCAGGCAAGTGCATTACGTTTATTTATTTTAACAGCAACAAAAATGTTCATGGGTCACCGGGGTTCAGAATAACTGCAGCATATATAACAAAAACATGAACAAGAACTAATATTTAACGGCAATTCATTAATAAATAAACATATTTATATAGCACATTTACATCAGTTCAAGATACATTCAAATAAAGGTTGCCTAATAAAAAAGTCTCAACGTTTATCAAATGCCAGTGCAAAAAAAAAAAAAACATTAATATGAAATAATTGAAGAGACATGCTAACTCTTGTCTGGGGAAGCGCCAGACAAAAGCCCCGTCTCTGTAGGATTTTTTTTTTCAAAGATAAAAATAAAGTCTAAAAAGTCTTAGAGTAAAGTCTAAACCATAAAAACTTAAAAAGGTTAAAGTTGTAATTTACGAGGAAAAAAAAACAAAACTAGATATGTAACACTTTAGAATAACTAAAAAAAATTGACTTAATAAATCATTAATAACACCTTAATAAATACTTAATTTATCATGAATAAATAATTAATCAACAGATGAAAAAGTGTATTAATGCTTAGTAACTACTTACTTACACCGAATCCTTCCCCCTAACCCTAAATCCTAACCTTAGGTCCTTAGTTTATTAGTTACTAAACATTAATAAACTTTTTCATTCATTAATTCACCATTTGTTAATGAATAATTAAGGTTGTATTTATGCTTTATTCATGGTTTACAAAGGCCAATTAAGGTGTAGTTATTATAAAGTGGTACCTTAAATATTTAAGTATGACATTTTTAGGAAATGTCTTGAATGCAAAATGGTTCACTTTGGCTGTTTTGAAATGCATAAGTCAAGTATTTGCATGAAAACAAAAAACAGATGTCAAACTTTATCATTTTGATCTTAACAATGTCCCACGTATGTTACCGCCGAAATGATGATTTAAATGTCAAGTTTAAAGCAGAATTAAGCAACCTCGATAGTGCCCCCTACAGTTCCTTGTGTAATTCAACAGCTTATGGTATCGAAACTTAAATTTTGCTTAACATTTAAATTTTTTTTCTTTCAGGAGAGTAATTCGGGTCAGCTTGGGGCGAAACAGACAAGCTGCAGTTGCTGTATTTGTGGGACGCAGCTGAGAGAGCTGACACACGCTTCAAAAGCCCCAAAATACATATGTGATCATCATTATCGAGACTTACAATGACATTTAACAAGGTGAAAATGTTACTTAGCTCTGCTTAGATTTTTACAGATATTACTCATATTTTCTCACAGTTTATTCTTTATTATACTTATATACTGTCATACAGTATAATGCTGTCTCTCAAAAACGTGGGGCCACATCTGAACCCTGGGGCGCAGTTTTGTCCAAGTCTGTTGTAGATGTTCCATGAGAAATACAATGTTATTAATGGGAAAATCTCATAGATAAAAGACACTGACATACTATATTCACATGGCATGAACTCATTTCTAAATAGTCTGTTCTAATAGGGATGTTCGCCCAATCAACATGTGACATCAAAATTTGGGCGTGGCCGCTCACTGGCTGGAAGAATCAAAACTAGCTCCCATTGTTTTTCCATCAGGGCCTAATCGTTAAATCCAAAGCTTCTTCTTGGTGTTGGCTTCTTAGGAACACATTAGAAGCTCTAATGGATCGCTCAATCAACTTGTGAGCAGGATACAGTCATTGTCTTTTTTTTTTTTGTTTGGCGTAGATTAGAGCTGGGCAATTCATCGAAAATTGAGATTGAATGAACTGTCATTAATTGTTGTGTGTTTTGAATCAAAAAATCGAAAACCATTTTTATGTCAGTGAAGATGTGTCATTTGGAGCAAAAGTCAAACTGAGGCAGAATATTGGTTTATAATTTTATAAAAAAAAAATTAACAAACATCGAATTGAAAATCGAGATCAGTTAATGAGGAAAAATCGTGATTACTGTATATTTTTTCCAGATCACTCTGCCTTCGAAAATTGTTTTAAATGTTTTGCCAATAAAGTGTGACGTGATCAACACGTGACGACACAGCGAACATCCCTATTGTTATTACTTTTAGTTTAGCCTTGCATGATGGAAAGCTTAAAGTGTCTCTGACAGGTTGAACCACTCATTTCACTAAAACAAAGTTAAATCAATATATTTAAGTTTTCACTAAACATTTTACAAAGTTCATGCCAGTTTAGCCATTTTTGTCAGATTACTAATTTACTTCCTGTTCATTGAGATAATGAGGCAGCGACATCATTGGTCAAAACGTTTCTAATGGAACAGGTTTTCACCTTGAGACATAAAATACACAACACACTCATTTTGTTAAAGGACACATATTATGCAAAATCAACTTTTTGAGTTTTTAATCCTATTGTAAAGTTGCTTCCTCACCAAAACGCTGCTGAAGTTCTGTTTGTGGGATCTCTTTTGTTCTCCCAAAAACACTGTTCTGAATGTCCCAGATTGTGATGTCATAGATAGATCTGATGTCATAGATAGATCTGTGATCAAGATGATCTGTGATGTCATAGATAAATCTGTGATGTCATAGATAGATCTGTGATGTCATAGATAGATCTGTGATGTCATAGATAGATCTGTGATGTCATAGATAGATCTCTGATGATAGATTCTGGATCAGAGATCTATCTTTCTCTGTTTTTAACTCCATAAAATATCCAGACTTGTTTTGAGCATTTCTGCAGATTAGCACATCAGGCAAGATTGGTTTGATTGCATACCTCTGTAATTTTTTTGGAGTGAGTAAATAGAGTTAACCTAACTCAATTTTTGATGTAGAAAGCACACACAACCCTTGTGTGACTTTACTAGACTATTTTATTAGTTCTGGTGCATGAGATTCCAAAGTGGAAGTCTTCGGAGCAAGTTTGAAGGAAAAAAAAAAACAACCCAAAAAATGCCTAATATGTGTCTTTAAAATATATTTTTTAGAGTCATAAAAATATAATTGAAAATGTCTTTGTCTCCCTAGTGTGACGTCATCAGTTTAGAGATCTACTTCCTGTTATTTTCATTATATTTTCAAACCTTTCTTCACAAGCTTGTTTTTGATTCATGTAAAACTATCTTCTAAATTAAATTAAAATCGAACTTTAGATTTTAAAATCCTACCTTAATTTAGTAATCTTTTAAACCAATTGAATTCCAGTGTTTGTAGTGAGTTAAAAAGAGTAGTGCGCTCCTCCCATTGGTAAAACACAGACTAACTTGTAAAAGCGAAGCCCCCTCCTCATTCAGAGCGCATCCCATGGCCTATTATAGCGTGAAGAAGTCCATTAAGGTTTTGTTGAACAAGCGTCATTAACTTGTATCAACGCCTTTTTACAAACCGTCCATTGTTACCGCGGGCCAGTCTGCGTCCCATCTTGGCCAATACAGTGCATGATTTGGGCCTTTATCAGTCTCCAGGCAACACATTGGAAAGTCTCTGGTCGTCCTCACAGGTCTCAATGGGCCATGGGGAAATGAACAATGATGTGTGGACAACATAATGCCACGCACTGACTTTCCACGGACAATTCTGTGTGTGCCGTGAATAGCAGCTGCAGAGAAAGGCTGCCGGCAGGAGAGAGCGCCCTGAATGTGGAATCTAATTTATATCGCGGTGAATAATTAGGTTTCTATGCAAAATTGAGTTGGAAATAATTGCATCTTAAGACGCCGTGACAAGTTAGCGGCGTAGACAAAGAAAAGCAGGCCTTTTTAATGTGGCGCAACAGGAGTTTAGAAGCTCTTCCAAGTCACTGCTCCGGATCAATAACAAAGGCAGCGTTCAGCACAGAGAGAAGGCCCGACTTTGGACTCTTTCACTTTTTTTATCACACTTTTATTTGCTTTGTAGTGTGGTTTACTCTGATCTTTTGTTAGGATCTACACACTTAAATTTGAAACTATTTTATCATTAAGTTTGTAGGAAACCTGATGCTCTACCATGAGTAAAAGTATAAGAATGAACAATTGTAAAATTTCATCAGAAAAAAATCTGTTTATTTGTGTATAAAATCTAAACTTGATGTTCAAATGTAATTTATTACTTAATTGTAGATGTAGTAATAAAATTACCACAAAAGAACACTGAATTAGAAATTTGTGAAATTAATCCGTAAATAAATTTAAAATACAATTTTTAACCATACATTTAGCGTGATGTGTGTTTATTCTTTTCATGTGTATTTAAAGTTGGGGTAACTATCTTTTTTAGATGTAAATTAGTAAACTTTGTGTTTTCCACCAAAAATATGATAAATGCAACAAACATTAGAGTACTGTCTGAATTGAATAATAAAGATTGTAGTTCTAATCAGAAGCCGAATGCAGCTCTCTGATTGGCTGAGCTTGGGTGGTCCTCTCCAGTTTCACTTTGTTGTTTGTAAAAATAAGTTTGTAGACTGTAACTGCAACCAAAATAAATACATGTGGCTATTAACCATGTGTTGAAGGATTTGTGAGAGGTTTTCATATTTAAACATAAATTGTGTTTTTAGTGTGAAAATCACAGCCTAATCTCCAAAGAAAACGTAGATATAGCCTACGTTGAAATGTCAAAAATATGCGTTTTTGTGCAATTTCGTCAATATGCAACGAAAGCCAAAATGTAAAATAACCACAAATTTAGTGTGAAGCCACGTGGCGACATTTGCTTTTGGTTTAACGGGTAAATCTTAACCTACCCCAAGCTCTCTAAACTTACTATTTCAGTAATGTGAAGTCAAAACCCAAGAAAAAGTTGCCACCTGGTTTCAACCAAAACTTATTTTACATTTGGCTTTTCGAAACATATTAATTTAAAAAAGGTGTGAAGATTCATACATTTTTGACATTTCGATGTAATCTACATTTTCTTTGGCGAGTGTCTTGGAAAATCAGCTACTCCCCTATGAATGCTTAAAGCCCATATCACATTATATAATGCAAGTCATTTGAGATCTAAAACAACTTAATACCTCCACATGCCATCAAAAAGCACCACAATGCTAAGAAAATAGAATTCATACACAACTGACACTGTTTCCTGGGAGTTTAACTTTCCATTGAGCGAATTTAAAGTGTTACAAGATCATTTGTCAAATTGTTTTGTCTGTTCCTCTACAATGTAGTTGCTAGGGAACAGTTGTAGAAAATAAAACGTGTTAATGCCTTTTTTAACCACAATATGTTATGGAAAGTCAAAACGAAAAATAACTATGAATTATGGTTGAAGCCAATAGGTACAAGTTATTTTACGCTTTGGCTTTTTATAACATATTGACATAAAAAAAAAGAAAGGCGTGAAATTGTGCTTATCGTACGTTTTTGACATTTTGCTGTATATCTATGTTTTCTCCAGTTACATAAGTCACATTTGCTGAACAAAAGAAATTCATAAGTTGAAATGAAAACAAGCAAATGCTAAATCTAATCAAATTTTCTGCTTTAGTAAAAAATAAAAGTCCTCTAATCGGTCATAGACGACCACAGTGACACTGGACCGAACAAGAATGATTTTCTCTCAACTTTCAACATTTTTCACCATAATGAATATTCCATCTTTCTCCGTTGGCTTTCAGTGACAGACTAGCTTGATAATGTAGAACTTGTGAGCTAGGTCATTTTCTGCTTCTGCTTTTTGCCTGAGATCTGATAGAATGAGACATTGACAGACAGGTATGGCCATAGCAGGAAGCCATCCATATCCAACAGTCTTCTCAGCTCAGTGAGTTTGGAATTCTGCTGGTTTTCTATGCGTGATCATATAGACCCACTGTGTTTCTAAGCAGACACTTTTAACAAGTTCAGTTGTGATTCTTTTTCAAATCAAACTGAGAACATGGCCTACACCTTCCTTTAATAAGTCAGTTTTATTAACAACAATAGAATATTTGTTGTAGTAAATCCTCTGTTCTGGTGGTTAAAGAAGTATTACACCCAAATCAAACAAATCCAAAGTAGTTTCTATGGACAGACAATGAGGCAGCGTGGCCCCAGTCACAGACGCTGAAGTGATGTCTGAGAGGAGAAGTATTTTTCCTGAACAAAGCCCTGAGAGCCCTGTGGATGGCCGGAGACACGTCCAGCACCGGGCGGCTCTAATTACACTCCAAAACCTTTCCCAGACCTCAGCTCTGGCTGGAGTGTGCCCGGCCTGTGCCACCTCAGACTGTCCCAAATAAAGATTCCATGTGCCCCAGATTCTGATCAATGGTGCACTGCGCTGGACTGCAGCTGGACTTCACATAGTAGCACCACATTCTAGAGGCCAATACAATACAGATAAAGACAGTACGATGCACCACGTTACAGCTGGACTTCACACAGCATTACCACAGTCTAGAACAGAGGTTCTCAAACTTTACAGTACTGGGGCACCCCTAAGCGTTCTTGCCCTAAACCGAGGCACCCCTTACAATTTCACGTGGTATTTTACTTTAAATGGGGTGTTTTTAAATTTTTTTAAAAACGTGCACCTCCACCAAACACCATAGGAAAATTGTACTAAATTCAATGTGAGATTCTTTATTTTGAAATATTTCAAATTATTTTTTTCGTAATGCATGATGTATTTTAGCATGATGTATTTTTATTCATTCATTCATCCCAGTGACTTAGGGCCTTTGGCGGGGAACACCCTGGACAGTGGCCAACTTGCCGCAGGGTTAGACAGACAAACATTCACTCTCTCATTCACTCACTAAGGGAAATTTACAGTGATGCCCAATTAACCCAAACATGCATGTGTTAGGTGGGAGGAAACCGGAGTACCCGGGGAAAACTCACGGTGACACGGGGAGAACATGCAAACTCCACCCAGAGAGATTGTGAGATGTTGATATGGTCCGACCCGGGAGTCGAACCCACGACCTCCTTATTGGGAAGCCAGAGCTCTAACCACTTGGCTACCGTGCACCCGTATTGTATTTTTATTATTATTAAAAAGGTATCAAGCTCGTTTTAAAAACATTTTAAATCAGAAGCTCTATTGGGGCCCCAACGTAGGTCCGCCCCTGTAAACCAGTGTTCAGAAGCTTCAGTGTGACGAGACTGTGTGATCCACAAACTTTTGTCAGGACAGGACTTCTGTTTTGCAAATGCAAAGAAATGAATGCAAAGCCTCAAAGATCACTTTGACGATTTTCGCGTTACGCCGTTACGCGCCGCATCGAGTTTCTATTCTTGTATGTTTTTTCATTATTTGTTTCAGACCTTTCCTCCGCGGATATAAGGCAGATTTGAACAAATGAAGCACCAATACGAAGCTCCAGATTCATAGATATCACTAGGTGTGGCAAACCCTTCTTTAAGACACAATCTACTGCTAATAAGCTCTGATATGACACAGGCACACCCAGCCTCTCTAAAGTGAGGATGGGAGAGAGGAAAAAAGAAAAGCTGTCGGAACGTAAATGTTTCTGAGTGAGACAAAGAGTGTTCGCAACTGCTTGTCTATATTCAAAAGCCTTTATTTGAAAAATTCTATCAGACTCAACAATTTCCCGCAGCACCCCTGGACTCACGTCACGGCACCACCTTTGAGAACCTCTGGTCTAGAAGCCAATACAATACAGATAGGGCAGTAAAGTGCACCACATTACAGCTGGACTTCACACAGCATCACCACATTCTAGAGGCCAATATAATACAGATAGGGAAAGTTTGGCGCGCCACGCTACAGCTGGACTTCACATAATGTCATCATGGTCCTCATTGTTCTTTTTTCCTTTGCTGTTTCCGAGAGAATGAACAAACGCCATTACAGAGGCTAACTAAGGACTAACACAGCAAAGCCCTTATTTCAATCACTTCTTGCTTGAGTTGTCGAATAACACAGAATTTTCTCTCTCGTTTTGGAAGCACACTCATTACTGTTGTGTCGTCCCACTGGTGAATCTGAGGATCAAGATGCTGCAGAGGCTTTGGTAATGATCTGGCGTTTAGCAAAAAAAAAAAAAAAAAAGTTATTTTTTTCTCTGATTTATTTTAGTAGTATTTTTTTATTTAATCACTCAGTCATGACAGGAATTTTAGCTGGCTATTTTTATATCCAACAATCCAGAAAGGCAGCAAAATGGAAATTGAATGAAAGATGTTACCTCTAAACATTTAATTTCATAATTAAAAGATGTAATACTTAATTTTTGCTTCCTTAAAAAGACATAATTCATTTTAAACTACCCACATCAGTTTACAGGTTTTGCTCACTTACCTAATGCATTCTGAGCCTCTGAATGTTTCACTAAGGTGTTTAATCTTTGTTCACAGCTGTTAAAGGGTAAGACGTACCAGTATTCTAATGGCAGTTAGCCGCATCGCTAATAACAATAACAGATGGATTTAGTTGTTTGTCATATAGTGAACAAATGGGACAAAATTAGACAGATACAGAACCTTACAGGCTAATTTCCACCTGAATTGATACATTATCAAGAGATCTATGCTACACAAAGACATAGATTTTAAGTTATTTTATCGGAAATATTGAGTATAATTCAATTCAATTGATTTGTATAGCCCAAAATCACAACAGCCGATATCTCAGAGGACTTCACATGATGATTTAGCAAATACATTTTGTCAGAAAATCAAACAATGAAACATTTGAGCGGAAGGCAGATTGTTCAACAACAAAATAGGCAGATCAAAATTGTCCTAGAGCATCCCCTGTATAGTCCCCTTGAACTTTCTACATCAGTGTAAATGTTTTGCTCAGTTGCCTAAGGAATTCTGAGCCTCCAACGACTTTACCATGATGTGTTTTATATCCTTTTTACAGGTGTTACGCTTCCCGTACACAGACTGCGAAGCGAGTTCGGTCTCTGACGTGTCCGAGTTTCTTGCCTTGCTGGTGTACAAGTGCCATGTACACCAGCAGCAGTCCACTGCGGTCCGTTATTGCCTAAAGCCTCGTGAACTCTAGTGAATTACTGCGACCTCAGCAAAAACAGACTCTTTATGGATTCTTTCCACACACTTGTGCGACTCGAACGTGCACTCGCACTGTACCGAGGTCTGTGTACAAGACCACATTGGTTTTAGCACTTTCTAAAATCAAGTCTAAAGTCTTTTCAACTTTTAGTAGTCAATTTCTTCATAAATTTATGAATGAAATGACAGTTAACTATGGCAAATATTTACCACAAAGTCTATCACTCTAATCTATCTAAACTTTTTGATGAGGAAGCAATGTTAGAACAGTATTAAAAACGCAAAAAGTCAACTTTGCATAATACATATAAGTAATTTTATAAGTAAATTAGACTGTTTTACTCTCCAAAAACCACTTTCAGCATGCTTGTTGTTATCTTAACTGTAACTGGTTTCATAGTAAATGTTGCCCCTGTTTTTTGAAAGTGCAAGTCTCTCTCATTCATCGAAGCAAGCAATGATAAACTTAAAATACTCAAAAAAGGGTGTACTTAGAACACTGATGTTTTTTTCCAATAAAGTAACAACAAGGAGAACTAAAAATAATAGACAAAGTGAGGTTGCGCCCTGATCAGCTGACCACATAGACACTTCCTGTTTGCTCTAAATGAGGAAACGCCCATACGCGGTTTGAAGAAAGAGTGAGTGACATGTGCCTCCTCCGTTCTGCCTGCTCCAAAGTCTGAATGAGCAGACAGTGTAGCCCTTCTCCTGCGTGAAAAGAGCCCGAGCTGGGATTGAGCCTGTGTGCTGGAGCGGAAGAGCTTCCAAAATGTGTGTATGTGCTCTCCGGGCCATTGTCACTGTCCCGGGACTGAATAGACCTGAGCGCTGAGCTGGGTGTACCAGTGTGAGAGAGCAAACAAACCCGCTATTTCATCCACATGTTAACAGCACCTTCTGCGCGTCAATCATCCTGTTCCAGCCACGCCATTGGCCGCTGCGTTTCCCTAATCCAACCTGCGCTGGCTCTATTGTAATCAGCAGCTTTTGTTTCAGCTAATGAAAGGCTTTAGTGAGAGTGGAAAGCCATAGATTTAGATGTATAACGCTTTAGCACAATAGCATTAGGCAGTCTGTTCACAAAGGCAGTCATTGAGAGAAGTAGATAATTATTCGCAATTACATAAGCGTTCATTTACAATCAAATAAGCAACATATTTCTTAGAGAAATTGAGGAACATTACACAACATGTAAATTAGGTATGATTAGCAAGAGTTCACAGCTGTTTTGCGTAATTATAGTACGCATCACAGTCCCCATTCATTTCAATGGTGGTTGTTAAGACGTGTTCTTATTTATGAATATAAATGAAATCCTGATTCTAATCTTAACCTGCCCCAAGCCCAGACCTAATCTTACCCATTTTAGTAACTTTATGCTTAAACTGTTAGGAGAGAAAAGTGTCGGTATGCTAACAACAGTTAGCCAAAATGCTAGCAACAACAACAAACAAACTTGTAGATTTTGCTGAACAAACAGGGCATTATTAGACATAGACAGGACAGGACAGGATCTGAATAAATGTGCCCAGACTAGTTCCCTCTGCGATGTGTGTAAGAAACAAAACAACCACAGATATCGCAGAATGATTGGAAATGCTCTCCATTTAATCTTGATCACAACTAAAGCAGATGACTTCAACACGTGTTGCTTACAGACAGTCCGCCCAAAATTTTCTCACCGTGGGAGTTCAACGTTTTCTTATGGATTGTGTGTTTATATCAGGACATGACAAAATATGTGTCATGACGATGCTTCTGCCTTTTTTGTTGCCCATTTTCTTGGCGTGGTTTAGACACATGTCACAAGTACACAAAGGAGGTTTTATTTGGGATTAACGGCTAAGTTTAGGTCTGAAGTTACAAACTGGGTAAGTTTAGATCTGCGCCTCAAAATTGGATAAGGTAAGGATTAAGATTGAGATTGTGTTGATGAATAATAACACATCTTTACATCCACTTAAGAAATGAACTGGGGCAGCAACCAGTGGCGGCTGGTCAATAGGGGGCGCAAGTGCGCCGCACTCCTGATTTGACCCTGAAAAAAATTTAAAATAAGCTTAGAATAGATTCCTATGTTAGTTTAAAAGACTGGCTGAAGTCTATGGGGTTTTCCCATTGGGGCACGAGGCATCAGCGAACGCTTAAGAGTGCAATGAGGAGGCTTGAAGTGTCGCGAGAAATTTTAAATTCTCGTGCTTCTCCCCATTAATTTATAGCACAGCTCAAATCTCGTTTGAGGTGCGCTAGGTACTGCGCCTCTCGGTGGTTCAAATGTCCCTAGGGAAGGCTATTCCTGCCACAGACTTCTCTGTCATGGTTCAACACGTGACCAATGAAAACCACTAAGCATTTACTCTGATGTGTCTCACTGACTCAATTTGACTTTAACAGTCACAGTAAGAGTAAAGAATGACTTATCATCGTTGCTCTAATGCTACAAGTACTTATTTAGTTTAAAAAACGAACTTTTTCACAAATTTTGTGACTGACCAATCACGATTCAGTATGCACCGACCAATCAGGATTCAGCATGACTGGCATGCTTTCTTATGCTAGCGCAGCCGAGCACCGGAGGATAAACATTACATTAGCATATGGTTTCTTTTGTCTAAACTTGTGGAGCTGTTGTTGGACGTGGATCTGGATCAGTTTCATTTCACTTTTGGAGAAACAAACAGGAGCAAGAGGAGAAAAGGTAAGACAGTTGGTTTTTAGCTTCACTGTTAGAGACATCTGAGCAGCTAAAGCCCTACTGCTAACGAAGTTATGTGCAAAAGAAAAAAGAGCTCATGGTTAATTCAAAATACTTCAGTGATGAGGATGTGCGTGTTGGGTGGGTGCTTGTTGCTGTGTGGGAGTGTGTGTGTGTGTTTCCATGTGCTCCTGTTATCTACACTTGGTGCTGATGAGCCATGGAGCTTGTGTATAAAACTCCCTCCTTTTTTTTTTTTTGTGCACCCCACAAAATATAAACCACCAGCCGCCACTGGCAGCAACATGTGAAAGGTTAGGGTTGTGTTATAGACCCCGCATATCTGTGAAAACAGGCTGGGGAGTTCAACAAAAAGAGGAGTGGAAGTTACAACATCCCAGTTTATCCCAGTGCACAGCTGAGAACACACGAAGAAGAGTTGGGCGGACCATAGCAACACAGACCAATCACAGGTATGGAGGACCCAAACAGCAAACAGAAAGACAATTTTGATGAATTCTAAGGGCCAGATTTATCAAGAATTTGCTCATGTGCAAAACAGGTTAGGGGGAGCAAAACCTTGGCAGAGATGACATTTTTCTGTCACACAGATGCAGAATTTGAGATGGTTCATATCTTTTTTGTTGAGTATGTTGAATGTGCATCTTCCAACATTAAAATTTGTTTGAAAAGCTCATAAATAACACATGATTTCTTTTATTTTTGCACCCACAATTTAGCACCTGGCTTGATAAATCAGGCCCTAAGAGTTCTACCTGAACCGGTTACACTGATTCACAAGATACTGTAACTGTGATGGGTGGAAATAGATTTATTCAATCTATTTTAAATAACTAATTAATTTTGTTGGAAATGGGTCCAGTTCAATTGCAATTTAATACAAATAAGTGGGTAAGGATAGGTGGTTGAAAACAGATTTTCTGAGCACTCAAGCATCAGGCGCAGGACAATACAAGATTACTCAAACATTCATGAAACTGTCCTAATACAATTGTGCGTAAACTAATGATAAGACACACCATTATGAGATGGTTTCAAACTCAGAAAAGGGGATTTTGCATAAGATGATAGTCCTGGAATTTACTTTGACCTATTTAAAAGGTGAAAAAAGAAATTTTGTGAGTAATTGTGCATCAGCTACAGAACAATATACGTTTATTCAAACAAAAGGACATGAGTGCAGAATCTCTGAGACTGTTATAGTCTTTATTTTACCAGTATAGTTGTTGCAGCGTTTTGTCCTGTCCGATCATTATCCTGATTTAGCTTCTGCAGCCTCGTGTCTCGGTGAGTTTCTCCCCTGCGTCTTGGAGGACTTGTTTCTGAGACATTTCTCCTAATAACTGTTTATCCCACATCTTGTTCCTTTAATGGCCTCTATTATAAAACATGTGAAAGTTTGTTTGGACTCATTTGGGCGATGTTGTCTCTGTGGGGATGGTCTGCTGTGTTTTTAGTCAAATCCCTCTGGTGTTATCCACATGAAGGAGCAGGACATGATGAAGCTCGGGGCCCCACTCTCATTTTGTCACTTAGTGTGGATTATCAGATTTATACGCCTTAACGGCTCAAGCTCGCCGCCTCTAACAGGACGATTAGAGGGAAATATCTCTGCTACTGAATCAAATGAGAGCGAGGGTGGTGGAGTAAACATGAGACAATGGGTTCTGTTCTCACTGCATCAGAACATTCTACAGGACAATCGTATTTAATGCAGATGGAGGGTCGCTAAAAGAAATATTGATTAAATGCAGTTTTTGATGTAATGCAAACTGTGTAGCCGTCCCAATCTGATTGAAATAACAGTGGCCTGTAGAATGTTGTGATGTCAGCTGAAACCCAGCAATATTTTAAAGTGCGGCCCTCGACCAATTCTGACTTTGTTTAATTCAGCTCCAGCTCCATTTGAGTTTGACAGATCTAATCTAAAAGAATTTTTTCAAGCAGAGAATGAATTGCCCTCATAAGGGATTAATATTCCTTACCCTTATTTGACCTTATTCTGCTAGATAGGTCATTTCCCTCAGCTAATGGACTTTACAGACTTAAACCCTATACCTGCTCTATTGGATACACACCAGTCCTGGTCACATCTACAGCCTGTCCGTCCATGGGAGTGGATCTCTGCTTCACTGTGGTTCTCCTCAAGGTTTCTCTTTTACCTGACATTTTATGTCTTTCTTTTGTTTTTTAGTTTTTCCTAGCCGTGAAGTTGAGCCTATAAACATCGGATGATCTGGGACAATTAAACATTTGCCTGTTTGCTGTTAAATAATCTGACATAGTCTCCAAAGAAAACGTATACAACGAAATATCAAAAATGTATCACATTTTCAAGACTTTTTTTTTTACGTCAGTTGGTTACGAAAAGTCAAAACGTAAAATAACCACGGTTTTTGGTTTACCGGGTAAGTTTAGGCTTGACATTACTAAAATGGATAGGTTTAGGACTGGGAGTTGGGGCAGGTTAGGATCTAGGCATTAAACCTCCCCAAAAAAACTTTGCCACATGGCTTCAACCAAAATTTCTGGATATTTTACATTTGGGCTTTTCGTGACATAATGACATATGTTGACACTTGGAACACTGATGCTATTCTGAGCTTCCTAAAAGTAGTTCTTTAAAGTATTATTCATTCATTGAATTATTTTTCTGTAGGGCAAAATCACAACAGAAAACAAGAGTCATTGGCTCAAAAAAGGCACAGAAATTGGTCAAGAAGTCATCAAAAATACCAATTTGTTTCCAATGTGATTCATCTTTCAGCTCCAAAACTAAAATTTTCTGAAGACTTTTTAATGAATTCATCATCATTTGTAACCACCATTTGTCACAGTTGCTTCAGAATACTGGCCATGTCCCAACAGTACGTTCCCTGTTGGAGAAAGTACAGTGTTTTGGGGCGTCCTCTCCACACTGCCTGCATCCCAAATGAAGCTCCCTTTGTCTGGAGCATCCTACTTGTCTCTGTCTTTTGTTTTTAGTGAATTTGTTTAAACTCGACAAGTGTTTACTCCGCCGCCGCAACTCCAAGTGCGCTCCTTTTGAGTCCGGCCAGACGGGAGGAGGGGAGGGTGGTCAGGGCCAAGAGCTCCTGTCTGGACCATCCCGGGATAGCGCAGTGTTTATTCACTGTGTTTGCCCAGAGTCACAACTTAGTGCGGGGGGTCAGGGGGATTTGTATGCACGGTCCATCGCAGAGCAGACCCCCTCCCGCAGCCGCTCTATAAGGCTCACCTGCCTGCTGCACTAAATCATGGTGGGATAAGTGAAGCGTGTGGGACGGGTGCACGTGCGCGGGGCGTCCCAGCACCTGCCGCAGTCAATGTGAGAGTGTGGACAAAGTGCTAAAGGAGGGATAATGAAGTGTTTTCTATACATGTCTAGTCCATTCTCGGCTCTGGGGATTCACTGATAAGAGACGGGCCTCAGGCTGACAATGCACAGATATTAATATGCATTTAAAAGTGTTTTCAAACGACGAGTAGATGCAAGATACTATGAAACCGAAATGTGATCTGTTCCAAAAAGAATTTTAGTTTAAATTTAAGCAACATCGATTACGCTTTAGTTTACTCACATAAATGTTAGAAAAGTAGGCATTTTAGAGTATGTTAACAAACATAATGGGGTCAGCAAAACAATTTTTTTTTTTTACTAAAAATTGCATAAAAATAAATATTAATAAAGAGAGAGAAATAAGAAAAAACAATAAATAAAGAATACACAATTTTTGATGAAACTTAGGTCATACCTATTGACACTGTAGATTAAAAAAAATGTGGTTAACTAAATGTATTGATAAATCCAGTACATATTCAAACAAAATTGTATTTAAGTACCAAAACTTAAAACAAAAAATATAAAACAAAAAATATATAGAATGAGTTTTTTCATTTTCCACTTTGTACCAGAAGCACCCCCTCACAGATTTCAACAAAGCAAATTATTGTAAAATGAGATTATTACTGTTTCAAAGCCGCCTAGTTCTGTCTGCTAACTGTTAGCTTTAAATGGTGATAAATAAGTGTGGCGTTTGGCTTACATTTCTAAATATCAATATACATAAATAATATTAACTGCACACTTACAGATAATTTTTTTTTTTTTTTAGCGCAGTTGTGCTAAAAGGTACAAAGTGAGCAGAGGTAGGTGCGAAGTGGGCAATGACACCTGTTTGTGTATATATTTTTTGTGTATATTTAGCTCACCAACTCATGCTGGCTTCTAGGACTTCCAGAGCAGTTGCCTGGTTTCCTGACTTAACAAATATATTCTGAACTTATAATTTTTACATTATAATATTTTATAAGCGCTTTTCACAACTTGCCAGTGTTAGTTGAGCTGTCTTTCTCTAATTGAGTCAGTGTATATGTCCAATAGCTTCTGCACTTTTCTATGGAAACCTACAGAGGGGCCTTCCTCTCCCAAAAAAATTCTCTATTTTGATTCCATACAAGCTCACTCAAAGTAAAGACACATAATATATCTTTAGTCTATTTTTTGGTCAAAAGTTACTTGGTGTGCCTTTAACTCTATTTAGGTGAAAATTAATCCACAGGGTCCCAACTATGTTTAATAATGGCTTTTGTTCACCAAACTGAACTAAGTTCATCTGCTGCTGTTGTTAGCATTGTCGCTAACTGTTGTTAGCATACTGGAACAGCTGTGAAAAAGTAAGCTTAAAACATCGTGGTGATCAAGTCTGAGAGTCAGAATGCATTGGTAAGTAAACAAAACAGGTAAACTGATTTATTTGGTTTAAAAGTAAGTTTTTCTGTTTGTTCACATTTTTAAGGAAACAAAAAATCAGGCATATGATCAATTAAGTGAATTTTTACTTTATGTGCTACATGTGCTTGCGCTGCTGTCTCCATGCTAAGAGCGGCTAAGTCCATGCTAAATGCTACTAAATCTATGCTAAGGCAGCTAACCTTTGCTAAGTGCAGCTAACCTATGCTAACAGCAACCTATGCTAAGTGCAGCTAACCCTATGCTAAGTGCAGCTAACCCTTTGCTAAGTGCAGCTAACCCTATGCTAAGTGCAGCTAACCCTATGCTAAGTGCGTGCGGACAGTCTGCAGATGCCCATCCCTTTGACACAGTATCCTTTCACAGTCAATGAACAGGGTCAGAGTCTGCACCACCTCAGCCTGAGCTAGCGTCCCGGTCCGAGCGCTGGGGCGGTCCTGAGGGTCACCCGCTTTCACTCGCTCCTGTCATGCAAATGCACCCACCCACGCTTTTTAACTACTCTTGGAATTTTTATGTCTGGCCTCTTTTTCCCTCAATTTAGCCCCCTTTTTTACCTCATCCCTCTCCAAATCTGCAGCTCCCTTCAGTATTCACAAAGTCATTGACGACACTTTCAAAGCTTTTTAAATCGAGGGGAGGGGGCCGTGGTGGGACTAAATATACTCTGGGCTCAAAGCAGTTAGATCATGTTCTTTTCATGGTCCGATTAGAATCAAATCGATGCCCCCGCCCTGCCTGACACTCCACGGTTTGAAGAGGAGCGCCCCGACAAAGATTTCTTGGCCGGGACAGGGGGAATGAATAACTAAAGCTGAATGCTAACACACTCGTAAAAACGTCCCATTGGAAAAGCTGGGACACAATGGCCCACAGAGTAAATGTGCTTGAAGTGTAGAAGCAGTGTTTGTGCCGAGTGAGAACAGACCAACTGAAGTCAGGCTCCAAAAGACGACATGGGAAATCGTTCAGTTAATAGGACAAGATACGAATGACAATGTGAAGTTGGAGTCACAAGGATTTGACTCTAAACTTCGACTTAGATTGTAAAAGAGATTCATCGATGATCTCAATCGAGTTACAGAAGGTGTTTTCATAAGTCTTAATACTAAAGAATGGGGGGGGATGCATCTGCCTATAGAGTACTTTAGAATAGGCCTAAAGTCTGTGGTTAATGAAATGTGTGACAAACAGACGGGAGGGGCCGGGCCTGTGACACCCGCTGCACCTGCAACCACTGCAATTATACCACAGAGCACTACACAGAGGAACACAGGCCACTTTAGCTACATGTGCACACTGAGGGTCAGTGTCATTATTGGGATGATTCCAGCCAACGGGGCAAAATACACAGGTTATAAACACCATAAATTACATAGTAGTAAGTTGAAGTTTTAGTGACTACAGTGTTAAATTAATCTTCTTTTTTTTTTTTTTTTTTTTTTCATTTTCTTTATGTTTATGTTAAAAATTATATATTTCTGCGATTTCATTTCAGGAGTGGTCATATGAAAGCCCCCTCCCCATGTGTGGCTCAGTACAGAGTATTGTGTCATATACTAGATGTAACTGTTTCTGTGCAGTCCAGAATGTGTAGTTTGTGATTTAAAAATGTCTCTCGCTGGATTCGGAGGTGGGACCACCCTGCAGGGCCCTCTCTCACCTCGGCCTGCTGCTATTCATGCATGCTGCAGCTGCAGAGCTCTGTCACAGTAACTTTCAGTGTTTGTGCGGGACACAAAGATGGATGGAGGAGCTCGGGCTCAGCTTCAATGGTCCATGGCCCAAGGTGAGCTCTCAGCTGCGGCCGTCCCGCCCGACACTGGGCTTCGGTGCTCTGCGGTGGACTGAGAGGGGGGCTGAGCGCCACAGTATGGCAACAGATGCTTTTGTTAGGCCAAAAGTCTGAAAGGGGCCAGGGCGGGGGGCGCACAGGAGTCATTTTTCTCTCACTTTGCCAGTGCCTCAGTGAGCTGCGGATCAACAGGAAATGTGAGGGCAGTGCTGTGATGGACTACGTAAGTGGGGCGCGCGGTTTTGGCCTGTTTTGTGGGCGACTTCATTAAAGGGTCGTTTATCTGTCCTGTGATCCCATTGTCCCGGGCCGTCTTTATCGGCCCCGGTGTGTCAGGGGGTGTAATTGGCCGATTGGCCATGGTCTGCACATGCTGAGGTGATTTATAAAGTCCTGAATAGGCCTGACTCTTCTCCCTCTTTGCTGCAGAGGAGCTGCGGCCTCAGAAGAAGACTGAATAAAGTCAGAAGAAAGAGCAGTGAAAGAGAAAACGTCCCAAAGCCGAGTGTGAAATCAGGGCTTGAATCAAAGGCCCTGGGACCGCTCCGTCCTGTCATTAGCACACCTTTATCCTGCGTGGGATTGTGCTTCTCAAATCATTTCACTTCACTATATTTCATCAGGCGCATGGGGAGAGCCTGACCTCTGCTACCTTCGGTCAGCTGCACCCAAGCTAAACTACAAGCAAGCAAACAAACATCAGATATATGATTATTCCTGCATCTTCAGATGGAGCCATTGTACAAACGTGAGCAGTAAAGTGTGGTAAAACTGACCCTGTGACATTCTGCTCCTATAAAGTCCTAAATGACTGAGGCCGTGTGGACCTGTGGGAGTGTCCTGTGGCTGTTCTTAATGACCTCCTAATTAAAGCGGGCTTCCTCTGAATGGGCTGATCATGTAGGAGGGGTCAGGGGTCATTTACAGGGCTGCTGGTGGCCGCGCTCCTGCTCCATGCTAATTGCCTTTCAGCATCCACAAATGAACAGGACATAAGCAGAGAGCGAAACTGTCCTCCATGTTTGACCAGCTCCTTCTTGTCTGCTTCAGTCTGAGGCCTTTGACCAGAGCGGGTCATTAAGTCCAAGTGAGTGTTTGTCTAAAGGCTGAGGACACGATTTAAACCCACGTCCATGAAGTGTAAGAGGATTTACACAAGTATTCTGACTTTTCTCTTGATTACCTCCAGGACTGGGAGCCAAACAGGAGGTTAACTTACAGAGATCAGAAAGAGTCAAGAGAAACATGCCTGTGGGTTTTCTAACAAGCCATTTGTGTTGTGTGGTCAGTTAAGCTCAGAGTTCACCGTATTTTCTCAACTTTAGACTGATTTACTAAAAACTCCAGAGAAATACAATGAACAGAAAGTACAGTATTACAAAACTTGCTCAACTCATCTGGTGTAAGACAATGCAAATCAATAGAACACACGAGTACAAAAAAAAAAGGACTTGACTAAATGACAATAACAAACGATCCAAAAAATATACATAAGTAAATGGAATGATTTTTAAATCTCCATATTTTTTATTGTCTTATTACATATTTGTCATTTGTCTGATGTTGTCAGTATATAGCATGTAAAAGAAGAGAGTTTGGTCAAATTAACCCCATAACCCCATTAACCCCATAATAAACGTCCTGTTCGTCCCTTAACCAGAGCGTGTGTCTATACCACACCCAAAAAAAGGCTAAAGTGGCATCATGACACGCAATTTGTCATGGGCGTGGTAAATGAGTCCGATCTCACAAGAAAGCTTATATTTACCACAACATTACAGGACATGTAAATTGCGAATGATTAGCACGAGTTTACAGCTGTTTTGCGTAATTATGGTACACGTCGTAGTCCCAGTTCATTTCTATGGTGGTTGTTAAGACGTGTTCTTAATTATGAATATTAACAAAATTCTGATTCTAATCTTAACTATACCCCAAGCACCAGACCTAAACTTACCCATTTTAGTAACTTGATGCCTAAACTTACCCGTTTCACCTGAAGAAAATGTCCCCATGTGGCTGCAACCAAAACTCCTGTGTTTTTACATAAGTACGCAAAAAAGGCTTGAAATTGTGGTCATAATACGCTGTTTTGTGTCGTGGTAAATGTACTTCTTGTTTCTTGTGATACTGTGTTGGGTATAAATATGCAAGTCATGAGAACACGTTGGCTGAACACTTGGAGAAGTGCTGCTGCTCAAATGGGCATTTTTAAAAATGGTGGAACTGAGTACCGGTGCTTCCCGGCCCACTTAAAGCACTGGTCCAATAGCTAAATTTACCTCTGGGGCTTGGAGTTGGTTAAGATTAGGTTTTTGTTAATATTCATAAATAATAAACATTTCACATCAAAAAAAAAAAAAAAAAAAAAAAAAAAAAAAAAAATAATAACACATCTTCACATCCAGTTGTTGGTCAGTTGTTTGAGCCCCTTAACCTGCTTGCCAAACGAAGCCCTAAAATGTTTCCAAACTCAACAATAGCTCTAACTTCTGCTAATAGTAATAGAAAAACGCAAATACAAATCATACTGGACTAGCTTAGATGCTAAGTGATCGACAGCATCATTCTTTTTATTATGTAAGGTAAAAGTTAGCTATTTAAATATAAATGAGCCATTCGCTAATCTTGACTTGCAATCTATGTATTTGTCGCCTTTATTGTGTTTTGATTTCTCCTGTTAACCAAGCGCATAAATCTCACGCTGCGGCCGTAACTATCCGTGTTTGGGACGTCCCAGTGTAGACTCAGAGGTGGAGCTTGCTTCAACGGTTAAATGTCCCTGATTGTGCTGCGGTGAAAAAGGAACAGTTTCTTGTGTGTTAATTCTCAATTTTGCTGCTGTCCGTGCGCGCTTGCCTTTGTGCGCGGCTCCTCCGGCCCCCTCCTCCTTTAACCACCACAGATTATGTTGCTAAGGAGATTTTTTTTACCCCCTTTCTATTCTTTTTCTTTGCTTTTTTCACTGTTTCCCATTGATTTGGTGTTAATGCGTTTTGAATGCCGCTCGGTGTGTGCCTGGGCAAAAGGAGGGGGCATGTGGAGGAATGTCAGTCTTAAGATGGGATAGTGTGTGTGGGAGGGGGGAGCAGAGGGTGAGGGCCCAAAGAGAGGCACTCAAGTGAGAACTGAAGTGGTTTCTCCTCCCTCCTTCGCCTCCTCGTTCATTCGCGGGTCTCTCCTTGGTTCACAGTCCACAGGTGCACTGTCAATCTCGCCCTTTCACCAGTCAACACCGAGCCATGAGTAAAACAAACATTGTTTTTACCCCAGAAATGAGGAAAGTCACATTCGGCGTCTAGAGGCAAAGGAACGTTGGAAATGATGCATTGAAGGCTGGACTGAAAAATCCCCGGTTTCACCTACCATAGTTTTGATTACTCAAACACAACATAATTCAAAATCTGTTCTTTCAAATGTCAAATTTACAACCAAAAGGCTGGACGTTCTGAGATGTTCTGTGACATTTTGAACAAGAATTCAATCAACCCGATTCTGCAACTGAACAAAAATAATAAACACAGCATGTTTTTGCTCCAGTTTTTTATGAGATAATTCTCTCAAATATTGTTCACAAATTTGTTATAGTGAGCACTTCTGTTTTGCTGACATAATTCATCCCACCTATAGGGTGACCCACGTCCTGAAATTCATGCATGTGTCCCAAATCCCATCCCGAAAACCATCCTAACCCCGAGTGACATATCGCACATTCTGTGCAGCATTATGCCAGGCTACTTTCCGGGCACTGAGGACATCTGACTGGCCACTCCTGACATTGAACCTTCTCCACAGAAATACTAAAGTCAATACTTTTGTCATGACAAAGTCTCATGTTTTGAATGGGTCTAAAAGCACTTAACGGAAATATGGTAAAATCCACCACTTGTTTGGTTGCCGTAATTTACCTAATATAGAACGAACTAACATGAATTAAAGATTGTTCAATTCCTCCTGAAGGATAGAACATTATTCTTTTGTCAAAAGTGTTTCCAGGGTTTTGATTCTGCATTATGTTAATGAAGTAGACATTCAGACTTTGTCACTCGGATGATTGATATTATCTGGTCGCCCTAATCCCACAGTCTCACAGGTGTCACATGAAGATGCAGATTAGCCTGATTATTGCACAGGTGTGTCTTAGACTGGCCACAATAAAAGGACACTCTGAAACTGCACTCAATGTGATAAATAGAGTGGATCAGATTGTGGCAGGTTGGTTCGCTCCTCTTCAATGGTTGTGTGAGGTTGCTGGATATTGCAGGAACTGGAAAATACAGACGTTATACGTCAATCCAAAGCATCCAAACATGTTCAGTGGGTGACTCTGCTGGCATGATGATGCACGGTCCATGTTACAAGATCTGTGCACAATTCTTGGAAGCTGAAAACATCCCAGTTCTGCATAGCCAGCATTCTCACTGAACATCACACACAGAGCATGTAGAGATGGTTACTTGTTTAGATGGTTACTTTGTGTATGTAGAAACTGTTTTAGATTGAGATCATCTCATAAATGCAGATACTGAAACAGAGTGTAAATTACTGTTTACTGATTTTTTTTTTACTTATTTTTTTTTTTATTAAGTTGTTGGTGTTAGAAAGAGGAAAATTACTGATATAAATCAGACCTTAAAGTGAAAAAAATACTTAACTTACAAATATCTGTCTTTACAATAGTGATTATTTGCTCTCTTTTTTAGTGCAGGATTTGCTCAGTCACTATAAAATGTGAATAATCAGTTACATACATCCATGTGGTGATGATTTTTAACCATGCTACAGTGTTCTCTAATCATGACTTTACTGAAAGTTGTATTTATATTGATTCATAAGCAATTGTGTATTTTCCTGCCTTCTGTCCTCTATCTCTACCTATACAACCATCCATCACCTTAAACTAATACATAATATGTGCAATATGTGCACATAAAATGTTAATTTTACGTTCCTTAGAAGAAAACCTGATAGATGGAGACAAACCAATAATCTAAGTCAAATTATGTGTTCACAGTGCTGATGGAAAAGCCAGTGGAGGGACTGAGCTGGTGCCAGTCCTCCTGGAGCCAGTCCTCTCGTGGACATGAGCCTTGTTCTTATGCTGCCTAATCTTCAGTCTGCTTGTATTTGAAAAGCCTGCTTGGTTTAAGTGCTGTTAAACTTGTCCCAAACAAGTGGCCAGTCGCAGCACTCACAGGCTCCTCTGGTCCCAAAGCTGGTACAAGGAGATAACTGCTCTTACTGAGTTCAGATGAAGAGTTCTTAGGCCTGAGTGTGGTCCCGGGACAGTGGAGGTGGGAGCGGCTGTGACAGTAGAGGTGGGAGGGGCTATTATTGTGGTCCTAGGAGATTGTTATTGTACTTGTGTATAACATTGAATTGAATAAAAGTAGACCGAAGATGGAACCTTGAGGAACCCACACAAAAATGGAACCTTATAAGATGAATAGTTTTCCAGGAAACAAAGAACTCTCTGTTACTAAGGTAACTCTTGAACCATTCTAGGACACATCCTGAGAATCTTACCCTGTGCTCCAACAAAACAAAAACAATGTAGTTAAAAGTGCACTATCTAACTTTTTCCAGTTCTTAGTTTTGTCTCTATAACTTAAGTGTTTTTTTTTAGTATTTGTACTTGAGTATTAAATCATTTGGCAACTTTTTACGGACATTTTTCAAGAAGTATCTGTACTTTCTACTCCTTACATTGTAAAAAGTTAGTTAGTTCATGAGCCCATAAATAGTTTTTATATTCTTCTTACAAATTGTGCAGCAAAAAACGCCAAAAACTTTATAAATTCTAACAATTCCATGTTTATCATATGATAAAAGTCAGAATAACTATAGTAAAAATGTAAAGCCAATCTCACATTCCAACGCTTAACAAACCAACTTTGTGCACTGCAAAAAATGTTTCTCTATATTGGTTACAATGTCTTAAAACCTGAATTTTATTCTTCTTTTTGGCATTTGTTGGTTAAGATGGTTTCACCTGATAGATCTAGATCATTTGACTTGTTTGAGGTGATTCTGCCTTGTTTCAATAAATTAGTTCTTATCTAAAAATAAGATATCATAAGACATTTTACTTTATTCGAATCTGATTTAAACAACTGAAATTAAGATGAACATTCTGAATTCTAATAATTTTAACCGAGAAAAGATAATAGTTTTTGGCGGTGTAGTTGTACTTTTTACTTTTGTACTTAAGTAGACAGGTTTACTTTTGTACTTTTACTCAATGAAAAGAGTTTCAACAGGACTCAAGTAACTGTACTTTTACTTGAGTAGAAAACTTCAGTACGTTTGCCATCTTTAAAGTTAAGACAGATTCACAAGGACATGATTGATAGCTAAATAAAAACGTAAACACATTAATTAACAGTGCCTTAAACGCAACACCATGATCTGAATAGTGTCGTCTCTGAGTCAATAAAACCGGTGCTGGGCTTGACCTCGTGACCTTTAGGCCTAATTTAAGTAACCCTCCACAGTGTAGTACATGGAGACAAACAGTTCCAGCTGCAGTGCTTCTCAATAGGCTTGACCTTAAAGGGGAGGAGACCCTTTCTGCCCCGGAGCACCGCACTCTCCAGACTCTTGTGTCCGCAAATAGTCGCCCATCTTCACGCACAATTGGTTTTTATATCATACGCCTCTCCAAAACGTCTATTTTTAGTCAAAAGCTGGGAACTACTTTTATGTATCCCGACGCCATTGTGCCACGCTCTCAATTGCGACGTAAATCATTCGTTTGATGCGTTTAATGACCTTGGTGCGCTTCCTGGATGATTTTAGATCGCTGTATCGCCTTATCGTCAATTATGGGCGGCCATGTTTGTCTAGTGGCGGGATCTGATTGGATAATGACACGTTAGAGACGCTTGAGAGACAAAGAAACATTTTACTGGCGGAGTACACTAGTCATTATCTCTCCGCGCTTATGCTCAGGCAGGATTTGTGTTATGTCATGTTATGTTAAAGGAGAGGACCGCAGTGTTGTTTTGTTAGTGGGAATCAAGTTTGAGATGCGTTTTAGCTTTTGAAAATGTTTGTCTGTTTGCTGTGCATTCTCAGACTTTGGGTTTATTATTTTTTATTCTTTATTTATTTATTTTTACAGGGAAAGGCTCAATGAGAGTTCATGAGCGCCCTGTTTAAAACAACACAGTATAAGCTACATTAAAACATATATACAATAAATACATTAAAACAATCATTATTATAAACAAGCATCAAGCAACAAAACTCTCTCCATATTATTCAAACAAGGTAGTAATCGCAATGTGTCCCACTTGGCATGTTTTTTTTTTTAATTCTTCCATTTATAAGATGCAAACAATCCTAAATTATTATACATATAATTTCTCACTGAAAAAAAAAAGTAAATTATATGACTAATTTTTTATTTTAAACTCTGTATAATATAAATTATAGTTTTACATGAATCAAGAACAAGCATATGATAAAAAGTACAGTTAAAAAATTAATCTTTTAGGCAACACACTTAAAACTTTAAGCTAGAGCAGTGTTTCCCAACCAGGGGTACATGAATCCTCGCGGATTAATTAATTAATTAATTTGTACCATTAATTAAATAAAGGGACAAATAGAGTTGTGAACCACTGGGCTAGAGAATCTAAACATTTCTCTGTATTATCTTGTACAAAACTTGAGTCTGGAGACAGAGAGCCTGTAATGAATAAGAATAGAACTGCCTGACCCTACTTAAAGGGACATTGTGTAACTTTTAAGCCAAAAAGAAAAAACTCAACAACAAAAAAAGCACTTAAATATAACCATGTTTTTCCTAATTTCAGTACTTGGTTAGACAAAAATATATATAACAATTCTTTTCCTTGTTGTGTGTGAGCTCGCATTTTTACTCAACATTGACTTTCTTGTGAAAGAGAGGAAACTTCTACTGCTTTTTTCTTTTGTACAATTTAGAATGTGTCAATGTTTTTAGCTTCCAGAAAGTTACACTGTGTCACTTTAAAAGGTGCATTGGTAATTTGAGTTTTCCTGTTGGAGGCGGCCTCGAAGCCCACTTTATAAATGATTTTTTGATCAATGTTTTCTCTCTCTCTCTCTCTGTCTCTCTCAAAACTGTCATGTGAATGCAGATTAACATTTGACTTCATCCTCAATCAAATCCTGATTTATTCTTGTTTTAATTTGTATTCCATCAAAACTGCTTGTCAGTTGGTGGGCTAAGGCTACAGCCGTAGTTGTTAGACGTTCTCACTCAATTGAAATTATTCCAGTATTATCAGAAAAATAATAAAAACATTTTATCTCTAGATTAGTTTTTACTTTTGTTTTCTATGTTTGTTTGTTTTCTACTGCATGGTCTGGTCGTAAGCTCGCCGTGGCCTTGACTGTCACACATGTTAATCTGAAGGTTATGGGTCAGTTCCTGTGGGAACCATCTGAAACATCTCACCAATGTGCTGCTGTATTTCATTCTGTAGAGAAGGTGTCTACAGCCCAAACATGACACCTGTTAGACACAAGTGTGGGTCCTGCAGAAGCAGCTGCAGTAGGAGGCCTCTGTCGCTCTGTCTGCGGCGCTCATGTCTTCTTCATACGTTTGATCCTCTGGGACAGAGCAGCCGAAAAAAAACAGCAAAACTGAGTTAATGTGTGTCTTTGTTCACTTTGGGAGGGGACCGCCTTTTTTCTCCCCAAGTACAAATCGCAAGACTTTGGCCGTATTCTGCCGAGACACAGGGAGGCAATGGCACACAGAAAGATCCCAATCAGACATTGATCTGAACCAAGCTAATCCTCCATTGGTGCCAACGTGACCTTAAAAAATCGGCTTAGAGCAGCTCAGTTTAACAGGACACGGTTTCCCATTTAATTCGGGCCCACCCTAATGCTGCCACCCACAGACTTCATGGGACAGAATGAAGACACATACATTCATAACACTTTTGGGTGCAGCGGGAGGCGCCTCACGCTGCGACGGGCCGGGATGAGCCGATAATCTGATGACACCTGATCCAACATGTCTGTTTGGGACGAGCTTTTCCCATCAAAGAAAACAGACAAACTTTGTGATCTTTGTTATTTGGATACAAATGTATTTGAATGGAAATGATCTTTTTGAAATCAGTTTTCAACAGAGTTTTCATAGACTCTCTGTGAGGTTTAGGGAATGTCAGTAATGGAAGATGCAGCTCTTATTAAATTCATCTATATAATATTTAAATGTGTCTTGTGCTGGTTGCAGACTTGTACCAGACCTGTTGTATTTGTAAGAAAGGATTGTTATTGGGCTGTCGGCCTTCATTCGCTCAAGTGATCCGTCAGTGGTGTCTTAGTCGACTCAAATGATTGTTTGGGTTTAGAAATGCGTTTGGGAATAACCAACCTTATTACTCCTGCCCAATCTGATAGACTCTAATATTCATCAAAACAAACACTAAATATACAGTAGTAAATTATGTAAATCTTTAGCATCAACTTGAATTCGATGCGTTATTTGGATTTGAATTAGTTTTTTTGTTTTTTTTATGATTCAGTGTGTGTTTTTAATTTGTGTTTTTGAATGTTGGTGCATGGTGTTAATTTTGTGTTTTTGAATTTGTGTTTTAGATATTTTGTGCATGTTTTTTTAATTTGTGTTTGAATTTTTGTTCTTGAATTTGTGTTTGTGTTTGTGTATTTTGGTACATGTTTATAAATTTGCTTTTGTGTTTATGATTTTTTAGATTTTTTATTTGCATTCGTGTCTTACCCTTTAGAGCCACCGTAATTATTAAAATTTCTACTTAATTTGGGGCAAATTATATAAACATAAAAACTTAAAAATATAAATAGACTACTGTATGTCTGATAAAGTTATCGTGGTCACGCAGAATTATGCAACCCTGAAATGTCCTCTTCTGTGGTTGTAGTAAAATGTATTTTGCTAATAGTCATAATCACAAACAAAGTACATGTATATCTTGTAAAACCATGATAGAAGTAGTCATCTCTTTTGTTGCAGCTCACAGTGACGTTACCACAGTGAGAGCCTGAGCACAAACCGCTCCTCTGGTGTGACATCCAGGAAAAAGGGCAAACCCGGCAGCTCCAGTCAAACATGTGGGCTGCTGGCTCCGGTCCAAAACCACTGCCTCTAAAACACAGAACAATCCACCACACTGTCACTCACTCCACACTCCAAACATATTTAGAGATGCTGATGGGTTGCAGATATATATAAAAGGAAAGCTAGTCATATAGAGTTTATACTGTGTTAGATTGACATTCAAATACTTTCTGTTCATTTAAAGAGCTGCACCCATTTTTCCATCAGTATGATGTACTTTAGAATGTACGTCTAAATTGTTGTATTTAACATAATAGTTGAGGATTTGGATCTGCTCTTTCACATGGCTGAAGAGGTGATTTGTACATTTGTTTCAGGTTCGTTTCACTTTCTAGACCCTGTAGTGGCTAAAATGCTGTCTTATAACAGTTTAAGCATGTCTTGAAGGTAATGGTGCGATCTGCGATGGGCGGGATGATCTCCTGTCGAGTGGAGCCGAATGAAGCCCAAAGCTCACATCTGACCATTCTGACCAATCAGAGTGGGAGTTACAGAGCGAGCGGCAGTAGCTGAAGCTAAAACGTACAAAAGCCGTTTTAGACGAAAGCATAACCCCTTGAACCGGAAAAAAGTTTATGATGTGAATATAGGTAAGAATTGCAACAAGATCTTTTTAGAACTGTAGATGCTGTTTCTGCCAAACACGGACAGTTTTTGTTTGTATTGTACCCTCGGGAAAAAATGCTTTCTAGCCTGTAGAGGGATTTTACCACTGCAGAACCAGTGGAGCGGCCACTGCGGCTGAGTTACAAAAGCTACAAGATAGCAATATCGCCTCCAGATATTATAATAGATCCATGGTCAGATCCCTCTGGTACGTTGGATAGGAAGGTGGGCCAAATCATAGTGTATATTTCTCGTTCCCTCTCCTCTCTCTGGAGATTCTTTCTCATGGATATTTCAACACTGTACAAGGGGCTCTAAATGTGACAAATTCTCTTTCTGTGGCCACTGACCCAAGCTGTACTAGAAGTTAAAGCTGGGTACCTGATATTTTTTGTTGCTAGTCAGTAAGCTTTGTCTTTTCCACCAAAAAGTGTACTATAAAGCGCTGCAGTTATTGACAAAATCAGACAGCTGCGTAATGTCTGATTCAAAGTATTCTATTCCACACAGATGGACAAAAGCAGCTCTCTGATTGGCTGTGCTTGTGTGGTTCGCTTCAGTTTCACTTTGTTGTTTGTAAAAAGATGTTCTTAAGTTGCGAACAAAAATCAATGCATGTGGATTTTAAAAAATTATTTGTAAAAGTTAGAAAATAGTTAGATACCTATGCTTCCTGTTTTGGAATTGGAAAATAATGACAACCTTTAACTTAATTTCTGATAAGTAAATAAATAAATATAATTAATTGTTTATTTGTCTTTGTCCTGGGAATAAAACTAAATTTTCCTGGGCTTTAGTGGTTTAAATCAATTGATCTTTTTAGAAGGTACAAAAACCCAACCTTACCACTCGTTATGCTACAATGACTTCTTGTTGACGATACTAGTGCCATAGTTTGCAGTGTATTTTTACAGTGAGGTAATGTGAGCCTGTTTTTGTTTAGATGGAGGTGTGTTTAGTCTGCAGCTCCAGCAGCACAGGCCTGCGTCCACTGAGGACACAGGGAGGATCCCATATACAGTACATGCTCCAGACTTAAAGGAGACGCACATGTAAAATCGACTTTTGTTAGTTTTTGCCTGTCAGGATTGGTATACTGTATGTCTGACTAATTTTGTAATGTCTTTCATTATTCAACCTCACACAGCCTGTTTTTTAAGTTTTCAGTCAGATCTATCGAGGCAACTTTGGTCACGATGACATTGCTTTTTTTCCTGTCTTTTTTTGTTTTTTTGAGAAATAAAATGGTCTGTTATTAAACAAATACATGATAGATATATTGAAATCAAATAAATTTATTTTTTATAGCCCAAAATCACAACAACAGTCGTATCGGTGGACTTCCTAAAGTTGAAAAGTAAATGGTTAGCAAACGGTAGAAAATGAGAACAAAACAATATACATTCAATAAGACAATAAACAATGAAACCATAAACCTTTTTTAAAACTATGGAGGAACCCGATTAGAACTGTGGTATGCCATAGCCCGCTGTTTTTTAACCAGTGTGCCTTGGAAATATTAAGTCAGTTTAAATATTTCATTTTTTAAAATCAGATTCATAGATTTAATTAAAAAAAAAAAATAATTACAATTTTGGAGCATCCTGTTACCAAGATGAAAACAAGACATCCAACAGCACCAGTGGGCCATTTTTCAGACTTCATAATTATGTTTTGATAAAAGGTTTGATTGTGCCGCAGAAACTTTTGACGTATGCTGTGACTCAAAAAAGGTTGGGAAACACTGGCATAGCGCATTTTTCTTTAAACTAGTAAATTGTGTTTGTTTTACTCATAGACATATAATGAGTAGACGCGAAATCAGCAGCTCCGTTTGGTGTCATTAGAGTCTTAAAAGATGCTCAAGAACAGAAGTCTCTTGTTGAAGTTCGCTAGCCGTTAGCAGTTTTATACGTACAGTACTTTTAATCCACAAGAAAATACTAAAAGGTTTGGAAACTCAACTATAACTTGTAACAAGTTTCTGACGTCTGCTAAATGTGGTCGGTAGATTTGTACCAGCTCACACTCTCTGGATTTTTCATAACTTGCATTTTTTAAGGGCTAATGCTAACAGCTAAAGGAAAATAAACAAGGGAACGCTCTGGACTAGCTCAAATCTTACTGGGCTAGCTCGGATGCTAAGTGTTTGCGCGTCTACTAATTATATGTCTATGGTTTTACTTTCATTCTTTCTGAAAAAAATTGCTCCAAACATATGCAATTTTATAGATATTAGAATATTGAATCTTGACAATATTTTCAAGACAGACCAGGCAGTTCTCTCAAGAATGAAAACACCTCTAGACGAGGCAAGACTTTCTACTCTCTTTGTTCTTTTACAAAACAAAGATCATTTTTATTGTGAACTCATAATGCGACATCACCGACGACTGACAAATGTTCTGAAGCTTGGAGACAATAGCTTTACCTCACAACAGCACACAAACAAACGCCGCTAGCCTCACTGTCAACACTCCACGTCAATAATTACACAGAACTGTTTGTACAAGCCACTTTGTAAATACTGTCTGAAAGCTCCGGGTCTGATTTTGGAGCTGCTCGTGTCAACAGTGTCAGCGTCCCCGGCCTCTGAAGTGAGACCATCCGCCTTGTTTCCGATAATACTCTGAGATCAAAGTGTCTGGATGGAGAGCTGTCGACAATGGACAAGAGACACACTCCAAACGGGCCGACTGAGGACGCACAAAAAGCGTGGACTTGAGTGAGTTCTTAAGACACTCGTGGATCCTTCAGCGGCAGAGGAGCTGTCATTAGTTTAAGCCTTATTGTGAGCTCTGAATAAAGTACCGAGATGAGCAGCTCAGAGCAGTACGATACGGTAGTGTGCTGTTTGTACTACGCAAAGCCACCCGTACCCTTCTGTTTCGGTATATACAATAGTTGGACAAGAGAAAACACAGGCTCATGCGGCAAAATGTAGAGGGAAACATGAAATAATGTTTCTCACCAAACTCTGACTTGATCTTGTGACAAACAACTGCATTTTCACTGATGAAAACGTAGAGCCGAGAGACTTGGCAAAGCAAAGCTAGCATGTTAGCATCATGGTTAGCATAGGCTTTCCTGTGCTTTGTAACTCCCCAATCGGAGTCAGTGCCGAATTTGAGTCAAAAGTTGATGTGCGCATGCCCAGAAGCTTCTGCGCATGAACGTTAGTGTTTGACTACGGCAACACCTACGAGGACAAACAACATAGAATATGCTATATTTATCATTTACTTTTTAAATGTGCCTATTTCAGGTTACATATGAGCTTAACGTCTGTGAAAACACAAAGTTTAATGCTGCGTTCACAGCTAAATTCGCCTAAACGCGCGTTAAATTTCGCCGGTTATTTCTGCTGTTGACGCCTCAATAAGCTTCTAAGCTGCTCTGACGCGCGTCAAGGCTTTGGTGGACAAAAAGACACTTTCAACGCTCCAAAGCGCTTCGAGCTCCCGCTTGTTTACAGGCTTTGTTTTGCTCGTAGACAGACCACGTTGAGAGAGAGAAGGAGAGAGAGAGAGAGAGATAGAGGCTTGATGAATTTATAAATGGTTTATAAGAGTCAAATCTAAACTTTGAGACCATTTGAGGCGAGAAATGGTGGGTATTATTACCAAATCCACTGTCATTTTAACTTTTCTCTGCTAAATTTCTGGACCCTCGGCCTTCATCGGGTTCCTCCGCTGGCCGCAGCCGCTAGACGAGCGCTCTCCGCCGGCTACATGTTTAGCTTTGCACCGGCGGCGCCGCCATTACGGCGTAAGTTAAAAGTTGTCATATTTTCGTTTATAAGAGTCAAATCTAAACTTTGAGACCATTTGAGGCGAGAAATGGTGGGTATTATTACCAAATCCACTGTCATTTTAACATTTCTCTGCTAAAGATCTGAACCCCTAGGCTTTCACCAGGTGCCTTCGTTGGCCGTAGCCACAAGACGAGAGCTCTCCGGCGGCTACATGTTTAGCTTTGCCCCGCGCCAGAGGCGGTGGCGCCATTACCGGGTTGCATTTATAAAACGGAGCTTACCCGATCACACAACTTTCTCCTCCTCCAAGCAGTCCCTTTGCTGTCCCGTCCTCGTCTCCTCCCGTTGTACAGCAGGTTTAAACATGGCACCGGGCATTTTAAATACATCCACGAGAGCGCGTTGTCAGTCCAGATCATGTCCTGTGTTTGCCATGTCTCCAGATTTTCAAAGCAACGGACGGCCAAGTCTTTGAAAAAAGTCCCCAAACAAGCGACCTTTCGTTAAAAAGTTACTAAAATACTTCAGTAAACAGTCGTCCTTTCCTCTTGGTGTGACAGGAAAACAACATGTCACGTGTACGGGGGTGTAGTCTCTGATTGGTGGACGCGAGCGTCTAGACGCTGAAAAGTTCAGCAGAGCCCAACTCGGGCGTCGACGCCTGATGGGGCAGCCAAAGCATCCGCCGCAGGTTTGAGCTTCTTCTCCGCAAGACGCGGCGGCAGCAGACGTCTGAACAAGCGAATTTCAATGCCCAACGCGACGAAATTTCGCTGGACGCTCAAGACGCGGGTTTACATTGACTTAACATTGAAAATGGACGCAAATACGCCAAGACGCTGTCCGGTCTGAACGCAGCATAACCGTTCATAAACTTAAGCAAACAGCTCGGAGCAGTGAAATTTCGAGGTCACCAATGTTAGTGTTAAATTGAACGTTTTTTATGAGTGTAGAAAGTACGAGATTTTACGTGTGTTTTACAAAAATAGACGTTATTAAACTTTCTTAACGGACGTTTTTTAATCTCATATGATTGGCGATCCAAGCTTACAACTGACAAATAACGTTTTTAGCCGTTTCTGGCAGTTTAAGCAATGAAAATATAGTCAAGCTAACAACTAGCATGATTGACTCCAATTCGGCAAGTGACTCCGATTGGGGAGTGACATGGTTCATTATTTTCATCAGCGCTGTTATGCCGCTTCCTGGTAAGCATGCCTTTTCCAGATCCTTAAATTTAACCAACCCTAATCCTAACCCTAACCTTACCCAAATCACTTAAGTAAATATCTTAAAATATAAACTTTTGCTAGCATAGCCACCAATGCAAAGTGACGGTGCATGTATGGCATAGCTGGGTTGGGAAAAAAGAAATCAGGCATTTTCTGTTTGTCAAGGCAAAACAAATAAATTATAAAAAATTGTAATAAAGCATCCAACATAACCCAGCCTCAATGTATTACAGGTTAAAATGAGGAGATGATGCTTTGCAGAAAAAGAAAAAAATGAGGTGACGACAAACTGTAGTTTCTTGTTTACGCCAACCTGACACAAACATGGAAATATTGTATGTCTTTTTGTGAATCACTCAGATTGATATAAATTAGGTACAATTTAGAGTTTAAATCTTTAAGAAAAAAGTGTACAGAAAAAAAGGCATCACTGAAGAGGCAGTGCTTTACCAGATGGACTCTTGTGATTGTGATTAGGAAAAAAAAAAAACCTACAGTAAATACTGCATCTGTGTCCAGGACTGACAAGTCTGTGATGCTGAGCAGCTTCTGTGTGACAAGCTTTAAGGTTAGACTACATTTTTAGTAAAACATGGTAAAAAAAAAAGTGCGCGTTTTTTGGTTGTTTTTTTGAAGTTCATTATTGTCTTATGACACAGGTGGAGAGGTTATAGCAACCACATAAATGTAAATCTGGGTCAAAATCAACATAAATAACACAATGTGATAATGTGACAAATTATTATAACTTGTGTTAAATGATTGCTGACTCCAGGAAACAGTGTTAGTTGTAAATTGTCTTTATATTTTGTGCTTTTTGATGACACGTGTGGAGGGATTCCACACGTGTCAAATTTCTTCCGTTATTTTCTACTTTTAGTGGTCACTTTCTTGCAGCTTAACTGATGTAAAACTATGACAAATATTTACTACAAAGACTATGACACCAAACTAAGTCAAAAGTAGAAAAATGTTATAATCTGTCATATGGGCTTTAATATGATGTCATCAAGGCCTTGATACAGAATTACTTCAGCAGCAGAGCAAATGTGTAAGAGGTCATTATTGAAAAATAATAATGATAATCTATCATAAATACATCTTTTAAAAGTGCATATTTATTATATTTAAACTTTGTAAAATAGTATCTTCTGAAAACTAAATAAACACCACAGATATATTAGGTGTGAATTATTCACAACCAGATGACAAAGTAAAGCAGCCGTTATGTTGTTGTGATTCCCACGTTCCTCTGTTCTCGTCCTCATGTCAGACAAACACTGCCCTCTATCTACAGCCACAGGTACTGCAGCCTCTTCCTGTCTTTGAGCTCTCCAGGCTGCTACACTTTTTGTATTTTCATTTAAAATTTTGCTTCACATTTTACCATCATCATCATCATCATCATCATCATCATCATTACTGTCAATGTTAAAACAATGAGAGTGTGAACAAACAGGCAAAACGTTTCTGTTTGAGTCTGTGGAATAAAATGATTATGGAGATGGGCTTAAAACTAAGAATAAATAAATACATATTTGGGTTTTATAAATGTTAAGTTCAAGCAAAGACAACAATCTGTACGATAAACATCAGACTCAATATTCAATGTTTGCATATCTGGAAAAGATCATTTAATATTATGTGTAATTTGACATATTGCCCACCTGTAACAAAAAGTTATACTCTTCATTTGTTTTGACGTTGATCAATGTTCAAAATAGAAATAAATAAACAAGTTACTTCAAAATGTAATTGTATCTATTTCATTGTGATCCCTGACTTGTAAGTTTGTTCCTCACTGATACAATATGGTGCAAAGACAATGCATTGTGGGTGTTGTTGTTTTAAAGCAGGTCCTCCTCGGGGCTGGTTCTGTTGTAACAGCGTGAGTCGTGTGCACTCTGAGCTTTAATATGAACACTAACTAAACAAACAACAACATGTCCAGCAGCAGCAGACAGAGGAAGAGCAGTAAATCCAGTGGATATGAGAGAGGAGGAAGTGTTTCAGACTGACCCAGCATTAGCTTCTTCCTGCTCTTCCTAAACATACAAAAAAAACAACAACAACAACAAAAGTCACCTAATTAAAGCTGGGCTGCCTAATTTTGCATGGCTTAAAAAATTAAGTCTTTCTCCCTCTCAAATTCTTGAGGAAATCACACGTTTTACATGCATGAGTTTGCAATGAGGTTTGCACACACAGCTCTAAAAACAGGTTTATTCATGAACAGCCAATCGCATCACAGAAAGTCATATTTACCTTATTCTACCCTGCCCGCTTTTGTTGGCGGTGTGCTTCCTGTTTAGTTTGGTTTAGGAAGCTAACATGTTAGCTTGTCAGTCTTGTGTGTCAATCTCAAACATATATAATGACAGTTAAAATAAACCCCAGTAACTGAAGTTTTCATGCTAACTGAAACTAAACAGGAAGTGCACTGCTAAGAAAAGTGGGCGGGTCAAAATAAGGTGGATAGTGACTCACATGGCTTAAGTTTGGAAAGGAAAAATCTTTACAAATAAGATGAAAAAAGCACAAAGAAGTCTGTTTTTGTTTGAACAATGGAAATGAATAATCGGAAAGGCTCTCTTCACTAAACTTGCCTCAGTCAATCAAACGTTATTTATGAACTGTATTCCATCAATTGGATGTAACATAAAGCATTAAAACAGTGATTACTAGAACCCAAATGTCACTTTCAGTCTGAGAATGTGGTCTAAATAATGGCCCAGACCTAAATCTGACTCTTGTACTACTGTTTGTGGACTCTGCTGAACTGTGTGCACAAAGCATCAGTTGGCTTGTTTAATTTTGAAAATGCTAGCATCATCATTTCCTGTTTAGTTCATTTCCATGTCTAAAATGAAAAAATACTGTAAAATACTTGAGAAAATTACTTGAGAAAAAGACCAAAGTGTGTTTATAAAAGGATGCCTACAATTTGCACAAATGTGTACCAATGTACATTTCTTTCTGTTTTATATGAAAAATTCTATTTGTTTTAGGCTAGGTTTAGCATTCAGCCACAAATAGTAGGCTAATCTTAAAAAGAAGAAATAGCTCCGCACCGTAAAATTTAGTTTGTCCAGGTCCAGCATGGGCTGGTGTTATAGAGGTTGTTTCTCTTTGGTTGTTCATCCATGGACACAGTGTAGAGATGCGCGGGTCAGCTTTTTTTGTGACCCGCCCCGCCCGACCCGATTTAAAATTCAGCCCGACCCAACCCGGCCCGAAAAATGTGCTTAAATTTCAGGACCCGACCCAACCCGAACCCGCACACATTAAAACTGCATAAAACGTTGTTTTTTGCGAGCTGCGGCCCCCGCGGGGTACGTTTGTCTGAAATGAGCACATGCACTTTTTATCTGTACAGAGTAGCTCATCTTCTCGTCATACACGATCTTTGTGAGAGGCTGGGTTGTTTACAGTTCAGCAGCGGAAGAAAACATGGACGACTTTCATGGACTTATTTTTGGGGAGAAAGTTGTTTTTGTAGCGCTCAAAACGATAAGATTATGTCAGCAGCAGGAAGCGGCATCTACGGACTTCAGCAGCTGTTTACTGAGCATGTTTTTGGCCGCTGCTCGCAGAAGGCAAATGCAGACTGGATTTACTCGTGGATATTTAGACAATGCATCGGGATTTTAAGCGGAAAGAAACAGAACAGCGGACTTTTACCGTGGATTTGCAAAGCCCTGTGATGTGGATACAAACAACTGGATTAATCTCCGTCAGACAGATGTATTTTAAGCTTCACCTGGACAGTGGACCCCGTCAGACTTCGTCAGACATTCACGGTGAGTAAAAAGCTTGTTTGCGAGGGTTATTTAAACGTCAACATGCTCTGGAGTCTGGACGTTTCTCCAAGTGAGGATTTGACAATGATGAAGTTCAGGCTGGAGCATTAGTTATGTGTTTATGACGAGTCGATAACCTGGCTGCTCCGTCTCCTCCACAGAACGACGTTCTAGTAGGCTAGTTGAACTCTTGTCCATATCTTTCTTTCTGTTTTATAGCCAGTTGTAGCCTAAATAAACTAAGCTCAGAACGCATAAGTTGTGTCTTATATTAAACAGAATTAACGTGCTTGACATGAGGCTTATTGGACTGACGTTCACGTCACTTGAAGCCAAAGCATACGAGCGCGTTTGAACATGGGTTTAGACCCGACCCACCCGCACCCGACCCACTTCTTTAAATTGTGCTATCCGACCCGCCCGAACCCGCGGGCTGACCGCGGGTCCCGCGGGTTACGGGTCGACCCGCGCATCACTAACACAGTGGCTGATGGTCACAAGAGGACAAGGAAAACAGTGTTTAAATCTTCTGAGGCTTCAGAGGCTTCATTTCCTGACATTTGATAGACGTTCACTACGTAAGTTTTCATATTTCTGCTGAACTTGTTAAATACTCCTTTGAACATATAGTGTCTGTGATTATCGAGTTATGACTCATCTGTTTGTCAGCTTGAATTATTGATAAATTAGAAGAAGTGAAAACCCTGACCAGAGCTTCTGCTAGCAGTAGTCATTCTATAACCATACTAACAGCAACAGCAAATATAATAGATAAAGAAAATAGCTTTAAAATTAAAAGACTCAGGTATAATTCAGCTCATATTTCTGATCTCACGTGTTCTGACTTTTTCACTTGAACATGCGACAGCCCATCATGTCTCTTTCTTATCCATCTCCATCGGAGCCTGGAGCGTCTGGGGAGAGGGTGACCTTTACATTGGACCACACATAAGAATGACTCGCGAGCTCGTGTTCCTGTCGATGGACCTGACGAGAGCGCAGATTAAAAACACCATTTTCACCACAGCTCCATCCAGCCCAGGTAATGACTTTTCACCTTCTATTGTGAGTCTTATGACAGCTTTGGACAGCAGAGATGGAAGTTATTACTGAGCAGTTACAGTCATGTTCCTTGGTTCCAGGCGGGGGTGGGCTCTGTAACCTCCGCTTAGCCCCGTGTGATGGAAACTGCCCCAGATAACAGACTTTACTGGACTCATGCTGGGAAGGCTTTGTCAAAGGATTAGCACTTTTCCCATTTGGTTTGCATCATCCTTTTTAAATAGGCTACTTTCTTTTTAATTAACTGTAATTGGAGCACTCTCAGGGGAGTAGGAAGTCCATAGGAGAACTCTGGATTTTGGATATCTCTGAAAGTTTTAGTTTGAGTTATGGTGCAAAGTAATCACTTTTAAAAACCCTGTATCGAAATTTGAAAAAATAAAAAAGGCCTATCACGATGGCACATTGGTTAATGATCTTAGTAAGATCTTAGTAAGATCATTAACAAGAACATTCTGGGTGGGACTCCCAGGCAGCATGTTACTTTTCTGTGTAGATTTGTTATTCCAGAGTCTGTGTAGGTTTCCTCCGGGTGATTCAGTTTCCTCTACTAAACTGTGTGCCTATCAAGGCCTGACGCAACTCTGTCTTTCCTCAGAAACACGCACTTTCTTTAGATTACGTCGCTTTGAGTTGAATTTCTCAGCAATCCTTTGTTTTCCGTTGAGATACTTTATCTAGTTTTTTATTACAAACTTACAGTTTAGATATGTTGCTTGTAACAGACTACTTCACCAGTACTTTTATAAAAAGACTCTTTAGATTAGAACAACTTTTACTTGACTTAGAAAATGCTCTTATGGAAATGCATATCTACTGTATGTGTTCTCATGGCTTGGGTGAAATTGGTTAAGGTTAGGATTGTGTTAGTATTCATAAATAATAACACGTCTTTATCCACCATGCAAATAAACTGAGGCAGGCCAATCTATACGGGACATGTTAATAGCTTATCATGAGCAGTTTTCTTTATCTATTATACGACAAGGAAAATTACTTGATGTTAAGAATTTTGGGTTCTACATGGACCTCTAAGTTCATAGAATCATCCTTCGTGGGTTCTGTGGTAACTCATGTGAATTGTGGCTTGGTCGGATCGCTGAGCGCAGAAGTTGGTAGAACAAGTAGTTTGCAAGAAGCCCATGCGTTTCCCAAGTACACAAGGCATAACTCACTCCCAGTCTTCAGTAGTTGAAGCTAGTCACAGCTGTGTCAGTCTCTTAGATTCTATTCGCACTGCATCTTTCAACACGTAAATATACAGCGAAAAGCCAAAACGTAAAATAACGACAAATTTTGGTTGAAGCCATATGGCGACATTTTCTTTGGGTTTAACAGGTAAGTTTAAGCTTCAAGTTTCTAAAAGGTAGGGGCTTGTGGCAGGTTAAGATTTACCCATTAAATCCCCCAAAAATGTCTTTATGTGGTCATTTTACGTTTAGGCATAATGAATAGAAAAGGTGTGAAAACGTTATCTACGTTTTTGACATTTCCTTGTATATTTACGTTTTGTTCTTTTTTCAGAAACTGGGCTGGCTATTTAATAGGGATTTTAAACTACGATAAATCCCATGATCCGTAAGTACATCTCAATTGAAGGTAAAGAAGATAAGTTTGGACAGGGCGCTGCAAAGTTTGAATGGAGAACTTTATCTCTGTAAATTGATTAAATGTATTATTATGCCGTGCAAATAGGACATTAGTGCAGCGCTGTCACAACTCTGTTCATGTTCCAATTACAAAGTGTGACTGAAAAAAGATGCCCCTAGACTCCAGTCACACTCATTCAAACATGTTTGAATGCTAAGCCAGATTTTATCCACGCTAAAGTGAAACAGCTGTTTATGACTTTGTTTGAACCAGTCTTTATTATTCTAATGCTGCCCTTTTCTGCTCTCTGAATAAACATGTGCTCACACACAAATACATACAAGAAATCCTGTTGAGGGATCTGCAGATGAATATTAATGTTTTGCAATCAATTCAGCGTGTGACCATGTGCGTGATGGTTTTGACTGTTTGTTCTCGTGTTAAATGAGGTGCTGGTGATAGCCAGACCTTCCCGGTAAACTTACCCCTCCTTTAGCCTGCAGAGGTCAAAGTTCAAAGGTCAGGAGGACGGCTCTGTTGATGTGACCTGCTGTAAACAACACTGTCACTGTCTCTTCCATATGAATCATTCCCTTCAAGTACCAGACCTTCTTGTATCTTGAACGAGAGCTCATGCTCAGTCACTATGGTCAGTCTCAACGCTAACGTATTGTACGAAAGAGTTTTACTCTGTTATAACTTTATATATTCTTTTTTTTTTTTTTTTTTTTTTTGCAACACTAGAATTTCTCACTGTGGAACAAATAAAGAATACTATCTACTACACTCAATCAGAGTGGAGTTTGAAGAGGAGCAGAGCTGTGGTCAAAGCTTAGGATTAAAAAGCAATTTTCACAAAACTGAAAACTTTTGAACCGGTATTAATTTATGATCTAAAACTAGTTAAGAAATTGGAAGAATTTAATAAAGAATAATTCAGCTGTACATTTTAAACATTGTCATTTGCTCTGCTATAAATGTAGATTATGACTGTTCTAATATTTGAGCAGTTTATGCAGTTTTTATTTAACTAGTCACCATTGCGATATCGCAGTTCACCTTTTGTGATCTGGCGTGGTCCTAGTCTAGGTCTATGCTAATATATATATATATATTTGTGACCATTTCAAAGCACCAGCATTCACAGACAACAGCACAGAAGCTCTTTTAGAAAACTTACGGCAACTTGGATATGCAGGAGGAGCTGACCTGATGTAGCCTCATCCAGGACCAACCGAGACCAGGTCTAACCCAGGACTCTTCTCAATCAAGTCTAAACGCATAGGAGATTTCTGTGTTTCACAGTCAATTCAATATCTTTTTATATTAGCCTATTTACTTCAAACACGTTAGCGGTATGAACACCTTACAACTTTCAGAAAAACTAAAGACAAAAACATCTTTGTAATTGGACCTGTCTGCGCAACAAGCGCACTGGTACCGCGGTAAATGAACATGAAGCAGCGCACTAACAATTGTGTCCAAACACTACACCTTCACTGATTTAGAACGCAAAACTACCACAACCAATCCATATGAACACTTACCTCGTTGAGAATAACACATCCATGCCACGCATGGGCACCTGCCCTCTCTGAAGAAATAAATCCACAAAACGTGTGTCCATCGTGTGTCTTGGTAGAGCCATGTCCACTAGTAGCGTCTGCTTTTGCTCAAAGCGCTCCAGCAAACATGATCCTCTACCTGACTACCTGATCCACCTGAACCCGCGCATCACTAGAGCAATGTGTACAAAGGTTTGGACTTTTATTTCTTTAAACAAGACAGAAAATGTGAATGTATTTCAAAAAAGTGTAACGTGTGTGGTGAACAGTCATACTGCAATAGCTGCTAAAATTACTGTAAAAAAATAAAGATCACAACTTCACGGATTTGCGATTCGTGGGTCATTTGTCGTTTTCCGAAAGTAACCCCGCGATAAACGAGGGATCACTGTATTGCTAAAAATTGTCTGAATTAAAACATGCCCAGGAATATTTGCATTACCTGATTACGCTGTCTGTCTCTCCCTGTTTGTGTGTGTGTGTGTCTCTTTCTTTCTCTCTAGTAATTTTTTTTTCTGGTTTTCACTTGCAGAATGTCTATTAAGAAGATCCAAGGAAAAGAATAGATGGTGATGTCTCCACTATGATAAAAGTCTACATTGTGGCAGAGGAGAGAAGGGACGTCGCAAATCGCTGGAATTTAATTTAAGTCCACCCCAGCCCCTTGCCATTAGGACCAATAAAATTGTCAGTCTTAATGACGGTCAGTGGTACCTATGACATTTTTTGAAATGATGTCCCAAAAGCTACAAAAGGGGAATTTTTTTCTATTAAAAATGTGGCAGTAAAAATGGGGAGGACTAAAATTTTCCAAAGCCATCCCTTTGTGTTTGATGATGGGCTGCTTGAAAGAGGGGATGATCTATCTACTCATCCTCCCAACCATTTAAGGGTGGGGCGACTGTACTCTCCCTTTCCATCATTATTGGAAAAGTTAAAAAGGTATTTACACTTACATACCAAGCCATTGCCTAGTATGGGTCTGGTGTGTGTGTTTCTCTTGTATTTTTTTCCACTTAACATTATACTTAGTTTACCAAAAACAATAAACAAAAAAGAGACAATTCTAACTTAAAGCATAGAAATGATATGATAAAACACTGTAACTCCCGTCAGATGAATCAAATGTGATGTTATGCACAGCTGTGATTGTAAACATAAAACTTCAGTTCCATAAATGAGTAATGTTGTGACAAGCGTGTTTTTTTTTGTGTTGTTTTTGATCTCCGTGTAGCAGATCTGGAAAGACCTAAATCCCAAACATGCAGCGTTTTATGACTGTTGGTGTTGGCGTGGGGGAGAAGTCTGCACAAGTCATTAGTGCGTTTGACCGACGGGCTCTGAAACCTTTTACTGCTGAAGACCGGACATGCCCTCGACCTGTGACAAGAACAGACCCCCATGAATCAATGACAATATCTGAATACGGTATTGCTAGCTTGTAGTTGTTGTGACTCAGCCAAAAGACCCTCCCAAGAGGCCCCCAACCCATCTTTCAAATACTGCAAATACATATTTATTTCTTCAGCGTTCATTCTAGTAGGTGCACCTTTTGGGGTTAATGTTGTTTTGGCCTAATGCTGGTTACTTTTGGTCCAGACTTTACAAGCACTGGTCTAGTCCTTGTTTGATTCTGGTTCAAATCAAACAGAGGCTATAGCAGTAGTGACTAACATTACTGAAACAGATTCATTTTGTACAACCCAAAATTTTGGCAACATTAGTCACGTGCTGTGGAACTACCCGGTGCAGTGACCATGGCTCTCTGGAAAATCTGGCCCTCGGGAAAAATAAGTTGAAAGAAAATAACCCATTAGCTAAACGCGCCATCTTGAATATTTTAAAACATTTAAAAAAAAGTTTTGAAACTGGCGAGGGGTGGTGGAGGTAAACGGCCGTTCAAGATCGGATCGACAAAGTAATTGGCTTTGTCTTTGGTTCCAGACCCTTCTGCATTTGAACTGAATTTTTTTCTGTTTTTCACTTGCAGAATGACTATTCAGGAGATCTAAGCAAAAGAGTAGATGGTGATGTCTCCACTGTGATAAAAATTTACGTTGTGGCAGAGAAAAGACAGGACGTCGAAATTCGCTGCAATTTAATTCCACCCCAGCCCCTTGCCATTAGGACCAATAAAATTGTCAGTCTTACTGACGGTGTGTCAGTGGCACCTATACATTTTTTGAAATATGTCCCAAAAGCTACAAAAGGGGAATTTTTATTTTATTCAAAATGTGGCTGTTAAAAAGGGGAGGATGTGCTTAGGTACAAAAACAAAACATTTCCGAAGTCATCTTTTATGTTCCCTCCCAACCATTTAAGGGTGGGGTGACTGTACCCTCCCTTTCCACCATTATTTGAAAAGTTAAAAATATATTTATACTGACATACATAAAAAGTGTGATGGTTCAGGGCTTGTCCTGAACGGGCAAGTGAAAAAGTCTGCAACAAAAAAAAAAAGGCCATCAGAATGTAGGAGAGGTTGGCGGGTCAGGCACCTTAAACAGACTCCCAACAGTGGGAGATGCCAGCAGTTGTAAACAAACATTGATTGACAGCACAAAATGTGGATAGTGATAACAGCTTGAGATGCGAGTTGTGTGTCGGATGGTTAGATCGTTCTTAGAGGTGGATAACATAAGTTGGAAGTGGTGAGGTTTACAGCTGCTGAGGCTGTGCAGCACAAAGGGTTAGTTCAAGATGCCCTTTATTTATTGCATATATACATATGAATCCTTTGCATTACAGAAGCACATAAGCTCATGTGAGTATTTTGTTTAAAACTGAAAATAGGGAGAAAAAAGTCAGTGTCAGAAGGAGTGTAGCACCTGGTGAGTACAGTGTGACCGTTTGCCCATTGTGCAGGACAGGCACAGTTTTTGCACACACAACTGCAAAATGAGCGAGTTTGCACAAAAATGTCCAAAAGCGACCCAAAAACAATTGCAATCAATCGCGGATCAATACCAGTGGTTTGGGCAGATGTCCTTCTGTAACAAATGAATATGTGAGTAGAACTATTTCAGATGCACATATCAATCTTGTGTGAGCCAGGATAAGTGCACAAAGTCCTAAGTCCAGGGTTTTATCACAATTTGAAATTGCTTTGTGGAGGATTGGACACACCCAAAAAGTTAACATTAAAAGTCAAAGTGTATTTTCTCTCTAAAGTCTGTGAAGTGAAGTCCGTTTTATTGCATAATCCTCCACAGAGAGCACCTCTCTCTAAGCAGAACTCATCAGGAATCCCAGCTCACACATGGCACACGTCTGGCACATATGAACCAAATAACAGCTTTTACACTTGTCAGAAGACTTAGTCTAAAATCTACAGCCAAAGCCTCCATCTCCTCTGCAGCTGGACTCTCTTACAAAACAATCGTATGTACTGGATGTATGTTCAATCTAAATGTGCACTGGGCATCAAGGGTCTGCCACACAAGGAAACTGGTCGGTGTGTTAGTCATTGTGTTCAAGCAATAGACCCTGTGCATGTTAGCAAATGCTAATACCAGCTGTAAAATGACTGTTGGGTCTTTTCCATTTTGCTTGGCAGCTTGTTTAAAAAATAAATAAAAATACAATCATTATTGCAAGTTTTCCCACACAACTTGCCAAAATGACCAAGAGGATCTAGCTGCAGCCGATGCGCGGAGTGGAGCTCCACCGGAAGTGGAGCTGCTCCATTTCTTTCCACTCAAGATGGCGCTGCCCATCAGCTGCAGCCAGACTCTTCTTAAAATGACTGGAACAAGCAGATCAACCAGTGAGAGCTGTGCATGAGACTGAGATGCGGCAAATCAAAACGCTTCAGTCAGTGTGCTGTTGTGTGCATCTGAGAGGTGGACAGACACTTGAAAGCTAACCTTTATAACTACGACCGACTAGACAACATGCCAAATCACAAATCTTAGTCAAGTCCTAGTCTTCTAAGAATAGGCACTAAATGTCTAAGTGCCTATGAATCTCTGTATAGTATTAGTCTCGGGATCGTGACATCATACAGCTGTAGAATGTTCAGTTGGTCTAATGTTAAACCAATGGAGATTTTAAAATGCTAAATACCGAAAATATCGTTTATTAAATCACATTTTGACACTATATAGTGATAGATAAACTTACCAGTACTGACCCAGCAGTTTATTGGGCTGCTCCACGGCTGTTTTATTTACATTTTTGAATCGTTTTGTCTAATGTATTCCTATGGACGTTTTGCTTAACTATCAACAAACATGGCGGATTTGCCATTATTTCCATATAACCGCAGACGCTTCCCGAGCCTAATATGTCATTGGCAATGAAGCATCCCAAAGTAGAAATTACTCACCACTGTCATCTGAGTTCTTCTATCTCCTTTGATAAGAGCTCATATTTGATTCGGTCCACTGTGATGAAAGGACTTGTTGAAGAGTCATCGTCTTCAGTGATGGAGATCGTGGTACAGCCAGCTCAGCACAGAGAAGGAGTTGACAACTGAAAGCAGTTTCGAAGATCTCCCAATGCTGACGACATATCCTGAGCTGGTCATCTCTTTGAAGCCCTTTCTTGTTTTTTTTTTTTTTTGTTTTTATACTGAGTCAGTGTGCTATTGGGTCAATACACAGCAGAACACAGCAGTACACATTCCATCCACCATCTGCTCTGTGCAAAAAAAAAAAAAAAGGCAATATTTTCATTTACATAACTCCATCACATCTAATCTGGAAATGTAGATCAATGAAGATATCAAAGTTAATTTAAAATATATATTAAAATGTTATATTATTATTTGATTTTGGCAAAATAATGAACTTGTGCGAAAAAATACAGTCCTTGCTGTTTATTCTGACCCTACAGCACACAGTTAACACCCATACTACATGCTTTGTCCCATGATGCTTTGCAGCAGATTCAGCGCCTCAGGGTGGACACATACAGAGGTTGTGTGGAGCAGACCGTAAGAGAAGGTCTTTTGCTGACTGTGCAGAATGAACATGTGCCTTCAGTCCTTCTGTTTTGAGCTGTTGGCTGTTTGTTCACCTCTAATCCCCACGGCAACAGCATCAGGGGTCACAGCCGCCGTAATCACAGGAAATACACAAACAGAACACATAAAACAAACAGGCTCTGTAGAGGAAAGATTGCAGATTTTACCTAAACTAAAGCACCCGACCTGCAGAAGAGTCGCTTCTCATAGACACAACAGTAGAAACAAGTCAAAAAAGCACTGTTGGCAGCTAACAAGAGTTTCACTGTGTGAAAACAAAAGTTATGCTGCTAAATGAATGTGTGAATAAAATTTGACCCTACGACCCTTAAAAGTTACATGATGAAAAAACAGTGAGAAAAACAGTCGCAAGCTGCATACGTCTGTCATACCAGATCATACCTGATCAAAACAGCTGCTCTCGCCTTGTTTCAATATTATTTTTAAAGAAGTTTGCCCATATAAACCGACGCATGCGCAGTAGGGCAGAAAGTGACGTCGACCGAAAATCCCTCTATTAAAGTGCAATGTTATTCCAGTGTAATTAAAAGAATTGCATTCTTCTGATAATTCAAATTTATGTTGGGCTGGCACAGTATCAAGCAAATATCATTATCAAGATACGTCAAAAAATTATCAAGATATACATTTTTTTCAACATCGCCCAGCCCATGATATCAGCTGAAGTTCTACTATGGCTCAATACCCAATCCAGCACATTTTCATGGACTATTGCTCATATCCAAGTGAGTGGATCCCTATTTGTGCATCAAAGTAAAAGAAATATCACAACAACAAAAATAGATAGGATGCAAACAGCTAAACTATGAGACACTCGATGCAAAAACAGTATGGTAAAGTGCAGAATTTACACTTTTTGACTTTGCTTTGAAACATTTTATAGTTTGTGTCTGCCGCTTCGACAAAGTCAGCATAATCACACATGAGTCACTTTTAATGTTGGTACAAGCTGCCAACAAACCAAAAACAGCAGGACGGTGCATTACTAATCCGGAGTCTGGTAAGCATCATCAAAGCCTACCTTCCATGTTTTTCATTAAATCACGTCGTTTGCTCCCTTATATGTTTTCAGTTTGGTTAAAGAAGCTAATTACCTGAGTGACAAATACAATCAATAAACGCAAAGAGGACAAATGTGTTGTAAAAGTGTGAAACCGCAAGCATCAAGAACTAGAAACTTCACTATGTCTGAGTTGTTGTTTTTTTTAGCGTTTCCGAGCATTTGTGAGCTAAGGTGTCATGGTGGCCGAAGGATCTGGTGTTGATGATGGTAAACAGGCTCCAGATGTGGAAGGAGAGTAACTTAGACGAAAGAGCGAGAGACCTAAAGAAAGAGAGGAAAATAGAGAGAGAGAGATTCAAAGACCCACAGGGGACATGATGAACCGCTGGGTCACATCCGTCCACCTCTTTCAACATGAAGTCCTCTTTGCCCTAAATACTTTATGAACCAAGGCCCTTTTTAGAGATATGTCCATACATTTAAGATAATTAACTTTATATTTAGTTTGTGAAGAAGTAATAATAGGATATAGCAATAAAAGCAGAGAAAATTTTAGTTAAAAAAAAAAAAAAAAAAAAAAAAAAAAAAAAAAAAAAAAAAAAAAAAAAAAAAAAAAAAAAAAAAAAAAAAAAAAAAAAAAAAAAAAAAAAAAAAAAAAAATAGCAAAAACAGAGCTAATATTTATTAAGCACGAACAGACGCGGGGCACGTTTATAATCCCGCTCCTGCTCGAGCCTTTTTGACACGGAGGCTAACTAAACTACAAGATGCCGATCAAAACATGACTAAACTCTGCATAAATCAGCTTTATATTATCACTCAATCATGTGTTCATTGGCCTTCAATGCAGCGATGTGACTGAAGCGCTTACCTGAGACAAAGTTGCACACGTCTCTTTCCGCCAAATCCAGCTGATTTTGCCCAAACTTCGTGTGTTATTTCCGTGCCTTCGTGCATAAAATACAGTCCTTCATTCATTCCTCGGTAAAGTTTTCCCCTGCGCTGCTTCTGTTGTTGATCTGCGAGTCCTCGATCGTCTGTGAACGAGGTTCAACGCTTTATCATCTCCCGGGTTGAAACAAAACGTCCGCATTTGCAATGAAAGCAAATGATTCGGTCCAAAAACTGTTGAATCATGTGTTCTATCGTTCTGTTTCCCTTTTGGATCCATTCTCGGGGTCGGACTGATGACGTGACGTGATGTTTTGTTTGGTAGCCGACGACGCGAAGGAGAAAGCATCAAATAGCTGTACGTTCTCGAGGTCGGACTGATGACGTTTTGTTTTGTTTGCCGACGACCGAAGGGGAAAACATCAACTTGCTGTACGTAAAAATGCTTGCCAGATGCTCAAATACTAAAGTTTGGAAACTAAACAACCACTGTGCGGTGGTGAGTGAAAGTTAAAATTTAAAGTTACTTTACGTTGTTGTTTAACGTTGTTGTTTTCCCCTTCGTTTGGCGTTGCCACAACACGATGGCGCTAGTCCGACCCCGAGAATGGCCCTGACGCACCTGTCAATTGTTTACAACAGCGCGCGGAGCTGAAAGAAACACGTGTCGCTCGGCTATGACGTAATTCTTCGTTGACAGAAATGTAGAAATTAAATATTTATTCTGCACATTTTTATATTATTATATATCATATTATTATATATACTTTAAGAGTGTTTGACATAATTTTCCTCCTACGAAAATTCTGTTAAAACAAAAATATTTTCACACAATTTTCCACTTTCATATTTTTTGAACGGCCTCCAAGGAGCCACTAGGGAGCGCAAGAGCGCATGGTAGGCATTGCGACCTGTTAGGTAAATGTTTGCTGACTCTTGTAGAAGCAGAAGTGGTGACTATAAATCTATTCAGAGTCTACTCATTAGAGGTCCTGTACTGTACCTGATTTTGGCTTCCTTAAAATGTAAACAAACCGAAAGAATTCCTAAATCTGTCTGCATGTTTTTTTCATTTACCTAATGCATTCTGAGCCTCCCAATTGTTAACTACGTGTTTTAAGCTTTTTTCAAAGCTGCTTAGGAGCAAGACGTGCCAATATGCTAACGGCAGTTAGCTACAATGCTAACAACAACAACATCAGACAAACTTATCAGCGAAGGGTGAACAAATGGGACATTAGACACAAAGACAGGACATTGCGTATAACTTTCACTTGAGTAGATACATTAACAGAGTATCTATGCTAGGGGGAAATTAATTTTAAGCTTTTTTTTATTTATATGTTTTATAAATAGATTATTTCATTTAAAAAAAATAGTCTCTTTAAGAAGCTGCATACGCATTTTCACAGCTATTGCAATTTCCTCTCTACCTTCTATGCAAAACAAGTAAGCAGTACAAAAGACACTTCAAACAAGGCTCTGGCCTCTCCTAATGTGTTCCATAGCTTTGCTTAAGTAGGTACTCTTATTATTATTCATAACTTGTGATTACAGTTGGCAAATAAACTGGCCACAAACGCTAATGGCTACAGGAGCAATGAGGAATCGCTATGGCTAATGGCTAACAAAACAATACAGTCATGGAAATAAATAAAATGTACTGAGTCCTTTCTATCTTCTTTAGAAATCAGCACAAAATAATCATGTTAGATGTGCCACTCTCTAAAATTGTTCCTCTTGTATTAATGACCTGTGTAAGAAAATATCATACTACTTATTAATTAATAGTTGCAACAAGGGTTTTATTTAGATTTCGTTTTTTCATGTTATCAATTTCCACGTTCTATAAAACACAGTAGTACTTACCAAAATTAGGGTTATTTGACCTCATTTTATAGGCCTTATATCAAAGTTCTTCTTATAACTAAATATATCGAGTTTCCACTAAGTTGCTCCTCCTCTTCCTTTAGCTCTTCTCGTACAGTCTGGTCTGTGTTTGCCCATCACAGAGAGAGAGATTTACAGGAAAACATAAATGCAAATGAACACTGCAGAAGAGTGAGTTCTGCTGAAAGAGCCTGTTTTCCTGACCACTCCAACAACGGAAGGAGAGGAATGTGTAGTTTCCATCACATTCATGGGTACGAATTCACATGTATCAGAAATGTGTCCCGACTTTGACCTGTACAAGACACAGAAGCTCAAACATCTGCGGAAAGTCTATTTGAGGAAGAGTATACATTCAACAAATAAATGGCCATTGTTCACATTTATTTAGAGCTTTTTTAAGGCACTCAAAGCACTTTGCATCAAGTTACCACTCACCCATTCACATTAATAAGGGGAAGTGTTTTGCCCAAGGACACAACAGCGGTATTACCTGAGGGAGTGATCCGTCAGCCTGTGGGCCATGAGTGACTGATACTAAACAAAACTAAAGCCCTGTTTCCATAGGCTCGGGGTCGGGGCGGTACGGTCCGGTCCTATGCTGTTTCCACTGTGCAAAGCGACCCGTTTGCCCTGGTAAATGCTGGGTCCATAGCGAGCCGTTTTGGTCCTGCTTTAGCCTGACCAGAAGCAGACCTTACAGCGGTCACCTCTTTAGCTGGATGATTGGACAAGAGAAAACACAGGCTCAGGCGAAAAACATGAAATAATGTTCCTCACCTAACGCGACTTTTCCCCTGTCAAACCGCCGCATTTCCAATGATGAAAACTTTATTTGTTCTCCGATAGACTTAGCAAAGCAAAGCTAGCGCATTAGCATCAGTGTTTCCTGTTTGTGAGGCAAAACACTGTAAAAATTGTAAATCCTGTGCGTAATGTGTCCAACATAATCCAGCCTCAAAGCATTAAACAAAACGTGTTTAATACAGATCAGAGTCGCAGAGGCTTTGAAAAAAAAGTTAAATAAATTCTAAAAAGTATGATTACCGGAAGTAGTTTCTTGTTTACTCCAGCATGACCTTCAAGTCACAGCGTCACAGACGTCAAATTATTACGCGTCTTTTTGTGAATCGCTCAGTGTGACCCCAGGAAGAAAAAGTATAATTCAGGTACATTTTCTTTTTTATTTATTTAAGAAAGCATGCGTTGTGTGTGAGTGACGTCGGCTGCTCTTGTAGCAGACCCTTGGGAGCCTGGACCTGCAGTGGAAACGCTCACCATCATTAACATAAGCGTCCCAAACCGCTCCAAAGTGAACCAGTCTGGGGGACCGAGGCTTATGGAAACGTGACTTTCTGTAGCGGTATTCTTTTACTTAGCATTAACGCATTCAATAGCATTTACTGGAGGCTTTCCGTTCCTTTAAAAGTAATGAGAGGCTCTCACATGGCAATCCGTCCGGTCTGGCTCCGCTTGTCCAGATCTTTTTCCGGTCTGCCGAAACACTCCGGAGCCATTTTTGATGAAGTTGTGAAAACAAAACACAACAAACAGGAAACCAAGCTAGTCAAATCATTACGCTACAACTAAAACAAATGAACTGATGTGAAATAAGCCCAAAACTTGGTGCAAGTCCTCTTTGGTTTTACATATACATGTGCTCAGTGATCGGCATGAAGTCCCAAGTTGAGCGTGAACTCGTGGTCTCGCCGATGCTGGCAGAGTCCGTACATATGCATGCATACTTTGGTCGCAGTGTGAGTGACTAGAGGACTCAGACAGATCCGGAAACCGGATCTGGGACTGGAGGCAGTGTGAGCCCAGTGTTAAAATCCTGGACTGTTTAGTGACTAAAACCACTTGACCATATGAGAGAAACTCTAGCGCCTCATTGGAAAACATGATCACATACTGCTTTGTGTAGATTGTGAGTGTTAGTGTTTACTGCTAGCAATTAGCACACATTTTAACCTTGTTTTGTTCAGTACAATGTGCAGCTGTACACATGTAAGTTTATACATCTACCTGAGCAAGTAACTGAAAGCAAACTGTATGAAAATAATAAAATAAGTCTGATCCTAGACATTTTGGTTTCAAAATGTTCACTGAAGCATTGAGTTGAAGATCTAGAGATACAAGACACACAATCATTGTGTTTTAAGATTTAGTGCAAAAATAAAATGTGATTTTGCATTTTCCAAAGCACTCAAAATGTTTTTCAATCAATGATGCACACATCCAGTGTATGGAGACACTAGGCGAGGTTTTCCTGGTTACATCTGTAGCCTGTCCTCAATTGAATTTGCATTTGTATTTTGCCCTTCAGGGCAAACATGTATTTACGTTATTTCTATCAAAACATGATTCTATTTAAGTGCAACAGAAATACTATTATACAAATCCTCTCCTGGTTTACATTTTCTATTTCATCCACTTTTGAATGAGGAGGTTTCACATTGTACAGACTCTGGTGCTACACTGCCCTCTATAGAGACAAGCACAAACCACAGCATTAGTCACATTATCATTTATGGAACATGCTTAATATATAAATGTGTTTGCAGTGACCTGACAGTGTGCTAACCTCAGTGTCCTCCTGGATCCAGCTGATTAGATGCCTCCCTCTCCCGCGCCGCTTCCCCCTGTGACCCCTCCTCAGACAGACTCACTCCAGCAGCACTTCTATCAGAGCTCAGGTAATGACTTCCATCACATGCGAGGAAATTGAACGTGACTCGGGGCTGTTTGAGTCTCTAACAGGTTGGCGAGAGCAGAGAGAAGCTCAAACCAGACATCAGGCACATCCACTGACAGATAGAGATGTGTTTATTATTCAGGTCAACATTTAAAGAAAAAATTGTATAACATAAACATTTAGCTCATCAAGTATAAGTATGTACCGAGTTGAGTTCAGAACATGTCCTGAAAGGTTTAGAAAGTGCTTAAAAACAACGTGACCTTTTACATGGACTTCAGAGCAGTGCAGATGCATATCTCGTGCAGGTGTGTGAAAGGAATCTGTAGAGTACTGTTTACCGAACCGAACTCGCAGTCTGTGAATGAGAGGTGTCTGTGTATGGCACGCTAATGTGAATGTGTGTAAACAAATTTTAAAAAAACAATCCATCTAACTGTACCCATCTTATGTGGTTTTTTTTAGTTTATTTCGACAATGCACACTAATGAATGAATTAATCTGTTGTGAACAAATGTAAATATGCCAATTTATTGCTACATAGTTCATTTACATCCAAAGACCATTTGAAAAAGTTAAGTTAAGTTAATTATTTGACTAGAGATCACATTTTGTCCAAAGACTGTTCTATAGGGCTCCTCACAGTCTGCTCTGGTCGAGGCCCCGGTCCTAATGCTACTGGCAGTTGTTGTTTTGGAAAAAGTCTGACATGGTCAGTCTGCTTGTCCATTCTCATTTGTAATGAATATGATTGTGAAAGGATGATGTATGTCTTAAAAACAGTTCTTATGATCTATAAAGAAACACAGATCATGCTGTATCTATATTTGGCTGTGATCTGCTCTAAAGGAGATCTGAAATCACTTAAAACTGGGGTACCTGCCTTTTGGCATTGTAAACTTGTATGCACAGTACACTGCTGTGTACTGTCTGGATCAAATAATAAAGTCACTATCTCAAACGCCTTGCCAAAACACCTAAACCCTTGTTGTCTGATAAAAGCTGTTCTTATATCGTAACTACAACCAAAAGTGAACGAATGTGGCTATTACCCATGTGTCGAAGGATTTGTGAGAGCGAGAAACTAGTTAAACCGATAAAAAATACTTATTTTTGTGCTAAAAATGAGCTAGCCCAGCCCCTCTTCAAAACCACCAGTCATGGTCAACAAGGAGGAGAGAACAGTCCACCGCACACCCAAATCACTGTCTCTTTGACGGTCTCTTTAAATGCTATGTAAGGAATAAAATATGGAAAAACAACTCTTATTGTAAAGCCAGACTTTCCAGGCAGAACAATAACATCTCTATGGCCACGTTTACATGATGTTTCCTAATTCTGAATTAATTATTCCGAATTAATTAATTCGGAATTAAAATATTTTCCTTCGAGTTTACATGGAAATAATAATTCCGAATAAAGGTTTACATGTTAAACACGCTAAATCGGCTTTATCTTATTCCGCTAACGTCTGGGTTAGAAAGAGAGAGGAAAGGGAACGCACATACGTCATTACGTAATTACGTCTATCGGAAAAACACACATCCGATGGATACGGGATACCGGCTTTGGCTTTTTTTCACCTGGGATTGTTGTAACGCCACGGACGCAATGATACTAACTTTTTTGGAGTCGTTCCGATGAAAGTCTTTAAGCAGCAGCTGGAGAATCACATAATCAACTCCACGTCATGTTCTGTGAGCGGAGGAAAAGTTGTTCCAGTTTCCACTTGTTTGGGATCAGAGCAGCGTCTCTCTCCGCGTACATGACGTACACTCATTGTTCAAAACTTTCCGCTGCCTCTGCGAAAAGGTTAGTGTTTCGTGTTTTCTCTCACTCACTCTTTTCATTGTTTGTAACTCCTGTAGCGCATTTATATGTAAAACAAAAAAGTTTCGAGTCCGTGCCGCCATCTTGCAGCGTCACAGGGTCAGAGAGGCGACGTAACGAGCATGCGCAGTGCAAACGGAATTATTTTTATTCCGAATAAAACGGTTACATGAGAAAGGAATAAAATTATTCGGATTTAAAAGCGGAATAAACCACCCACTTTATTCGGAATTAAGTTTAAATCCGAATAAACTTTTCATTAGGAATTAAGTGTTTACATGGTATTTTTAAAGCGGAATTAATTTTAATTCAGAATTAAATTATCTTTATTCGGAATTAAAGCCGTCATGTAAACGGGCCGTATGATAAGCTGGTGACCAAACTTCCTTCAAAAAAGTTGCACAGCGCATCTTTAACTCTTTGTGAATAACACTTAAAGCAGTCAGCAGCTCGTCCTAGATGGCAGTGTTGGTGCAGTCGTAGCAAAAAAATAAATACATAAAAATAATGAGAGAAAACTGGATTTGAGGTTTGGGCTTTGAGCTAAGCCGTGCAGACATCCTGAGGTGCATCTCCATAAAATATGCTGTTTTTATTGTGCAGCCTTTCTGGAATTCAGGTAAATCAATAAATCCTCTGCTCTGCTCTGTGGGAGATGAGTTTTTTTCTTTGCTGTCGGAGGTTTCTGCCCTGATTCGGGAGGAAGCGCGGTCCACAGGGTGCTGATGTGTTCATGACCCATGGGAATAATCTGTTCTGAGCATCGAGCTGGAAATACAAAACATGTCTGAGCTGTTTTTCACTGAGCTTTCTGTGTAGACAACTGGTTAGAGGGAGAAAATGGGAAAAGGACTATTGATCTAAGGCTCATTTGTAGGTACAGAAATAGGCACTTACTTTCAGAGACAAAGGGAAGTCAGTTTAGGTTAAGGAAAGCTGCTTTTGTAAAACACTACTTAATTAAAATATGGATTGATTGTTGCCTGACATTCATATTCATGCCGCTTTGTTTCAACTACAGTCTTTTGAAACATTAGTAAAAAAATTTTAAGTGTAACTGTAAAGTGAAGCCAAACATGCAGTTTTTATTCCACTTAAGTAATTGTATAACTTGATTTCTGATGTGAAATTACTCACTGTGATTTATTAATTAATTAACATTACAAGCTAAAGCATAAAATCATGGAGTGATTTTGCAATTCGACCATCAGGTCAAAGTTTGCCTAAAAATATAACTAAGGTTTTTTCATTCTTCATTTTCTTAGAATGATTCATTTTTGGTGGAATTTGTGAGAGCATTTGTTCATCCGAGTATGTAAATCAGATTCTGTTAAAATGACTGGACTTCTTGTTTCTGTACTGACTCCATCATCGCCATTGTCATCGTGATGTGTCTGAAAATTCCTTAATCAGGTAATGCTGTGGTTTTGGAAGGAAAAACTTGTAAAATGACTGGACTTTCTGTTTCTGAGTCATTTTCTAAGACTTCATACCAACGTTTGCATTTGGACTCCGATATTCATTTGTGGGATCATAAGAGAATCATACGTAGACTGGCTCTTCTGATTCTGACATCTCCTCAACAGTTTCTAAATCCGATCTAAAGCTACGCCACATCAAATGTTTTTGAGAAGAAGTTCAAGACCATGCTGTCCAAAGGGGAAGATTGTAAAATTATGAACCAACTGTCTCCATCTGACCTTTCTTCCGATTCTTTTGAAGATATAGAAGAAAAGGTAGTTCCTCCTTCTAACAAACTATGTGTTCCTGTGCTTAGACTTGAGTCATTGCTTAGTTAGAAAAGTCTACTGCTTTTTCTTCTGTTCCTAAACCCTTTTCTCCACTCTTGATGATAAGAATTTGTTCTTCATTTGTTGGGTGATACAAGCATCGTGCATACACCGGCTCTTCTGACATCTCTTCTACAGTTTCTAACTCTGATAAAGCTACGGCACATCAAATGTTTTTGAGCAGAAGTTGATGTGACGCTGAGACCTTTCCGGGAAGAGCTTAAAAAGATGACTGACCTGTCTGTTTTTGATTCCTCTTCTTCAGATTCAGAATTCATTTCTATTTTCACGTGATGTGCTTGAAAATATTTGGATGGTAAATCGCTGAGGATATGAGAAGGTTGTGATATAACTGGAGTTTGTGTTCCAGAATTTTCCTCCGCTCTAGAGCTTTCCATGTTCTCGTTTCTACTGTCAGATACGTGAACTGTTGACTTAATCTTTGGGAAATCATTGTCTTGAGTTAGCTTTGAGGTAGAAGGTTGTTCTAGGTCATTTTGTTTTCCTAAATCTTTATGTGACTCCAGAGCTGTTTTGAGGGCAATTTTCTGTATAGTAGTCCATTTAATTCTTGGTAATAAATGGATGTTCTAGAGCTTCAGATGGAGTTATTCTTGTCTTTGGGTTTATGGTAAGCATCTTCTGGATTAGATCTAAAAATGCTACTCTGTCCAGATATTCTGCATTCAGTGTCCTATCTTGGCAGTTGAGGAGAAGGTCTTGTAAGTTCTTTGTTGATTCTAAGGTGTGCTCACCCATCTCAGGAGCTTTGCCCGTTGTGACTTCAAACTCACTTGGAGTTTTCAGTCTCCATCTTGAATCTTCCTGGACATAAAACTTATCCCCTCGCTGGGTCTGTGTGACCAGGCGCTCATCAGGGACGCCCAGGATGTGAAACATTTGCATTAGGTTTTCATAGAAGTCTTTGACATAAAAAGGTATGGAATACAAGTAAAAGCGCAGACAGCAGCCCAGTCTCCACATGTCCACAGCCTCAGACAGCGAAAGACCCAATGACATTTCTGTAGCTTGGAAACTCAGCGGCTGCATCGCCATCCCAACTCTAAGTTCACATTTCAATCTGGCAACCCAAAGTCGATCAGCTTCCCAACGGTTCTTTCTCGTGATCTACAAACATGATATTATCTGGTTTAATATCCGTGTGTATGATCCTGAGTCTGCGCAGACTGTTTGGCGATTGGTCAGATGTCATTCATAGGAAGGTTCTCAAACTCTAGTAGTGATGTTTGGAGCTGGATGTGTATTTTTTTAACACGGGAGCCCATGCTGTTGAGCTTCATAGGCTTTGACAAATGAAGGAATGGAAGTATCATCACAACTACACCAAACAAAACACTATGAATAGAGGTGTGCAATATATTAAATTTTAGATATTTGATGTAAAAACAGAATACCAAGTACATCGTTTGTAGTAAAAAGGCAGCAAAAGAGGCTGTAAAAAAATAAGAAAATGACATTGTGGATGTTCAAATATAGTTAGACAGTGATATATTAGTCAATAAATCACTAATTGGTCTCTTAGTTGACTAAAATTTGCATTAGATAGAAAGCATGATGCAAGCTTATTTAGATAATTTTACATGGAAATCTCATTTAGCTGTTTTTATTTTTGGTTTTTCTTTGAGCAGTTAATTAGCATGCAAACATCTGAGCTTGTGTCTTGTAAATGTAGTCTGGGTCAGACCATTGACATACTTGCTAGTTTTGCTTTTAGTCGACTAATCGATTAGTAGCACATGTTTTAAATCGACCAAGAATGTCTATAATCAACCCAGTTAAGCTAATATAAGCTTCAATACATTTACAAACATGCTTAATGAATATTGTAATTAGGGATGGGTGATAAATCTGTATCAATATCGGTATCATCAATATTTGCAATTTTTTGCTAAATCAGTATAGAAGATCTAAAAAACAAGCAAAAAATGATATTTGGCGGCAATATTTTTACAGGCTTAAGGCGAAGAAACGTACATTAAAACATTTTACACTTCCAATGTAAAAATATAAGAGCCAGTGTTTCTCGCTGTCGACAGAAATGACAAGTGTAGGTTTTCCAGCAGGAGGCTGCAGAGAGCAGACGATTGCTTCAAAAAATCTCATAGACTAACACATACATTTAACAAAGTCAAATGTTATTTAGATCTTCATTAAAACATATATATCGATATTGGCAAACATCGGTTATCGCCAAAAATAAATCAACCCATTCCTAAACGTAATCAAGAAAGCCTACATAAAAAAAAAAAAGATCAAGATATTCATTTTTGTCAATATCACCCGACCATACTTAGAAAACTGGTCAAAAAGAGAGTTGAAGCGTCTCGATCTTCAAAAACTTTCCTGGATCACACCTGGATGAATGAGGGATTACATTGACAAATTTATGAGGTTATTGTTTATGTGACTGTCAAGGAAGCATTCAATAGGTCTAAATCCAGCCTAATCTAATCATTTGCAAGGTTTTTATTATAAATCAACTGAAAGTAACCACGAGTCCTGCCAAACGTGTTGAAATTCCACACTGCATGCAGACCGTGTTTCAGACAGGACTCAGCTGAACCTCTGAAGCCCACAGGGAAATGTTTACAGTCGCCATAAACCTTCATCTAAAGACACAGAAAAGTCTTCCACATCAGTTTGTGTTTGCTCCAGATGTTCAGTGGGAGATGGAGGAGGAGGAAAAGACAAATATTAGTCCACAGGAAAGCTCCGCAGCAGGCTTTGGGCTCAAAACATCAACAAAGAGACGACATCTGCACACACAGATATGCTGGACTTTAGCAAGGCGTCCTCGCTAAAGTAGTTTTAGTCTTTGTGGTGAATATTTAGCATAGCATTTGAGTTGCAAAAACAAAAAAAAAAGTTACAAATTAAATGAATTAATCTGAGAATCTTTCAAAAGTGACAAAATGCAAAGACAATTTACACACAACTAACACAGTTTCCTGGGAGTTTAAGCAATCACTTCACACAATAGAAGTGTTAAAAGGTGATGTCATTTGTCAAAGGTCTTGTGTCATTTATGGTTGCCAGTGTCAGCTGTGATATTACCTCCACATATAGTAGATACAGTTGGTGAGTTTAATAAACAATGTGGAACAAAGTCTCCGAAAAAAACAAACAAATATACAACAAAATGTCAAAAACGTACAATAAGCACATTTTCACTCTTTTTTTTTTTTTTTTACGTCAATATGTTACAAAAAGCCAAAATGTGAAATAACCACAAATTTTGGTTGGAGCCATGTCGTGACATTTTCTTTAGCTTAACGGGTACGTTTAGGCCTCAGGTTAATAAAATGGGTACGTTTTGGGCTGGACTTGGGAGGTTAAGATTTAACCATTGAAACAGGTTAAATGTGAAACATGCTTATTGTACATTTTTGACATTTTGTTGTATATGTAAGTTTTTTTTCTCTGGCACCACTCTAGCTAACTTATTTGCAAATTGTTCAGAGCAGATACGTAGTACAATGCCTGTTCCAGACTGGCTCTCGTCATATCATAACTGCGCATGTTCATTGGATGGAGAGCCACTCAATCTTGCTAGCTGCCAATGCGACACTGAGCACAGCCATTGACACAAAGAGGGGGCAATGTTTTTCACCAGAGATTGGGGATTTGTCTGAAACAATTCATAGACTGGTGGAAAAAACAGACTACATTTGAACAGACAGATATATCAAATAAAGAACTGAGAACTCACGATCGGTATCGAGATATATCGTGAATCGCGTATTGATACAGGGAGGTGCATCAGGATACAGTATGTATCGAGACACTTAAACTCATAAATACACTTCTGAACCTGGCCTGCTGCTTTAAGTCTAAAACTATTCTATCATTTGTAGTACACTTGTATGCAACATATAAAAGCAACATGAAGTACAATGCTTCTGCATTTTGTTATTTTACATAATCAAATTTACATTCTTAACATTGATCTTAAATAGGGTTGTACTCCACACGTTACAAACATTTTACAGGTAGTAGACAATACTTTTCTATAGTATAGTATAGTATATATATTTTTCCATTTGGACAGTATGGTCAAATGTTGTAAATCAGTGAAATCAGCTATCCACTGATACAGACAATGTAGAAAAAAAAAAAAAAAGGTTAAAATACCAATTTGGCACGATAATTACGATAATTTAAAAATGTTGGTGGTAATCGTGTAGAGAGAATTGTGTCGGGATTTACACGTATCAGGATGCATATTATGTCGGAGGGCTCTTGGTAAAACCCAGCCCTAACTCAAGATATGGCAATTTAATTAAAAGAGCAGAGATGAGCCTTTATTCCAGAACATTCTTAGTATTCTGTTTAACAAAAAAAGCAACATATTCTCATATTTTGTCATATATAATGTAAGTTAACATACGTATTATGCCAAAACTACAACTCCAGTGCAGATTTATTCAAACACAAATGAGAAGAAACCCTTATGGTTCACTAAGTATCCGTTGTCTCCCATAATAACCACAACTATCTTTAGTAGATCCCACAACTACACAACTGGACTGAAAATGTAGGAAACTTTCTAACACTGTGTCCTGCGATTATTAGCGTCCATAAAACCCAGGCCTGCTCTGTAATCTGCAGAGCCTATGTCAACAAAAGCTGACTTTTTCCATTGAACACATAAATTATACGGTTCGTTCATGGTCATATCATTTGTGGTATCTTTCTACAAGGTCAGTGGCCACAGCAAAAACAGTTTTATTTTTATGGAAAGGCTTTTGAGGACAACTCCCCAGGTTGTATTTATGTTAAAAGTGGAATCACAGAAGGAAAAATAGAAATTATCATGTTTTAGCTGTAAAGTGGATTAATAATACAACTGAGTTACTTCTGGCTAGATTGCAATCCTAATTTTGCTCAATCTCAATAATTGACTAGCTAATTTGAATCTGTTTTTTGTTGGCAAATCGTGGTATGAGTACATGCAGTAAGACATGCTGGGCAAAACTTAAATATAGAATTTCACCAATGATTAGACCTATGCCAAACAAAAACTGTATCAATCCTGACACCTGAAGTTAAGGCACTCAGAATAGGGAAATAATAGGAGTAAACACTTCATTTACTCCTAAAGCAACACTTTATATAGTACAAGTGCAGTTTGACTCATGTTATCGAACACTTCGGAGCTAGTACGGTAAAATTTAGAGAACTCTCGAGTATTCCTTGTTTATTTTCCTATAGCTAGTATTATTAGCCTTCAGTAATCACAAGTTCTGAATGATCCAGAGCAGTGGTCACCTACCCTTCGATCACGATTGACCGGTCGATCTCCGAGGCAGTGGAAGTCGACCATGAAAGCCCTGTCTGTTTATATGAACTTTATTCATGACCTACAAGTGAAACCTATGACCATGATCTATAACCGTGGTTATAGGTCGTGTCAGAGCTACATAATGAAGACCTAGACATGGTCGAAATGCATTGCTTTGTCCCTATTGACCCTATTTTGTCCCGCCTACTTTTCTAGGACATTCACTTCAAGTTTAGCTGCATTTAGCCTGTAGATTTCAGTCGATGGGTTTATTTTAACTGTCATTATATTTAATTAAAATTGCCCCGCAAGACAGACAAACAAACACGTTAGTTACCTTAACAGAGCTAAACAGGAAGTGCATTTCCAAGCCAAGTGGGTGGGACAAAATAGGGTCGGTATGTAAGTTAAGATGCCTCTGATCTCCTTCTCTTTTTCCTTCGCGGGATGATTTCATGATTCTATTTTAAAAATATAAATCTATAGACTAGTAAAATAAATATTATTAAAGTCCATTTTAAATATTTTTTGCAATTTTTACAAAAGAATATTTGATTTTGCTGTGGAAGTTTTATTGACTTCTTTTTTTTCTCTGCTTCCTTTTGTTTCCTGTGTTCTTCCACAGTATCCATCTGGAACTTGCTAAAAGTGTTTGGGAAAAGGTGAAACATTTGATGAAATACATCGAGCTGATTGGGTGTGTGGCCTACCTTATTTGTGCTTAACTTAATGGTGTATCCAATGTCTGTGTGGGAGAAAACAAGTGTCACACACACCTCTCTGAAATAATTTCTGCTAAAACAGAATTCAACACAGCAAAAACACGTACATCCACCGGAGCTGTCATAAATGTTTTGCTTAATTCAGGCGCTACTTCCTGTTGTCAGACTGTACCTAGTTTAGATAAAGGTTTAATGTAACCAGAATTGTACTGTTGAATTGGGAGACTCGTTCTCATTTATGTTGCATGTTGTGTGTGTGTTTGTTTTTTTTCTAACTCGAAAAGCAGGCCAATAAGCTCTTTGCTTTCACTGCCAGAACCAATTTGCAATTACCAAAAGAATGTGTTATGTGTTAAAAGTATTATCTTTAAGTCTAAGGATAGAGACAGCCCCAGGGTCTCTTCAAAGCACGAGCAGCCTAACAGCGTTAAGTGACACCAAATAGAATTAGCAAATAAAATGGACAGGTTGTAGCGGGCTAATTTAGCACGTCAGGCCAAATGTAATTACCTTGTGAGGTGCAGATGGCAGTGTGTCCATTACTGAGGTCGCACTAGTCCAGACTCACAGTTGTTATCATTTGTTTGCCTGACCAGCCAGTCCCTACACGCTTTGACAGACACTGTCCAAAGACGTAAGGGTCTGGGATCAGAGCGCCGGGGATCAATTTCGAGGACGGGCTTCCGAGCGTGGAATCAACCAATCACAGAAACCCGGAAATTCCCCCGATGCAGCGACGCGCTGAACGGGTTGTTATAGTAAATATGTAGCGCAAGGATTTTTTCAATGGAGCATTGATCTATATGAAGGCCCTGAACGCGGTTTGCTGCTACGGTTTGATTGATACGTCCCTAATTGTTAAAACCGAAGCTATAGCCGAAAACAATGATCTATCAGCTACGTCCGCCGTCTTGGTTATTTTGAAACGGTTAGAAAAAAGTTTGAAATTGCGGAGGGGAGGGGGAGGGGGGCGTTTGTGATTGGATCGTCCTAACTTTGGACGACGAAATCGTTGGCTATCTCTTCAGTTCAGACCCTTCTGCATTCAAACAGAATGTAGGAGGGGCTGACTGGTCAGGCAATCATTTGTGTGTCTCATGGCCAAGGCTAAGCACTTTTCTAACGACGATAAACACTTATCAATAGAAAAAGGCTTGTCTAGTGAGTGATTTAGCAGCAACAATGTGATGCACAGAATCCTCAAAGACAAAAAAAAAAAAAAAAAACAATTTAAAAAAATCAAGGCTCTTTGAAAAAATCTGAAAACTCTTGATTTTTTTTTTTAGAATGGTGTTTTGAGGGAAACAAGAGATATCTTGCAGACAGAACTTCAGCATTGTTTTTGATAGGAAAGCAATTATAGAATATGATTAAAGCATCAAAAAGTACATTTTTAAAGAAGGAAAAATCTGGTAAAGTACTTTTAAGACTTCTGAATACATTGCAATGTAATTCTATGCAATGCTATACAGTACAAACTAGTGCAATACACAACAAACTTAATGCCCAATATCCAGATACAGCTGTTCATTTGTCATACAAATTTTGGGTCATTTTTTAAATTGCAGCCCAAGATAAAATAGACATTTTATCCCCAATTTATTTATTTTTAATGGGTTAGATGACCAAAAGTGTGACATTCTGAATCAGCTAAAAGTGAATAGTATTGGAAATGATACTCTTTTTTTTTCTTTAGATTTTTGCATTTTGCCTTTTGAAATATTTCACGTATAATCGTGAACACGCAGAACTGACCTGTCTGATCAGAAACAAAAGACTTTTCAATGAACATACATTTTGCAGGAGATAAACACCACCAATGTGATTATCTAGGGATTTTATCTCACAAATCACCATTCGGAGAAGAAAAATACACGACAAACGTGCCTGATTCTTTTCGTGTCCATCAAGAACTTTGTTACATTGGAAACCTTACCCCTGCAGTACACTGAGTGTCAGTTCGGTGCTTGGTGGGACTCTCGCAAGACGTAGAAAGCGCTTCAAACCAATAGGTGTGTTCAAGATGGTCAAGACGGTGCAGTCGGCTCGAGCCAGTGAGGGGGTCTGGGCTACGTCAGGGCTACGTAGGCCCGGTAATCTCGAGAGATCAATCTGGCTCGAGTCAACTTGACAAATCGTCGAGGCGAGGAGAAGCAACTGCTCCCGGCTTCACCGCCTCGATGACTACAAAATCAAGATGCATGATGGGAAATGTAGTGCTGTAACAGCCCGCTGATTCGCTCTAATCAGCAGCCGTTCCTCCTCCACTTTATCGTATTTGTGGACTTTTATAACATCACACGTGTTTAACATGAATCAGAAAAGACCCAGACTGTTATACATTACACACAGCAACATTAATACATGATCCTAATGAGCTGAAAGTCATTTTTACAAAGGCAAATCTAAAGTGTGCCAACTTGAGATCTTTATTCTTTGCTCTGGTGATGTGTGAGTGAGTTTGTGATGCGTGAGGGAAGCAGAAATGCATTTACAACGTTGTAGGTAGTTTTATTCAGTGCAACACTTCAAACAAACGCGAGAGCTCCGTGAGTCTGTGAGATCTGAGGCTGCCTCGTTGCTCTCGGGCTCAACAAGTCCAAGTTGAATCTCCTCCTCTTTGCCTCAGCTGCCTGCTCTCGTCTGCAATCCAGGCAGAGATTTTCGCATCTTGAACACACCTAATGTGTCCTTGTACACAGACCTCGAAGCAGGGCCAGTGCACGCCCGAGAGTCTATTTTCTCGCGGGAATCCACATGAATTTACCATTGGGCAAATACGGACCGCAGTGGACTGGAGCTGGTGTACAAGCACTTTGCAAGAAACTCACACGTGTCTCCACCAAACTCGCCTGTCAGTGTATGTGAGGCGTCAGTTTCAATCCAGCACCGCGACTGTAGATTTTGCAATCACCATAAATTATTACAATACGTCTTCATCTTGCTCGGAGAAATCTTAAACTTGGCGTTGAAAAGTTTGCTGGAGTGAGACTAAACTGAAACTTCATCTTTCTTGGTCTTTATAGATCCTGTTAGCACACTTCTCAATAATATGGAAAGAAAAACTAAACAAAATATACTGATTGATATAGTTTTAAAGTTCAGCCTCTATGTCACACTTTATGGTCCCAATTTCTGAGACTGAACCATTTGCATTATACCTTCACAACACCTGTAACAATATTGTCCCTCCAAATAGTATAATGAGATATGAGTGTCGAGTTTAGTGTTGATGTAGCGTATGATTCTGTCCCCTCCGTAGGCTTCTGTCCACAGCCAAGCCTCGGCCTCTTGTCCTTCTCCCTGCACAAATATTTAGCTTCCTTGATACCTCTATTAAGACTGTTTAGAAAGCTTCCCCAGCGTGTTCACCTCAGAGGAAGGATGTATAAAGTATTTCTTGGTGTAAAATCGCGAGGAAGTGAGAACCGAGAGAGACAGATTAAGTGTCCGAGCACACCTTATGTAAATATTTAAGACATCTGCAGAATCTGGATAACCTTCGCTGTCGCAAAAAGACGAATGTCTTCCTGTGATAAGTCCAGTTTGAATAAAAATGTGTTGTACTTTTGGTGATATTTGAAGATGCTTGTCCCTGTGTGATGTCAAACCAAAAAATTCAATACTCAACATAGAAAAAGAGGAAAAATTATAATGTTTATGGTATGTTAAAAAGAGTTCAAAGATAGTGTGAAGATTAACAATTAATGGTGCTTCTTGCACACTGCCTGTTACACCAACTCCAGTTCACTGTGGTCTGTTTTGTCCAAAGCCACAATAACTTGAAAACTGCATCAAACAGCTGCGCTCTTCGAGAAAAATAAAGTTCTTGCGGCTTCCTTCTGCAGACCAGTGTGACTTTCGCACCCGGACTGTTCTGAAGTCAGTATACCCAACTCAATCTCACATGAAAGCGTGTATATACCATGACACAACAGGTAAAAGCGTATCACAATTTCACGCCTTCTGGACGTAAATATGGAGCCCGATCTCACAAGAAAGCGTACATTTACCACGACATTACACGACATGTAAATTACGTTTAATTTCGCACGAGTTCACAGCTGTGTTGCGTAATTATGGTACGCTTCGCCAGTCTCCAGTTCATTTCTATGGTGGTTGTTAAGACGTGTTCTTAATTATGAATATTAACGAAATCCTGATTCTAATCTTAAGACCTAAACTTACCCATTTTAGTAACTTGATGCCTAAACTTACCCGTTACACCTAAAGAAAACTCCCCGCATGGCTTCAACCAAATCTCGTGTCATTTTTAGTTTTTTTTCATATCGTGCTAAAAGTACGGCGTAATATAAGTACGCAAAAAAGACGTGAAATCAAGGTCATAATAGGCTGTTTTTGTGTCGTGGTAAATGTACGCTTTCTTGTGAGACTGTGTTGACATATGAGTGCGTTGCAGCCCCACTAATTTCTGTGGTGGTTGTAAAGAGTTATTATTTTGAATATTAAGAAAATTCTTATCCTAATCTTAACCTACCCCAAGCCCCAGCCTTGAACTTTTTAGTAACTTGAAGCCTAAACTTACTCGTTAAACCTAAAGAAAATGCCCCCTCCTGGCTTCAACCAAAACTGTGTGTATTTCACACTATGAAATATCGCTTTTTCAAATTGTGCAATATGTTCAGTGAGACAAATATACACCAAACATTTTGCTTATCCTACGCCAGCCCTATTCAACGTCAGGCCTGAGTAGAAATGTATTTTTACTTGATGGTGATGCTTTGGCAGAAACATAACAGTCTGTTCATATTATGCTAAAACTGACAAATATCAACCACCCATATCTTGGTCTAGCTCCAAAACTGCTCGTGAAACTACAACGTTCCGTATATATCTACAGACGAATTGCTTGCAGTGTCTGAATTCACTTGCTTCTCAAATTTGCAGACTCTTCACATGAACCTGACGACCACAGTTTGACGTAAACGCGTGGTCTCATCCCATCTCGTCTCACACGTGTCTGCCTCCTGCCACGGCTGCTTACGTAACTATACCGTTGCTGATGAATTTTTAAGGATTGTTTTTTTTTGCCCATCATCTTTTTTTTTTCCGAAGCCTGGCCATTTCCCATGACGATATGTGAATTGCGCTGTTACATCATCTGGATCAGGGCCACAGCTGAGATAAAAGCGTCCGGTGAAGCAGCAGTTCTCTTCATGTGATATGCATTAGCCGCTAACTGGGATAGCTCCTCATTAATATCAATGTTGTCGGAGATGCGCCTCCAGTAATAACGCTAAGATGAGTAAATCCTTTGCTTATTTACCAGCACTGGATCTGCCCAGCTCACTAAGCCTGAAGATGAGCTTCTCTGATAAATGTTTCCCAGGAAATAACACAGGTCACTGAGTTGGTGCATCAGCAGATTGTCTGTTGCTGTTAAGACCAGTTTTGAAAGAAAAGATAGTGTTAGCGAGGTAAGAAATGTGGTGAAAGAAGAGATTCAGTACATTTGTATACATGTCTTAAAATGTCACTCTTAATTCTACTCCATGAGTTTAGAAGAACTTTTTCATTAGTTTTAGGTGCTAGATCTTGTTAAGCTATCAGTAAAGCTAACAGCAACCAGGGGCGTAGCATCAAATTCCCAGGTACGAACTTAATTGATGTAATACATAATCTCGTGTTTATATATTTAGTTCAGCCTAGTCTCCGGAGAAAAGGTAGATATTTAACAAAATGACAATGTTTTCTCGCCTTTTTTACGTCAATATGTTACATGCTTATCATACGTTTTTGTTATTTTGTTGGATATCTATGTTTTCTCCGGAGACTGTGTTGATTTAGTTACTACATTCCACACAGCTATGTCTTTATTCATGACACTAACTTTTAATTTTCTTCAAGACGGCAGCTTTTTGTGTTTCAGTTTGTTTATGGTGACTTACCTGATCTGTAGCAGCTTAAACGTCGCTCTTGCGCTGTTGTGATGGCGATCACAATCACATCTATGCGATCATACTTCTCTCTTCTAATCCATTTACAATGATAAAGTCCCTCCATCCAAACTTTGCAATGCTCTGTCCAGACTTTTCTGAAACTTTTAGTCTGTAGTTACAAATTCAGATACAGCTGCATTTCGAAAGTCTTTCAGGTACAATAGTTTATTGGTTTCTTCTCTATAGACAATAACTCAGAAGATGTACTTAGAGTAGTTTAGAAGAAAAAATTATTAAGTTACTATAGACAGAATAATGTCTTGCCCAGGGACAAAACAAATAAATCAATAAACAACCATTATAACTGTAAAAGTTTTGATCGTGAGTCCTTTGATTGGTCGATGCCTAACTTCCTGTGGCACTTCTGTCGCTAGAATCCTGAGGACAAACTTTTTAAAGTGACTCAGAGGTTTCTCCCAGACGATGCCAGTCTAAAAGCACATGTAAGTACGATGTGATGTGTGGGCTGTAATTTCCCTCTAAATGTGTTTGCTGCGTTTGAACTCTGAGGGAACCTGAGATTTCTCCTGCTTTCAACATCTTTGCAGACGTCACGGCAACGGAGATTTGACTACTTCTGTCAGTGAAGTTTAATTTGAAATCTAAAATCGTTCGAGCGCCACATATCATCATCATTCAAGTAATTTAGTGTCTCCTTAGTGGTATTAGCTTTGGGACATTGTGTATTTGTAAAACTTTTGATTGCAGTCTTGATTGGTGCAGCGTTCAAAGAGGACTGTTTTTTTCAAGCTTGATTAACATTTTTACTTTTGTTTATGGTCAGTGGTCACATATCTTATTAAAGTAAAGCCTGACACTTGATAGAAGTATGGAAGATCATGCTGTTCTAAATAAGTTTTGGCCAATTTTGGTGCATACTGAGCAAATTCACAAGTTTCAGGTTAAATTTTTAATAAAGCGACTGTGTTAATGTCAGTGTCATTTTAATATAGTTATGACACCTGACAGAGTTGCTTCTCAGCACTATGAGCCCCTGCTTTCACTCTCTGTTAATGCTTTTTGAAAGGTTTCTGTTGCTGAAGTTTAGCATCACTTTAAAGACACATCTTATGCAAAGTTGACTTTTCTAACATTGCCTTCTCATTCAAAACACAGCTGGAGTTCTGTCTATGAGACGCTATTCTTTGCCTCTGAGCCTCAGAAAACACTGTCCAGATTTGTAATGTCATTGATAGAACTTAGATATCTTCTGCAATGTTTTAGCTTCATTCAGACTCATTTTGATCATTTCTGCAGCATAAGCATATAAGGCCAGATCAATTTGATTATTCCTTCTGAGTAATTAGCTTTGCAGGCAGTAGATCAAGCTCTAACTCAGTAACTGGTGTGGCTGACACTTGACTGCCGTTTGTGCTTTATTACACAAACATGAAGCATTTTGACTATCATCCGACAGTCATTTTCAATGTGATTGAAGTGACTAGAAAGCTAAATGGAGTTTTTGTCCTGTTTGTGACAAAGTACAAATATCCGTGGATCTGAGCTTAGATCAGTTACTAATGTAACTCCAGCTCTATGAATTTGATCATACTGATGGGTGATAGACTTTTTGGCATTAAAATTCATCAAATATGATACATACTTTAGTGCAATATAGTAAAGGCTTTTTTTTTGTTTGTTGTTTTTTTAGCTTTTAATTACCAATGTGTCCATGACACAGGCAAAACACATCAGATCTATTCTTTAGAAATACAGACGTTAGAAACTTTAGAACACTACCTCATTACAATCTTTTATAAAACGGTATTGTATTGCACTGAAATTGTGTTTACCAGTTGCATGATAAAGAATAAAAAAGTATAAAAGGTAAAAAATATAAATAACATACCAAATCTAAGAGAACCAATCTAGACCAAGGTTTTGTTGTACAAATGTACCAGTTGTATGTGCTAAAAATAGAGCTCATTCATCAAAAATTACAAGACATCATTTTGGACCTCAGAATGTTCAAATCCTGCGTACACCCTTCTTTAAGCATAAAACAGTCGGTCTCTTGGGTCACTTTCATCAGATTGAAAATGAAAACACTGTTCAGATACAACTTTGTCACTTTGATTGATACACTGACCAAACAATGCTTAGTTCTGTTACATAGGAGGCCAAAGTAAAACAGGAACAATTCAAACAAACAACATCCTGATTGTCTTTAAAACATACTGCGCCCTAAACTACATCTTTAAAAATGGCCAGAGGCAGAACAAACTGCAAGAGTGTGCCGAGAGTCCTAATCCTGCTGTTAACAGAAGAACATCTCCAAATATTTAATATATTAAGCACTGCAGTGTACAATGATCTAAGGCTCCGGTGTCTGTCTGTGAATGCTTATAATGACTCTATTAAATGTGCTGCTGATCCAGATGATGCTGTTAAAAAAACAAATCCTCCCTCTGAGACGCTTGGGAAAGGTCACACTGATTATTGTACAAGTGGAGGATAAGGCGCTTGTTTCCAGGTGAACTTAACACTTGCCTTTATGGATAATTCTGATGCTCTTTCCATGGCATTTCAGTCTTAATTTGCTCACTTCTCTTCACCTAAAATGCTTCCAGGTTGAGATGAGTACAGCCCTGTCTTTGTAGCAAAACTGGTAATGAGCTATAGCCCAAAGTGTATGAACTAGCACAGGGCATGTTTAATGTAATCTAGCACAATCTCTCTATGAAAACAAAAAAACTACAAGAGGCAAGTTGTGCAGTTGCTTTCAGTTGTGTTTTTTAATAAAATGAAAGTTTCCCTTGAATTGTATCCCTTGTATTTCACCAAACTCGCCTACTAATTCTGCTGTTGTGCAAATGCATATGTCTGTGTTTCCAATCTGTGAACTCTACTGTATAAAGAGAGAGACTACAGTGTTTCATAGGAAATCTGTTTGTGTGGATGTGTTTCTGATGACAGGAGCCACATTTAGGTCATTGTGATACAGCAAACCCAAACCCAAAAGTCGTGAATGCAGCAAAAGATTGTCATAAATCATGGCGTATTTCTGGAATAAAGTCTTTAAAAGCAAGGAAATTACAGACCTCAATTATCCCTGTGTGAATCTACTGTATGTAAAAAAAAAAAAAAAAAAGCTAATTTAAAGTTTACAGAAGTAAAGCTGGGGTGCACGGTAGCCAAGTGGTTAGAGCTCTGGCTTCCAATAAGGAGGTCGTGGGTTCTCACAATCTCTCTTGTGGAGTTTGCATGTTCTCCCTGTGTCACCGTGGGTTTCTCCGGGTACTCCGGTTTCTCCACTCCAAAGACATGCATGTTTAGGTTAATTGGGCATCACTGTAAATTCCTTAGTGAGTGAATGAGAAGTGAATGGTTGTCTGTCTAACCTGCGGCAAGTTGGCCACTGTCCAGGTGTTCCCGCTAAGGCCAAAGTCACTGGATAGGTCCAGTCACCCGCGACCCTACGGATTAAGCGGTAGAAAATGAATGAATGAAAGAAGTAGAGCTTATGCTGTGCAAATAAACAAAAGCTTGCTCAAATGTATTGACTGACCAAGAGTCGTCACAGGCAGTAAGGCTGGAGCTGTCCGAACTTATGATCTGACAATAAGTTAAACCGAAGTGCAAGAATTGTTACTGTGACATGCTTCCTGTAAACTGCAGAAGCTTATCATGTAACTGATTTGAATAAGTAATTAAATACGATACCTCCAGGCAAAGTACTTTATTGCATCGGAGAAACAAGTCATTGCTTTGCTAGTCAGTCTCAAGTCTTTGACCTAAAATCCAAGTCTGTATCCCAGTTCAACTCCTCTGATCTAGGGTCTAATTTATAAAACGTGCATAAGTACGAACATGTTACGTACAAAATTTGGCACGTTACTTTGTGGTTTATGAAAAAAACAACTTATAAAAGAAATAAGCAATGCAAGTCCAAATTTCTAAGATTTGTGCTTCTGAGGTTTCAGCGATGAGGCAGAAAGATTTGAGCCGAGAGAAATGAGAATTTTTTTTTGTTTAAGGAAGTTGTGTTTTGTTTGTACGTACATTTTAAGTAAGAACTCCACGCAAGTTTATAAATGAAAATTACCATGTCACTGACCTTCAAGTCCAAGTCAACATTTTTGTCCCAAGTCCAAGTCAACGTCTCCTTATCGTGTTGCAAACTACTGCGTTACCCTTAATATTGCACATAATTGACCAAATAATGGGCAAAATGCGACAAGAAATCACCAAAATTCAATGTAATAGATGGTTAGCGCACCAAAACTCCAGCAGCCATTTCTACTGGTGAAAAGTTCTTGTAAAAGCCTGAAAAACAACTCTGCCAAGTGACTGCTGAGTGAAAGGTATGTACCCGAGAATAATTATGACCACAGGCTGTGCGCAATCTAACCGGCAAATGGAAAAATAAATAGATGGCAACACTGCATAATAATTGGCCATTTAAAGCTATTGTTTCTTGTGAAAATATGTGTGGCCTACATCCAGTTTCACAATTACAACTTTTCTGTCGAAGTGTTGAAGAAAAGCATTTCAAAGACAAATAGTTCAATCTAAGTCTCGTCTTCTCCAGCGATTCAAATGATCTTCTTTCAAGTTTCTTCGTGATTGATCTGCGTATTGAGCCGCGCTTTTGGTTTTTGTGCATTATTTATTAACCATTGCGATTGAAATGAAAAGCCATTTGAATCTGATGTTTTTTTCTGTTATAATTGCATTTTATATTACAATTCATTAATGTGTTCCGTAAATGGCACGCACATGGCTAGAACACAAGTAGCCGAGCATGTTGTGTAAGATTTGTGCATTAATTATTAAACGCTATTACTCACATGATTACGTAAGCCCCCAGATCAGAAGTGCGTGCACAGATAGCCCACAGGAAAAAGCATGATGAATATTTGACATGTGTTTAAGCTCAGGCCCTTTACACTGTGCTGCCTCAGCTTCAGCTGCAGAATTAATCATGTGTTGGAGTGGTTTGGCCGCACACATCACATGGTGCGGAGATTGCTATGGTGAAAGGTGTGCAAGAAAAGGTAGAAAGAAAATTACTCAATCAATTCAGGGACACGAGTTAATGCAAGCTGGCACTTTGTCAATTCCATTTATGAGAGGAACTTTAAGGTTAACAATTGCCATTAGCTGTGACATGCTCTGGGTGAAGTAATCACTGCTGGATCTATAATGGTGCATGTGTAATTATGCTGGTCTGCTGAAAGCAGAGAAATAACCACGTTCAACATAAATGTAGTCAAACATTTAAAAAAGGAAACCAAATTGGTGAATGCACTGCTTCACTTCTTTCTCATATAGGAGCTGTGCTGTATTTGGACTTGATCACTGATGATTTATCTTGTTTTAAGATGCTTCCTGACATTTGATCAATTAGTTTTTGATAAAAAAAGAGAAGAGAGAGAGAGAGGAGAGAGGAGAGAAAAGCCTATGGTTTTTTGCACACCAAATACTTTGTTTGAGGTTCTACAACTAATTTCAAAATTGATGTCATTAATGTATTCTGATATTTTCAAAAGTCACCAAACAGCAAAACTTTGATTACTTTGCCAAAATAAAATTTGTAACAAAACTTTTATGATACGACTAAATACCCGCGCCTCAACCTCTGACCACCACCAAGCATGATATTGGTTGGTGGGGAAACCGGAGTGCCTGGAGGAAACCACCCAAACTCCACACAGAAAGCCCGGGCGGGCGAGAATTGAACTCGCGACCTTCTGCTGTGAGGCCAGAGCACTATTCTCTCTGTCACTGTGCTGATGCCTTTGCCTGTGGAATGGGCTAAGGGGTATGTATGTGTACTTTTCGTTCTCATGGTGGTTGAATGGAATAGAGACATTGTGTAACTGACTGCTAAAAGAAAGGTTCTGTCTATTTTGAGCTGCTGTAAATACTTATACAAATTTAACAAATACTTGACAGTGCTTGTCATGCGTAGAATTGAATTCAGACTGATATGAAACTGTCCTGAGTGTAGTCTTCTGCCAAAAGAGATTGTTGCCCTAATTTCTTCTGCATTTTTTTTTAACATTTGAGGAAGTTGTGGAAGAAAGGGTGCTTCTTATTTTTGTACGTCAAAATTGCTTTTTAATGGTCTTTCATCAACACAACCCCAGTCTTTGTCGGCCGGATGGAGCAACGCAGCATCTGTTCAAGTCTCATTGGAGTGGGAATGTACGTGATGTAATACTTGACAAAAATGACAAAACATAAGTTGTCGAGTAGTTGTCACACTCTCACAGAGAACAGGATGCTAGTGATGCCCTGGTTCACGAAAGCTGCATTAGGTAGCGTCAAGAAGCCAGAGTAACCTGAAAAATTGAGCTCTACTTCCATTTCTCTCCAAAGTCTAACTTTTGTACTATTTTGTAACTCTTCTCCATCTTTGTTTTACTTGTCCAAATAGTGGCCATTCTCCTTACGTACGTCTCATTTGAAGTTGTGGCAATAACCACAATCCATGCTCGACTAATTACTGTTTTTCCGTAGTTTTCCAGTGCACTGGTTCGCTGGTTCGCCATGTGCGGCAATGGCAATGCAGACTCTGCAAGAAAGTTTTAAGCTCTGCCTCCTTCGTCAGAAGATGCCAAATCGGTGGATCGGGCGACCCTGGCTTGGTGTGAAAAAGGCTTTAAAGCTGAGATGTAGGAATAAAAAGGTGAGCTCAATTTTAATTTAGCATTGGACATGGATGTAACACTTTTAGACATGCGACTTTGACTTGAGATATTGTTCAGTAACATCATATTTAAATACAGAGTGCTCCTCCACCTCTGTCCAAACTAAATCACAATCACAGCAACCACATGAAATCCGGATCAAACATACCGGGGGGAGATCGGCACGGGTCAGATGCGATAGGAAAAAAGTGACGTCTGACAGATTTATTATGGGTTTTCAAGAATGTATTTAGTGTTGTGCAGGATTTGGGTCACGACACTGAAGCAGAACGATAAGAAGAGCGAAGATTACTGACATCCTTATCTAAAGCCCTGTACTATTAAGACCAGGCTGCAACACTAAACATGGCACTGACCAAACTTGTAGATATAACACAAGTACTTAGATCTCTGCTAAGTTCAGTCACGTTTCTGAATTGACAGTGTGAAATCTTGTGATGAATTCATAAGCTGCCGTATAGGGATTGGTACAAACATCGTAAACACTGTATGGATATTATTGAAATCCGCGGTTTACATGGTGTTTGATGGCTCTGGAGTGGATTATCAAAGCGGAGGGATTTGGCGTACGTATGGAGATAAATGGACTGTATGCATCTTTAGAGCTCACTTTTGACCTGTGCGAAAGCTGAGGATTTGTCGGTAATGATAACACCGAATGGCTGAGCAGCATCACGTTGACGAGGCCTGTGCATAAGGGACGGAGATATGCATTCAAATACATAATGTGAAACTAGGATGCTAAAGGCGGTAGTTTCCCGTAGCGTTAGCATTTAGACACAAAATGTATCTTTATAAACACACAAGAGTCCAGTGGTGAAATATTCTCCTGATTTGTAAATTGTAAACATTTTTTCAAAGACATCAATCACAATTCACGCTTCACTGTCTGATCTTCCAAGTATTTATAAATTTAGACCGACAGAGTGAAAACATCATAGAAATTAATTGTACAGGAAATACTTAAAGAATTGAGCAATTTTTAATACAAACAAGTTAAATGAAGTTTTTCACAGTCAATTCACTTTACTCAGTCTCAAACAGATATAGTGACCAATTAAAAAAGAAAATCCAGTGACTAAATGCTACAAGCTAACTGCAGCTAAACCAGTGTATGTACAATATTTGCTGAGGCTGCAAAATCTACTCGGGTCGCATTTTAATGATGATAACAAACAATATTTGCATTTGTTTTAAATAAAATCAACATTTTGCTTTCTATTTATGATCAGTATTAGAGTAGTTTATCTTTGTTATATGAAGTTAGAACTTTAAAATGATTATTATTTGCTAGCTTAGTCATTGTAGTAGCATAAATTTAAGCAAAATTTCGACATCCATTTAAAAAATCCTAAATAACTTTGATAAATGAACTGGTAACGCAAGTTCTCGTTAATCAGCAAGACGAAATACTTGTTTAAAGTGTGTTTTAAAAACTTACATTAAAATAGCTATTTTTTAAAAGTACACTTTTGCAAAATAAATAGTATTTCAAACCAGTGAATCAAATACTGTCATCAACCATTGACGGAAACCACTTGAGTAGATTTAATCAACATTTGTGAGTGAAATTTGTCTTTATAACTCATACATGTTACATTCAGGCAAGTAAAAATGCTGAATAAAACAATGTCTCAGGCTTTGGTAGCCAGACGTGTCATACTGGCTCAGACCTGATCCAAACAGCGAGGTCTCATCCCATTTTGTTGTCTTATCTCTTGACATGTGCAATAGAGTGGAAAGTAATGTCGGCCGATAATCCCCATATAATTTTTTTGCCTCTTTAAGACATTTTCTTGCAAATTAAATGTATTTTAAGCTCAACTAAATCAAGTCAAGTCACAACTGAGTCTGAATGGAGATTAATGCGGTGTTGTCAGAAAAGTAAAAGTCGAAGCTAGCAACACGTTAGCATTTAGCTTGCATCTCTCGTTAGCATTGTTGGATATATTTACATAACACTCTGTGCTTTTCCATGTCTTCAGATCTGTATTTGGCACAATGGTCCACATGTGCTGTTGTAGTTAATGTATCGTTCACATAATGTTTCCCCCACAAAGGTTTGTTTGCCGATCCTTCTGATGCCAACTTTATGTATTAGCTAGCTCTTGTTTGCTAAGAAAGAAGCTACACTCAAATTCCACTTTTTTTTTTTTTTTTTAATGAGGTCACTACATAACCTCTTGAGTGACAAAAGTGTTGGAGTGTGACAGGTGGGCAGACAGGACAGGCTGTGGGTGAGCGCCCCAGGACGATGGCTGATACTGACACACCGCGGCTGCTTAGATTAGCACTGCGAGGTAGCACTGTGAAGTATGTGGCACACCACCATCTTTAGCAGGGGCTCTCCTCACCACAGAGCAACCGCATGTGGCACTGGAAACGACTTGGAGCGAAAAGATTATCTATAGCACATGCAGAGTCAGTGAGCTCAGAGCTAAAAGAGAGAACGGCAATAGTCTCCTTATTCACGCGAGTTTAGGCCAGACAAATGTACTTTAAAGGTTTAAATGCTCCAGTACTGACGAGGGATGCTTCAGTAGAGCTCACCACTGAAAAGGTGCTGTATATTTAGTATTGTGGCTAATCTTTCATTTGTCCAAAAATTATGTAAATAATAATAATAAAAAAATTCTATGATTTCGAAGTCAAGACATTTCACCTTCCATCTGAAAGTCCTTTTCAAACTGATGGTAATGATTTGAGATGCTGTATCTATACCCTATAGTCTGTGGATTAATTTTTCTCAAATAATCCCATTCATAAATAAGTTTTGTTGATGAAGGCATTCTGAATAGTCTATTCAGTGTATTTTCCTTTTTCTGCATGAGAAAAATACCCATTTGGCAGAGTTTTAAGAGATTCTTCAAATGTACAGTATTTCGTGATCCATAGTGTATTATGGGATTTGTATCAGGAGGATATATATGTATCAGGACAGCCATTGTATCGTTCGTGATCCCCTGTATCGAAATATATATTGTTTCAAAAGAGTTTTAACAATACCCAGCCTTAACTTACATACTTACATAGGACAGCGTTGAAGCAAATTTTGACACAGAATATTTTCAAAGTTGACGCCCAAAAGTGCATCAAGAGCTTTGGGGGGACATGGACAGTTTTTACGCCCTGACGTGCTTCTTTGTGTTTGAGTGTGAGAGAGTGAAGGAGGGAGAGAGATGGAGGATTGCTGCATTTATAAAACGTAGCTAACTTACCTGATAGCACAACTTTCCTTTTGCTGTTTCTGTACTCCTCCATTGTTACGTCATACAGCAGCAAGCATTTTTAAAAGATCTATGGGAAGTCAGTATTGTTTGTTTTGCCATGTTGCCAGATTTTCAGAGAGCAACGAACAACCAAGCCTTTGAAAAAACCCCAAAACAAGTGATTTTTTGTTTAATAAAAATTAATAAAAGACTTCCTCTTGATGTGAGAGCAGAACAACATGCCACTACGTCACAGGAGAGTAGTTTCTGATTGGCGGACGCTTTGGCCACCTGATGAGGCGGCCAAAGCGTCCGCCACAGGTTGAAGCATCTACTTGTCCAAACAAGTAAATTTTGACGCACTAGATTCAAATTTGCCACGACACAGATTTACATGGATGCACCGATCCAGCTTTTTCAGTTAAGTTATCAATCCCGATACTGGAATTAAGCATCTGTCAATACTCAATAAAACCGATACCAATGTAAAGACTAAAATAGCTCTTGTTTTTTTTTTTTCAAAACATAAGAAATGTGATCATATTGTGTTATGTAACTGTTACTAAAAGTACAAGTCACAACTAAGCAACTATATGAATAAATGTCAAACATTATGAGACATTCTGGATCAACATCAGCCAGTAAATAAGTATAATTAGGCTGGACGCATTGGACGCTCCAACGCTGTCTGGTCTGAACATAGCATTACTAATTTATTCAGATGAGGTTTTATCAGATTCATCAACATTCTTAAAGAAAATCAGAAAGAACCCAAACTGTAACAAGAACATGTATAGCCCAACACAACTGACGTTTGTACTTGACCTTTGTAGGTTATCCACAATCATTGAAACAGCTTGGAAAAACTTTCAGCAAAAGCACAATATTCCTTCATGAGAACAGAAAGAATTGTAACCAGTAGTTACCTTTTTAAACCCCCAAAGCCACACTTCCAGTTATAAATGATGATGTCAGTGTTTATGACTTCCTTCTGTCTTAAAAATAAAATATGTCTTACTTCAAGCTAAAATCCATCCACGTTGCACTGTGAAAAATGTCCTTGCGAGAGGTTGCATCATTCAGTATTTCACCTGTTTGTTTAGCAGCCAGAAATACAAACTGAGGCCCCATTGTTTTGTTTTCATAGTTTCAGTCTGTTCCAAACTTATTCACCCTTTTCTATCGAATCTCAGTCAGAAAGGTCAGAAGTCTATCTCTGCGAGAAAGTCAAATCATCAGAGGATACGGATTATTTCATTTCAGCAGGTTATTAAGAAAGACGTGCAAAAGGCAGATGTTTGATAAGATAAAAGTCTTATCAGTATTCTGAACGTGTGGCAACAGATGAAAGAATCAAAAGGCATGTAAGATTTGACTCTGCCACTTTGGTGTAATGTGAGACTGGATGTTTTAACAGAAAATTAGTAATCCTCTAAGGTAATGCATTAAAGCCTCAAGGTCAAATTGGAAAACAACTGGAACTGAACTGATCCTGAGGGGCTTCGTCCAGATACAGGATGGTAAGGTTGCAATGTTGTGTTCAAACTTTTCAGACCATGATTCCCAAAATATCCATACACTCCCACAGTAAAAGGATCGTTTGAAATCATTTTAGGTTTGCGAAATCATCCAAAACTGTGTTTAAATGTATTTACGTTGGCCAAATATACCACATCCAGTTAGAGCTTGCACAGAATAATCAATGAAAAGTCAAGTGCGACTAGTAAACAGGTAGTCGACTAAGGTTAAAAAAATCAGATCTTGTCTTAAGAAAAAAGCTTTTTAACAATGCAGTAAATGACAATAATGTGTTTGCTTCTCCGACTCATTCTAGATCTCTCTCTGGGCTGTATAAATAAATAAAACGCCCCAAAAGACCAATTTTTGGTGAGTAAATGTTTCTTTTCTCAGTCGTAGAGAGCCAACAACACAGTCTCACAAAAAAAGCATCCATTACCATGACACGCAAACAACGTATTATGACCACAATATCACGCCTTTTTGCGTACTTATGTTAGGCCGTACATTTTGCACAATATGAAAAAGCGTAAAAATGACACGAGTTTTGGTTGCAGCCACATGGGGACGTGTTACAGGTAAGTTTAGGCTTCAGATTGCTAAAAATGGGTAAGTTTAGGTCTGGGGTGTGGGACAGGTTAAGACTAGAATCAGGATTTCGTTAATGCAATAATACACAATTTGCATGCCCTGTAATGCCGTGGTAAATGTACGGTCTCTTGTGAGATCGAACTTGCTGAGAACACGCCACATACCTATGCTTGGGTGGTAAGGTTCCGCAAAGTAAAGGTACTATACTATCTGACCAAATGTTCCACAGCTCAGGTCAGAAAGTGATGAAAAGAGCTTCTTAACTCCTCTAGGAAATTCATTAGGTAAGTGAGCAAAAACATTTCTTTCTCTTAATCTGCTTTGTCTTAAATAAAGTATTTTTTCAAAAGCGACTAGATGGTCTAAAAATCTCTTTGTGTCCTGGAAGAGTTTTTTTTAAGCTGACAAGCAAAACTTATCTGTAACAGTCAATGGAAAACTTTAACATGTTTAAAAAGCAACACAGTCTCCAAGAAAATGTCGATGTACAACGAAATGTCAAAAAACGTACAATAAGCGCCTTTTTGGGGGTTTAACAATTCAATTCAGGCTTCAAGTTACTAAAATGGGTAAGTTTAGGTCTGGGGCTTGGGTAGGTTAAGATTTACTTGTGGTTATTTTAGATCAGATTTATTTGTGGTTATTTTACATTTTGGCTTTTAGGGTTAGGGTTAGGTTTAAAAAACGTACTTATCATACGTTTTGAAAAAGAAATGTACATGAACCTCACGTTGAAGTCTGCTCACAGTTGTACAAACAGCATCACACATTGTAGACATGAGCAGCTCCTCGGGTTGACTGGCAGGTGTAAGGGCACAACCCAGACGTCTCGAGATCACAAGGCCACGGCGAAGAACACTCCCCCGGACTGCTAAAGTTCTCTCCGTTCTTTCAAGTATTTCTTTCAGGTGCATTTCTTCTTCATGCTCCTGATCCCTGTGCCCTCCCCTTTCATCTTTACTTCCCTGCTGCCAGCTAAACTAAAGGTGTGCCTGGCGTAGAGCATCTATCATCCCCATCAGTCCGTGGCGGGTTATTACTGCGAGCCAGGCCCATTACGCTTTTACCCCCAAGCGATCGATGGCAGATGCTGGAGGCTTGTTTATCTTTTGTCTTCTTCTTATCACCAGGCAGCAGAGGCGGGGCAAAGAGAGAAAGCAACAAGAGTAAAAGCAACTTATAGCAGTAAAGGAAGTGAGCAATAAGTGTGATGTAATATCCAGCAACATACAGCTAATTCTGCGATTCTCTCTGTCTGTTCTTGTGACGGGTGTCCCCTCTAATCGCAATGTTTTAAATAAGGCATCTGTCTTCTCAAATTATTTGTTTGTTTAGCATAATTTATAGGTGAAGACAGCAAAAAATAATACTGGAGAATCTCCAAAAGGGTCCTAACCATCCTAAATACAGATTTACTTTTATATAGAGGGATTACCAGTAACTTCCAGCTCTACTATGCTTGACCTCTAGTTGTGCTGAAATACGTAGAAACTAGATTTTTCAATCCTGTATACACGACTGTTGGACTTTCGAAGATTGGACATGTCTCTATCTTAGCTTTAATCTTATCTAGTGGTCCCTTGAAGTAATGTGTGCTAAAATCTATAACAAAGAAGGAGTCCCTCACACTATTAGTCCTTGCAAAAATAAATTAACAGTGCAACGTTTTAGCCCTTCGGCCTTCTTCAGGCAAATAGTGAAAAGAGTGTAAGGAGTCATCTTAAATAGGGTGTGGCACCCATAATGGCACGTCCCATCTAGATGGCACAATCCCAGATTAACAAATAACATTCGCACTGTTAATAAATGTATTTTAACAAGGATTGGCAGTGTACGGGACTTTATTACAGTTTCGGGAATAATTCCATTTATCCTACGTCTTTTTCAGTGCTTCTAAAATCTTCGCTATGTGAAGCATGCTGCAGTTTCAAGCGGAGTTTGCAGTTAAGCAGCCAATTACAGCTACAGAGGTTACGCTACGGTGGAAGCTAGTTTGAATATCATTCATTAATTTAGCAGCACAAAAAGCGATACTGGGATTAGATATCGCTGCGTTCCAGGAAATGTAGCTGGATCGGGTATCAGCTCAATGATATCGGTTCAGCCGATACCATTGTTGTACCTTTAATTGGACATGACAAAATTCATTTACTGGATAATTAGAAAACATCTCAAAATGTTTGACATTATATTCAGATTAAGTTGTTAAATCGTGACTTGCACGAAAAAAAAAATAGTTATATGACCAAATGTAAATAAAGTATTTTAGTCCTTACACTAGAATTGGTTGATATAGAGTATCAGCAGATAGTTAAAGCCAAAGTATCGAAATTGGTATTGGAACAGAAAAAGCTGGATGGGTGCAGCACTAAGCACAAATGTACATACTGTACATTAGTGTTTTAACATTTATCGAGACATAAAAGATGTCTCTACTTGTCTTTGTTCTATGGAGATGATATAGAATGTTGCTGAGTGTGGCACTGATACTTACATGGAGATGAGTGTATGAAGCTCGCAGGAAAAGTTCTAAATCAGATTAGTGGAGTGGCGACTGCTCACTCTAATAAAACATGTTTTTTCAAAATATTTTAGCAATAAAAACACTTAAAGCTATGTTATTATGGACTCTATCATAAACGTTACACAGTGCACCTTTAGATGAACAAGCTAAGAAAAGCTATAGAGACCTGCTGAAGTACTTTCTTTCTACAGCTACTACAGTAATCATGAACATTACTGTCACATTTCTTTACAGGCAGTGTGAAGAGCTGTTTCTGGACTGACACGCAGATCTGACTCGGCAGAGAAGCTTGCGGCCTGCAGTGACTTGACTCACAGAGAGGACAATCAGACCGTGTAAGAGGGCTGCTCTGGGTGATTACGCTCCACAGGTAAAACACTTTATGTGATATTTACAAGTGCCTGACATTTAGAAACGGCAGCGTGAATCACACAAATAACTCTGGAAAAAGGCAGCTGCTTAAAAGCTTTATGACATAACACAAAGTGAAAGTGTTGTCAATGATCACCAAGTTAAACCAGGTTCTGTGTCCTGTATTTTTACTGCAGTCTATTTACAGTCAGTGTATATGGATGCTATACCCAAAATAAATTGAAAATGGCGCTACTGGCAACAGCTACAAACAGCCAGATCAATTGATAAAAGTTTTGGAAAATCTTCAGCTCTTACACATGTTACAACTGCCATTTTATCTGTGGCTGTTCTGAATACTGTTTTGGTTTTGGATCTTCTAAGTGAACATATTCTCTTTTTAGCGCTGTGGCTAGGCTAGTTCCGGTCTGAAAATACCTGTGAATAGTCCACTCCATGTATACTTATTCTTCATGGGGATTTAGCAGTACTGCTCTAAAATAATTAAATATTTTGTTGACACAAATCAGACACAACTCACAATCACAAATTCACTTTGTGCATGTTCAGGACTTCACACACGAGGTAAATACTTCATCTGGAAAAACTCACGCGTTTTTATAGGGTGTCAAACGCTTTTGATTGTACTGTTACGCCATTTCTGTCCTGCGTCCTGCATATCCCAACTGTGTCCCGCCTTTTCTTTGGTGATCGAACATGGCGATTACAGCACTTAGAGTGCAGTGGTAAAATTTGCATTTGTCCATATGTCGGGTTTGTGTTTGTGTGTGTCAGAGTTAGCAGTAGCAGTGTGCTAAGCAATACAGCATGTCAATGTCTTTGCACTGCTGGCCTAATAGTTCCCGCCCAACATTTGTAAGAGAAACTTCTGTCCAAACGGCTACAGCGACTGGAGAAAGGCGAATGTCGTGTGAGTGTGAGAAGTCAGGCTGAAACGATTCATCGAGTAAATCGATAACAAAAAAGCTTTGATTAGCGCGGAACTACGCAGTCCTTGTTTCACACAGAACTTTTTACAGGACGGCACAGCAGCTGCTGCTCGCTGCTGCTACAGCACAGCGAAGGAGACAGCGCTATATTTTTAGGCTAACAAGTCTGTCTTTGGAGCAGAGCAGACTTGTTTGTCTCTCACAAAGGACCAAGTTGCGGAACTGACCCGCCCACGGAGCTAACACTGCAAAATGACTCGAGCTCTGAAAAGAATCAGACGAGCTGCAGATATTCATTGTTTTGTGTAGACTTCTAGCTCCGCTGCCAGTCTGTCACTTTTGGGACATGTGCAGGACTTAAGACGTGATGTCAATGTGCTTTGAGTCAAAACTCCGAGTCTGCAGATTTACTTTTGAATCTATAATACATCACTAAGACACAATAAATTCTCCCCCATCTCAACACACTTATCTTATTATCTATGTGAAAGTGTCTCACTTTTTCTATTATGAAATTAAACTTGTTTATTAAGTTTTCTGTGTGCAATAAAAAGTAACTGTGTTATTAAGCAAAATATCCTTTTTACCCTTTTGAAAATGTTTTAGAAAATGTAAGCAAAAGTTAATAGATTACTCGATTTATCGAAGTAAATAATTGTTAGAATAATCAAGCAAAAATTATTTTGGCAAAAATACATACTTTTCTAAACAAATGCTTTCTCTAGTGACGTATTTACCTCGTACAAGAAAGGTCTGAACTCACTGCAGTAATTATCTTGTTGAAATCCACTCTCTGCTTTGTGATTTTTAAATATTGATTGATCTCCGCTAATCCTTTATAAATGGAATGATAAGGCACTATTGGGCAAACCACAACTAGCCTTGTCAGAGTTTGAAAAGAGCCCATGGTTGGAGGTGAGCATTCATACAGAAGTGTGCTCTGTGTGAGAACTCTTGATGAAAGCTTGTATCGAGATCCAGCTCTAACAAGAGAGAAGGATCAGGCATGAGGCGATGAGAAGCAGCTGTCTGTGAGTCGTCCTCCCTTTGCTCTGGCCTTCGTCTCGGCTCACGTAGGTAAACAACATGGATTAGCACATGTTCAAGCTTTGACTTCACTTAAAATGCAAAATCTGAAGTGACTGAATTCCCCAGATTCTTTTCAAAAACATTTCAACTCGACGCAAATTAACATTTTAATGAATATATTCTTTTGATTCGTCTCTGCGACTCCCAGGCCTAATTTAATTCAGCACTGACTTTAACTAAAGCCCAGCCGGTTCTTCGTCCAAGTGAGAGAGCAAGATTTTGAAACAGGGTTATTAAAAGACAGCTTCGTTATTCGTTAGTTTACCTGAAGTGGTATTTGGATTATTTGTGCGTGTTGTATTGTTTTGCCGCTAAATGGAAATGGAGCCTCCTCGTCTACTGCTGGTGGAGAGTTCAATAGACAAATATATTTTCCAAATGGTCTCAATTTATATAGCACTTTTCCACCTTTCAGAGCACTCTAAGGGCCTGATTTATCAAGCATTTGCTCATGTGCAAAACAGTTTAGGGGGAGCAAAAACCTGACTTTTTTTTCCACACAGACACTAAAGATGCAGTTTTTCAGGTGGTGCATATATCTTTTGTGTAATATGTAATATGTACATCTTCTCATATTAAAGTATACAGAAAAAGCCCCCAAATAACTTTTTTTTTCCAGTTTGCACCCGCAATTTAGCACCTGGCTTGATAAATCAGGTCCTTAGTGTTTTACGCACAGGATTTACTTTATTTTTTATTTTTTACAGTATTTTACCTCGGCAAACAGAAATCAACTGATGTTTATGCTCTTGCTCTGCTTTGCTAAGTCTATCGAAGCAACAAATCAAGTTTTCATCACTGGAAATGCCGCGGATTGTCACAAGATCAAGTCGGCCTTTGGTGAGGAACATTATTTCATGTTTCTGTCTGCTCTTTTCCGTCTAGTTTTCGTCTGTGTTTTCTCTTGTCCAATCATAAAGCCTAAAGTGAGGACCGCGGTAAGGTCTGCTCCAGGGTCCAGTGTAAAAGCAGGGCCAAAGGCAGCTCGCTACGGACCCAGCAAACGGGGCAGAACGGCTCGCTTTGTGCAGTGGAAACAGCATAGGACCTGAACCTCTGGAAACATGGCTATACAGATAATGAGCCCGACTTGATCAGTACCATCTATAGCTGCTGCATGATTTATATCAACTGCAAAAAGTGATTTACCAAATGCACCTCCAGGAAACATGCTGACAGAACGTTTTCAAATTCAGGTTCTACAAAATTTCCCTTAAAAAGACATATTCTAAGTTAATTTAATAAGATAATCATGCTTCCACCTGCAGTGTGTGGTGCTTTAGCATTAACATGTCCCTCCAGCAGCTCCAGTGTCCTCCGTGGTGAGACTGTTGGTTTGGACTGGACGTGGGAATGTGTTGTTTACCTGCGTTTGAACAGAACAGCAGTGTGTCTGTTGAAAGGCCCTATTGATAGGCCTGAAGCCTGGGCATTTCCTGCTCTGCTGCTGCTGACATTGCTAACGGTGCACTGGGGACCTCCCTGTCAGCAGCTCCCAATCTCCATAAACAAGTGGGCCTTCAGGCAGACACTGGATCAACAGGTTGTGGAGGTGGTCCCAGGTCAAAGCAGAGCTGTGGACTTTCACTGAAGCAATCATTTATCATGGATTTTCCAGTCTTTTGACAAGTCTTTAGTTAAAGATGGGGGAGCTGATTTTCACGAAGTTTTTCATTCAGATATCTTCCTCTCCTAAATCTTTCAAGACATGGTTAATATCCACAGGTATTCTTTTTTTTTTTTTTTGCAGTTTTTGCTTAAAAACACTTCTTATAAACAGATAAGTGAAACTGTAGAGGACTACCCAAGCACAACCAACGAGGGAGCACCATTTTGCTCATGATGAGAACTAAAACACTTTACTATTCAATGTAGACTGTACACAGTGGTCGCTTTTTTCACAAAGTCCTGTATTGAAAACACAAAAACAGCATGCCAAAGCCTGATCCCATCAGATCTCAGAAGCTAAGCAGGGTTGGGCCTGGGCAGTACTTGGATGGGAGACCGGTGGAGGAACCTCAGATGCCACATTGAGGCGAACAGAGGAGAAACTTGTTGCTGTGTCCTTAGGCAAGACACTTCACCCACAATGCCTAGTATGGTGTGTGTATGTTGGTGGTGGTTGGAGGGGCTGATTGCGCAAAATGGCAGCCTCACTTCCGTCAGTCTGCCCCAGGGCAGCTGTGGCTACGATAGTAGCTTATCACTACCCATTGTGGAATGACTGATTAATGCAGAATGTGAAGCGTCTTTGGGTGTCTTGAAAAGCGCTGTATAAATCTAATGCATAATTATTATTAATTTAAGGTTGGTGATTTTGCTAGTGAGTAATAAAAATATATATAATGCACTGAAATCTGCAGAGCATAAACCGTGGTAACAAAGAGGATTCTATTCTCTTTTCATAGATCAAACAAGAACTTACTGATACAGTTGGCATCAGAGGCCACGCCCACTAATGGACCTACATAGGGGAAACTTAAAGCTCACCCCTTAAACTCCACCCACAAACACATTTCAAACACAGCAAACTCATTGAAAAGCATTGGGGAAAGGGCACAGGAGGGGCTCAGAGAGGGGAGCAGCAGTGTGATTGGTTTGACAGCAGGTGTTTCTCGATTTTGAATGGACAATATACGCTGAGGTCACAAAGAACCTGGAGCTGACATGAGAGACACAGCCAGTTTGTGACTATTTTGCCCTGAAACCTGCTAATTTGATCAGTTTACACTGAAAATGCCAAAAATGACTCAGAACAGTAGGCAATGCTATTTAAACACCACATACATAGTTTAACAGCCATAAAAACTTATTTTAGAGTTTAACTTCTCTTTAACACTGAGAGTGAATCAGAACAAAAGCTTTATCACTCACTGCTCAACAGCTACAACTGCAAATGTGGACTTAAGGACATGTATTGTGCCAAGTACAGTATATACAAAGACATGGCCCAAGTTTGTAAATATATCTAACAATGCTAAGAGCATCTGCGGGCTAAATGCTAGCATGATGCTAACGTGACGCTAGCACTGTCTGGCATTTTTAACATCTACAGAGTAATCTGTTTACTTTTCTGAGATAACACCAATTCAACAACATCCATTGACACTTAGTTGTGACTCAACTTGAAATATTTGTGCAAATTTCAGAATCTAGTTTGTGTATCTATGGAGCTTAACAGTGACCGTCCACTTCCTGGTTCAACAATCTTGAGTTTTCTTGTTAAATCTCTATTGAAGTTGAAAAAATTTGAAAAAAAATGTATACTAAAGTTTGAAAATGTCCTCGGGGCTAATAAGCTCTGTGGTGAGTCATGAGTGTAATTTTTGTTTAAAAGGAACCCAGAATAGTTACATAAATAGATACAAAAAACTTTGCGTAGGTATACTTAATAAAAAGTAGAACTTAAAGTAAACAAATATTTGCCGTTTGACGTCAAATTGTCATGTTTACAACAACTTCCTCATTTTACGGGCGCCCCCATCTTGAGGTGATGACGCAGAATCGTGTGGCGCACTGGCGCAGTGAGCATCAGTCGTGAGACGCACGCAACAGTTGCCGTTGATCTGGTTAACAGGAGCGTCAGTAGTTTGTTGTAAAATGGTACATTGTGTGGCTTTTGGTTGTGATTTCGTCTCGGGAGGAAACAAGGAGAATGCGGTAAGCTTTCATAACTTTCCTCGTAGTTACACGATTCTACGTCATACTACCCATAATGCACTGTGTTGTAAACAATGATGGCGTCTTCCATGAAAATATATTTCTTAAAAGTTTAATAAAACGGTAGATTTTTCAGATTATTTTCGTGTGTATTTATATCTTTGATGATATAAGGAAAACTCGAAAACAAACATTAAAAAATTCTCGGGGTTCCTTTTAAAATCAATTTCTTATGTGAATTTCAAAAAGCCTAAAACACTTTACAATGGGGAGTTTACTTCAATGACTACGAAGGTAAAAGGAAAGCAGTAAATCACTAAAGTAAAAAAACGACATCAGACTTACAGTATGTTTTTTTGCCCTACACTGGCCACTTAATACTGGAGTAACATGGTGGCCTATGAGTTCATGCCATAAAGCTTGTCTGATTACCCCAAAACCAGTTTGGAACAAGACAGTTCATGAAAACAGAATGACCACCACGTTAGTAAGAGTGTTCCAGTTGAAGCAGAGCCTGTGTTGCCATGGCAGCGGTGACACCAGTGATTACCACATGATTAATGTGTTTATGTGAAGCCAGCCTCAGTGTCATGTTATCGCTTTAATTAGTGCATGCAGTTTTAATTACCGACATGGCACTAATCTGTCTCTGACTGATCAACTCTGATACCAAGAATCTGATTATTTCCTTTTTAATCAAGTAGTGAAGACAGACCTGATAAAGTGTGTTACCATAACCAAGAGTCTTCAAAAATGAGGTTTGTTCCATTTAGGGCAGAGCAATGTTGAAAAAAATTAATATCTTAATACATTTCTGGTGGATCTCAGTAACAATAATTGCTCATACTGTGGCAGTCCAACGTAAATGTGTTAAAACATGTCTTTACTTGAGATTTAAATATCAGAAGAATGCAACTGCAAAATATGATCTTCAATATGAAAACAAATTAACAAGTACTTGAAGTAGAACAGAACAGAAAGATTTATATCATTGTCACAGAGAACAACAAAAGTACGTTTGGAGTGAGCCTCCGGGCCGCCGCACTTTTTTGCGCGCCGCCACTTATAAGTAAGTTCATTAAGTCTAGTGTTTTAGTATATTTTAACTGTCTTATAATGATCTTGTCAATGGAACAAGCATTTTCTAACTTGGAACAGTTAAGAAAAGGGCCACTAAACCTCAAATATGAAAAAATGAACTGTTCTATTCGTAAATCTTATTGTTAGATGCAAATTACAAATGCAATTTTAGATAAATTTAGTAACTTATTTTAAACACTTTTTCCGCTTAATATAATATTTAAGACAGGCCTTTTTCCAGTATAAGTAGACAGCAATCTCCTTTTATAGTCTCATTACCCTAACTACCCTATTTTATGAAGCACATTGAATATTACTATACATACAGTATAAACTTGCCTTGTCTGTTTTAATGTTTACAACATCACTTTACTTCATTGTTATTGTCAGTTATCTTATCTAATTTTGGCATATCTTCAAAGTAACATTTACAATATATACTAGAATATAATATATAATAAATATAATTCAATTTATTACATTACCAAATAATGCTATAATTTTATTTATTTTTTTCGTGGCAACGAGGGCTTAGAAGGATAGGTGTAAATGAATAATTCACACTTAAACAGTGGTGTCCAAACAGTTGAGGGCCGCTTTTTGAAAAATATTTAAAGCAGAGGGCCACATAATTGACCGAAAAGAAGAGTATTCTTTGAAAAAAATTGCATTTGACGTAGTTTTGATGAACCACAGCACTTAAAATAAGGTTTTGAACATGAATTTTAGGTTTGTATTACATCAAACTAGTTGCAAAATAAATTATGTAGACAAAATTGTTCAATTTGACAGTTAAAATAATGTTTTTTGTAATCTGGGCCAATTTAGCGGAGAATCTGTCCAAGAGCCGCATTTGGACATACCTGCGTTAAAACAAACTTAGAACAGAAGAAAGGTATACCATCAAGAATTAATGAAAATGTTTTTTGTCATATTTCAATGTGCATCTTCCAGCTATTTCTGGGATAATGTCTGTAATAAACAACTGATCTTCTCTAAATGCACAGAAATAAGCATATAGATGATAGGATCATTTCCTTTTTGCAGAGGTAAAACTAATCCCCTATGAATAGTTCTTAAGACTCACATCATGTTTAACTCGGGCGACAGACGTTCAGACAGACTGCCTCTAGTTAACTTGACAAAATAAACAAATAAAATATGAATCATTTCAGAATTCCAGTGATATTTGCTATTTTCAGAAGCCGCTCTGCCTGAGCTCTGCGAGTGTGAAGACCACCTGTCTGCACAGCTGCTGTCAGTCTGCCGTCTCTCTGCAGGCCAGACATAGGACACTTTTCCACTGCCTTTTGCCAGATTGTTTATGCCGCCCATGATCACTCCACAACACTGCTTTAGCCATTAGCACATCACCTGCAGCTTGGCTTCACTGCGAGCGCCTGAAGCTAAAGTCTGGCACAAACCCAAAGGACAAAGAGTGCATCTGAATGGTACTCAAGCCAAGTGTGAAATGTTGGAATGAAACAGCAACTGCATTTTGGACCCAAGTACTGTTAATGCACCTAACTTTGATCAGCTGGGCACCACCGTCATATTCACCTTTGTCCATTTTTTTTTCTTCACTGAAGTATTGTGATTTCTCGAAATATTCATCCCAATGTCTCCTGATGTGATGAAAGTAAGCGATTAGCTACAAAACCATGTGATGAAGTTTATAAAAACAAATGAAACAAGTTTTCAAGGTATAACTTCTCATGGGTAAATGTTTCTGTTTTAGGACACAACGACACTTCACTCCAGCGTTCCTGTGTCACCTGTGTTCAGCAGTCTCCATCCAAGTAATAACCACCTTTGCCCTGCTTAGCTTCTGCGATCTGATCATCTGGTCTTTAGGAATCAGGTTTGGCCACCTTTGTAACAAAATGTTCCTCATGTTAAAGTGCTGTATGTGTTTTCCCATAAGGACATGTACTGCATACATATCTACAAACGAAACACAACTTGATCTCCAAAATACTGCTGTGTGGATCTTTTCTTTCTAATACTCTTTATCTTTTAAAAATAGGGACAAAAAAGAATACGTCTTGCTCATAAGGATGGGCAATATGTCAGTTCCAGCTGGTATGCAGAAAGAGCTGCTGCTGATTGACACAAGCTGCAGCAGCAACACCAGCCAGCGCTGTTGTCAGCTAACTACAGGTGAGTGAAAAAGTGAGCGAGATAAACACTGTCTTAAACTTCAGAAGACAGAAGTCTGTCGTACCGGTTCAGACCTGATCCACAACAGCTAGCTCTCGTCCCGTTTTGTTGTTTTTAGCAAATATGTTTCCACAGCGAACTAGAAGGCCAATCGGCTTATATTTGATGCCAATATTGACCAAGTCTTTGTCTGCTCATGTCAATCCCAGTTTGTCCTCAGAGCAAAAATGGAAAAAAAAGAAACTAGGTTAAACAAAGGCTTATATAATTATTCCACCATTTACTTTGTATCTCAGATGAATTTATTCATTTTTACTTAATCAAAAGTAAATTTGTCATCTTCTCAGCAGAAGATCTCTGACATTACAAGTCTGGCAAGTTCACAACAATGTTTTCGCTCGGAGAGGAGAGAACTCAGACAGAATTGGTATGTTTTTGATAAGGAAGCCTTGTTAGAACCAGAATCAAAGCTCCAAAACGTTAATGTTGCATAAAATGTGTGTGTATTTGGTTATTAGCCACAAATATCAAATCAATTATCAGACACTGGTTAAAAAATTCATTCTATTCATAAATACTATATTCATTATCAAGAACTCAGTACAAAACCAATCCACCCTTCCCCAGATATTTATATTTAATGAAACATACATTTAATTAGTCCTAGTTAACTTACCGTGGTCTTGATAAAGTTGTACAATAAAGCACATAAAAGCAGCCCTCAGATCTGTGTGTGACTGCATCTCTCCATGGTTCTTCTCAGCGCTGACTCTGACATGTTGTTCACTCAGGACGTCCCGAGAGAGCTCCTCCTCCACTACCTGCTCTGGATTCCTTTAGCATTTACTGTGGTCCCGCTGATGGCTCGTGTCACACCTCATCAGACTCACTCCACTTGTCCCAGGACACTTCTGCAGAGGACGTGTGCTGTTCAACACATTTGTATTTTAGATGCTAAATTAGGAGATTAATCAGCCGGCAACTCATTACACTGACTTAGAAGATTGAAAACTGTCTGGGGTTTGAAAAAAAAATGATATTCATGTTCTAAAAATAGCTAAGCAACTTTGCTGATCTGATGAATTTTATATGTTGCAGCAAAGTTGATAATCCACTATGCATTCTATAGAAAGCCTGGTGTTTTTAGGCAAAGTGGGAATCAGATGTGTATTATCTACTTTGCCATAGGCTTGTATAGAATGCATGGCAACTTTTAGGCAAAGTAGAGAAAACCTCTGAGAAAACACAATTTCTTGGATGGAAATGAAAAACACAATTTTTTAACTTATTATTATGAAATGCCAAACTAGGGCTGTGGTGTGATTGTGGTCAGTTGTGGTTCAGATTTTTGTATTGTTTGGATAGAAAACAACCTTATTATGGACATTACCACAACCATTCCCACCACCAACCAACCACAACCAACCCGAATCACCAACCACAACCATAACCAACCACCAACAACAACCAACCCTAAACACTTCCACAACCAACCACAATCACCCACAACTATGCACAACAATCACCAAAATGATCTTTTAAAGGGGTTTTGGGGGAATCGACTTGATATTTGAAACTCTAAAACAAAATGTAATAAAAGAAAATACTCAAACTTCAGCACGTCTTTGCAGGTCAACTGGATCCATAGAGGGGCCAAGTTTGGTCCTTGAGCCCAAGTTTGAAAGTAGATAATAACGCATCTATTTCATACTTTGCCAGTAACATATACTGTATATATTATCAACTTTACTTGTAACATACAGTATATACGCTTACTTGTGATACTGTGTTGGTCTTGAACTCCAAGTTCTTCCACATTATCCATCTGGAACTTTACTCGCTGAAAGCGTTTGAGAAAAGGTGGGACATTTAATGACATACTTTGAGCTGATTGGGCCTACCGGTTTGTGCTTAACCAATCACAGCAGCAAATTGTGTGTGATAGAACAATTGTCACACAGGGACACTTCTCTGTTCTTCTTTTTTAACGGAAATATTATAATTCTGCTACAAGTGAATTAATAATAGCAGAAACATGTACATCCATGGGAGCTTGAATCAGATGCTACTTGTTGTCATCTTTGCTAATGTTAAATGTGATTGGACCCATAGTCCAGTGGTTCGGACTGCACTCGGCAGAAACCATCTGGCTGGCCAGGTAAAGGGGAGTACTCCGACACTGCAATCTCTTTTCAGAGGAATCCTGATGTTCAAGAGGAGTCTACTGTAGCTACACATTTTAGCCGCGGGGGAAACCTACACAGACACACGCAAGCTCCACATAAATTGGTGAATTACAATTTCTCAGAGATGGCAAGTAACTAAGTATTTTTACTCAAGTACCGTACTTGAGTAGTTTTTTTGAGTATCTGTACTTTACTTGAGTCTTACAAAATCTGGTGACTTTTACTTGACACATTTTTCAAGAAGTATCAGTAGTTTCTACTCCCTACATTTTGTAATCAGGTTAGTTACTTTGTAAGCCCATAAACATTTGTTTTTCCTTTAAATACCAGGTCAAACATGCTGCCTCCGATATCAGGAGGCAGCATGTGCAAAATGCCAAAAACTTTTTAGTTCCTGACAAAAATTACATGTTTATCACATGATGAAAGTCAGATGAAATGTCTATTTTTTCTGGTTTGGATGTTTTTTTTTTTGATTTACCTAGATTATATGACTTGTTTTGATGTGCTTTCTGCCTTGTTTCAAAACATTTCATCTTATTTTAAGTCAAATTATTTGCTAATGAATTTACTCACCTCATTGGCAAAGTTGACTCACTCTCAAATCTCTGGAAACATCAGAAATGTCTGCAAACAAGTTAAACAAGCTGACAAATATCTAGTATTGAAGTAGTTTTAACCAAGAGTAGAGAATAACTTTTAGCAGTGTGATTGTACTTTTTACTTTTTTTACTTAAGTAAATTTACACACGTTTACTTTTATACTTTTACTCAAGTAAAGCAGTTCCAGCAGGACTTTGACTTTTATCAGAGTTGCATTGTACATTTTAATTATACTTTTTCTGGAGTAGTAAATTTCAGTACTTTTGCCATCTCTGCAATTTCTTTTTACTTTGTGTAATTCCCAATAAATACTGTATATCAACTTTTCTTAACAAAAAAAAAAAAATGTATATCACAAATTGTTTGATGTAAAAACTATCTATTTCAAACAAATCTTAATGCAACGTAATATAAAAATGGTCAAATAATAAAAGCTTGTCATTCCCAAGTTAAGCCGCTTAGAGAAGTAGTGTTACAAAGCAAAGTGCATTTTAGCAACAGGGATTAGTCTGTCTGTTTATTTCATCGGGGTCAAGCGCCACGAGTGTGTAGATGAGGTGACAGTGAGCAGACACAAGCACCTCTGCTACTGTGGGAACGGGCACGACCTTTGACCCCTGACCCCCCAGCGCTGCTCTCTGATTGGCCGAGGCAGCGTCCCGATCACAAACACTCACCTTGAGGGCTGATGGACCGTGATGGATGGGCAGGAGAGAGGCCGGGGGTCAAAACTGGAGAACCACACAGAGAGAGGACACGCGGGACGTCCTGCCACATCAAACACACACAGGAGTTATGTTAGCGCTAGCTTGTTTTTGCTAACGGGAAACAATAAACTAGTATGTTTCAAAGGGGAATATAGTCATTTCCAGTAACAGTCTTATTTGTTATTCACCATTTTCTCCTAAGTACTTTGTCTCGCTTAGAAAATTAGGTTAATGAAGAAGTCGTTTGTTATTATCATTGTATAATTATTATCATTGTCAGCATTATCAATCTCTTGTTTTAAAGAAAAATATGTCTATATTCTCAAAATGATTCAGAATTTACCACAATCTACCATTTCAAATTCAGACAATAAGAAATTTCACTTTTTTGGCACAGCTGCCATTATGAAAAATAAGAACAGATGAACTAATGGCAACAAGCTTAAAATTTTGCTTTTGGAGTTCAACAATTTGGACTCCAAATTGTTTATCACAATATGTTTAAAGCTTTTTTCACAGCTGCTGGGAGCAAGATGTGCTGGTATGCTAACAGCAGTTAGCCACAATGCTAACAACAATAACAGATCAACTTAGCACCAAAGGGTGAACAAACGGGACAGTATTTGACAGACACATGACATTGCATAGTCTCTTTTTATGAAGCTGTAAATAACAATGCATCATAAAGCCAAATCAAATTAAACATTAGCAGGCATTTTGTGGGCCATTGTGACCAAAGTGTAGTTTGTACACCCTGGGTTAAAGTAGCTAGCCTGTTAGCTTTTCTGTTTTGCAGAGCAATATATATAACAGTTGAAATAAACCCATCGTCAGAATTCTACAAGCTAACTGCAGCTACACTGTGCACTGACAAGAAAAATGAAAGCAAACAAATAAATAAATGTATACTTTATATGTCAGTCCACATGTTTTGCTTACTTACCTAATGCATTCCGAGCCTCCAAGTTGTTCTCAAAGTGTTTTAAACTTTTCATGACAAGAGGTGCTGGTATGCCAACTGGAATTAGCTACAATGCTACAACAACAACAAACAAATTACGTGGTTTTTGGTGAACAAACACGACTTTATTAGACATAGGCAGGACATTGCGGACAGATTTTTACCTGAATAGAAATAACTAGAAATCTGTACTAGAAGGAAAATGATTTTAATCTAAAAAATTAAATAATAATAATGATCCTGTTTAGCACCTTTCATTCATTGCACCACCATAGCAATGATGCTAACTCCATCTTCCAGTTCTTCGATATAATAGACTGCACAATTTTCAGGCAAATGAGACTCTCCCTCTCGAAGTAATGCATCCAATAAAGTCCTGATCAGTGTCCATTATGATGGAATGACCTCAGCTCTTCAAACTGTCCATCATTAAGTCTGCGGGAGCCTGTGGGAGCTGCTGCTATGACGTCCATGTGCTCTTATGTAACCATGTTTCAGATTGACGAGGCACAAGGGGAGCGTCAGGACGTACCTTAGGGCACGAGCACAGACGCAGGGATCACTTTGTAGATTAAAGTCAAACTATCATCATAAGGACACGCAGGAGACACAGTGGGACTCTGCAGGGCACTGGTATAGACTTATGATATAGAAATGGAAAGGTGAAACCGTACTTTGGAGCATTGTTCATGTGAATAAATACTTAAGGAACTTTCCATGGAAACAAGAGGACAAATTATTTTATGACCAGACAATTCTGCTTCAAATAAATAGATATTTTTAGTGGAACGATGGCTTATAAATGTTTTTGGTCAAAAGGTTATAGTGGATTTTTACATGAGAAGCAAAGAATGACGTCGATGGAAGCTGCCCTGGAATAAATACATACACTTTAGATGTGAGTATATAGAAAACAAATTTTGTGTTAAGAAGCATTAGGTTAGTTTAGTGTATGTGCAATACAATGCACTAGGTTTGTGCAATGCATGTAGAATAGTAGTATGAGCAATATACTTTTGAAAGCCTGTGTAATGATTGGTAAACTGATACCACTCTTGTACTGTTTTTGTTTGTTATTTTATGTTATGTATGACCTTACAGGCCTCACCAGCCTGTCCGAGTACAACTGATGGAAACTGTCCTGTGGGTGGCTAAAGTCTGCCATATTTACATCTCCACAACCTTGGAGATGACTAAGTTGACCTGCAGAAAAGGCTTTTTTCTGTCCAAGTGATGAACATTTCCCTCATTACATCAAATTTTGTAAAAGTAGTTCGAGTACGAGTCAACAGACAAAACATTTCCATGTTTGCAAATCAAGAACTACATTGCTAGCATGCTAACCCCAAGCTCAGACTCAATTTAGCTTTGGTTCTGTGTGGGCTTTGTCTACATGTCTTGGTCCCTTACCTAATGTATTCTGAGCCTCAGAGTAGTTTACCATCATGTGTTTTACGCTCTTTTCACAGTTTTTAGGAGCAAGGCGTGTCGGTATGCTAGCGGTAGTTAGCCACAGCGCTAACAACAACAACACACAAACTATTTGGATTTTGGTGAACAAATAGGACATTATTAGATGTAATCAGGACATTGTGGACTTATTTTCACCTGAATAGTAACATAAACAAGATAGCTGTGTCAATGGGAAATTGATTTGAAGTTATTTCATTGTAAAAAAAAAAAAATCAAGTATAGCATCTTTAGCATCATTAGGTGTTGTGCATGGAACACAGGCCAAAATCTCTTTCAATGTGAATAAAATGCACAAAAAAATAAAATGGGAAAACATCAAGTTTCTGAGAAAAACATTGCGTAAAAGGTTATTTCAAACACAAAGAAGCTAAGTGGCTATTTTCAGATGCCTGTTACATCCAAAATAGAGCTCGCTGTTGTAATAAAAAGCGGTGCAGGTAATCTTTGATATTTGCCGACAGCTTGTTCCTCTAAAGGCCTATAAAGAGAGCTTTTATTCCGGCTGCTCAGAGAAAGTCACAGCTACACAAGAGACACAATTTATCGTTTTATTGCCTGGACTGGAAGCGCTTTTACAGCTCCGTCCAACTTCCCCTCGCAGCCTCAGCACAGGTCTAAATCATGAGATATTTGCACTATGAATCCTAGTCTGCAGGGGAGCGCTCTGTTTTTATTTTATCTAACAAAAAGCTCTCGGAGAACATCCTGCTCGTAAATTGGAAGACAAACTACCCCATTTGTTGTTAGGAAAGGTCTGGGAGAAAGCCACTGGAGGTAATTTGAGGAGCAGCAGGGTCTGACCACGTTGAAACCGAAAATAGGATAATGTGGAAATAATACAAAACAAGATATTGTCTGTGAGCTCTCACGCTGCGCCCCGGACAAAGAGGAGTGCATTTAGTCTAGTGTAGGATCTATTAGGGCTTTTCTTAGAAGATCATTTACTGAAGAATTAGTTTTTGTGTAACTTTCTGCTTTTGGTTACAGTGAAAAACAACTTGAACGCAAAACGGATGGACAAAAGGGTGCAAAAATATAATCGTAACATTTCAAAATTAATGACGCTTTACCTGATTTTTTACAATTTAATAACAAAAATCAATTTCCCCTAGCAAAGAACTATCTATTCAGGTAGAAATGAAAAAAGCAACTTTGTATGGCTTTGATTTTAGATTATTTTTGTCAAAACTTACTTTTTTCTTGGCTAATTTTCATTACAAGTTTGATCTTGAAATTTGGTCTTTTATTTGTGATGCCCGAAAACCCCCTTTTTTTCTAGTTCCATACTTCTTTATTTCTAAAATTCTAAAATTAAACAGGAAAATACAGGTAATACACTGTGTTATCATATGAAATGTCAATCTTCCTGGAAACTGGGATATTCCAAACTTCCCACTTGTAATATTGCACTGGAACATCACTCAAACTGGTAAAAAACACTTCACTTTCAACTCAATAATCACCACACAGGTTATTTAACTTTACTTTTATTTAGCCTAAATATTAGCTTTTTTTGCATGGTAGCCAGTGGTTAGAGCTCTGGCTTCCCAATAAGGAGGTCGTGGGTTCGACTCCCGGGTCGGACCATATCAACATCTCACGATCTCTCTGGGTGGAGTTTGCATGTTCTCCCCGTGTCACCGTGAGTTTTCTCCGGGTACTCCGGTTTCCTCCACCTCCAAAGACATGCATGTTTAGGTTAATTGAGCATCACTGTAAATTTCCCTTAGAGAGTGAATGAGAGAGTGAATGTTTGTCTGTCAACCTGCGATGAGTTGGCCACTGTCCAGGGTGTTCCCTGCCTAAGGCCCAAGGCACTGGATAGCTCCAGTCACCCGCGACCCCTAAAGAGATTAGCTGTAGAAATGAATGAAAAAAAATAAATGAATGAATGAATTAGCTTTTTTCAGTGTGTTTGGAAAAGGTATTTTCCAAGCATAAATGCTGTTTTTCTATTAGAAATTATTTAAACTGTAAAATAGTTTTAGATAAAATGTTATTTGAGCTTCACAAAAAAGTGTATCTTGTGGTAAAGTTTGTCATAACTGTAAATAAAATGTCCAGAAAAAGCAAGTCAAAAAATGATTTTGAAATGTAAATAATAACTTATATAATGATGTAAAACACAGTGACAATTGTCTTTAAAGGTGCATCTACTTAGAGAAATTGCATCAACTGTTCCACAGTATGGCCTTTGACAGATCCTTATCCAAACTGTATAAACCCATATGTAGCCACAGTGCTGTATATACCGCAAGGTCTGAAGCTTGAGACAAAAGTCATGTCAAGCTAAATTAAAGATTACATTTGTGAAGTGTGTGTGATTAATTTACAGAAACATTGTTTGGTGTCATAATGAGGGTCATTCTTGGCAAGTCATCACCACTAACTTGAATCAGCACCATCACCAGAGCTACAGTGCACCTCACTTTGGTATCTGAGTGCTAAGACTTTTCAGAGACCAATTTTTCTGTTGAAATTTTTGACTTCACTTTTGCCCCCATTTTATTTTGAATATATTTGTTCAGAGAGTTTGAAACTGTCTCTAGAATGGTAAGAATGTGCAGAAAACATGCAGGTCTGTGGCTGGAGGGTCCAGTCGGGGTCAGAGGTCACATATTGAGAGTGTCCAGCGCGCTCCATTCGTCTCTGACACCTTTGAAGAGGCTCGTACATCACACTGGGGAGTCCTGCGTGTCCAACCGGGACCGGCAGCACGTCTGAGACAGAGTGTGAAAGCTCTGTCTAGTTTGCTTATTTTTGATATTTTTCATGTGCCTAATTGTGCAGGTTTGACTTTGTAACAATATCTAAAGAGCAGTGTGAGGGTTGGACTTGTCTGTCCTCTGTCTGAAGCTTTGACATGTTGTCTGCTCTTCCTGGTATTTGTCCAGGAATGTCTTTCAAGGAAGTTATCTTAATTGGCAGTGAAAGGCAAATCCTGAAGTGTTTTGACACATTCTTTGCATAACATGTTTCTGCAGTTTAAGAGCCCATCCCCAAGGTATCATTTCAGATTACTTGACATGGATTGCGATCAAAAGCCAAAACAAAGAATGTATTACGTCCCCTCTCCTCCCCAGGACTAAAATGTAAATAGCTGTAAAGCTAGAATTTGGTACAAACAGTTACATCTCTGCCATTGTGCCTAATGCAATTGTACATTGTCCTTAATAAACATGACCCTATTGTTGTTGATAATAGACGATGTCTCTCTGCATTTGAACACAGCACTGTGGAGCTCTTTTATATGACTGCCTCATATAAAAGAGCTCTGGCAGCCATTTTGTTTCTTTAACTTGAAGGTCGTGCAGGCCGAAACGCGTTGGCATTTTTTAACACTTTGCCAAGTATAATAAAGACTTTTAAATGTTTGTAAAAATCCCTGAGTGTCTTAGTTTCCTTGTTTTGCTTTGAAAAGACTTTTATCCTAAGCTGAAAAGCCCATGGTAATTTACATTTGGATACACTCGTGCAGCATTCCAGTTGTTTTTTAAGATTTTTGAACAGCGCTGTATAGTCTGGAAATAAATGCAAAGAAGTGACGATAAACCAGAATAATTTAATGGTTTACCACCAGTTTGACCTTTGTGTCACAGCCATAAATTCAGGTACAATTTATATTTTATATTTATTATTTTTAAAGCATGTGCTATGTGTGAGTAACATCAGCTGCTCATGTGTCAGACCCTCAAGCAACACAATCTCTGAAAAAAAAGTAGATTTACTGCAAAATGTAAAATAGGCGTAAATTGTGATTGAAGCCATGTGGCAACATTTTATTTGGGTTTAACGGGTAAATTTAGGCAAGTTATGGGTACGTTTAGGGGTGGGGTTTGGGGTATGTTAAGATTTACCCGTTAAACCCAAAGAAAATGTCACCACGTGGCTTCAACCAAAATTTGTTTTTGGTTGAAGCCACATTTACATTTGGCTTTTTGTACATACTGTATTACGTAAAAAAGAAGTGAAAACATGCTTATTGTACATTTTGACATTTTGTTGTATATGTGTGTCGAGGCAGTGAGAGAGAGAGATTAAATATATCTGGACCAATGGTTTTATCCCAAACTCTGTCCTTTCTTTACCCAGTTGAAGAAAAAGCTAGAATTGGACGCATTCATTGTTTTGAATTCTGGAGGCAGAAGAAGACATTTAGTCCATTTACACCACTGTAAACCAGCATATTTTTCAAGGGGTTTTCAAACACAAAACTAGAAATACATTTTAAAAGCTCTATTGGCCCTGTGCATTTAGTGAAAACATCATAGAAATGAACTAAACAGGACCTGCCAGAAAAATTGAAAATAAATAAGCCAACTAACATCTGTGCACTGAGCCGATTTGGAACTGTCAGAAAATGCAGTGTCTTACTTGATGGGACCAGCGGCGGAGCCAGAGGGTAGCCAGGGTGGCCAGTGCTACCCCTAGGATTGCCCTGGCCACCCCCGTGGCCACCCCTCTAAAGACGGCAACGTGAATATATTTTTATTGTAAGGGTTTGGTGAACTTTAGCGCTGAAAACTTTCATTTCCCCAGCGCCTGTGAACGCACCCTGAAGCTACGTCAGTGCGTACAGCGGCACTGCTAGCTTTCTTTTAATTTCATTTGCTGAAGAGACACGTGAGGCTTGTTTGTGATGTGGTTCGAAACCCATTTTCACATGTCCGAACACCATTGCACCCGCCACGAAGACCCGGCCTGAGTCTCTAGATAGCCTCGCTATTTACATGGCATTGTACACGCCTCTCGGGGACCTGCAGCTGGCGAGATGGACGTTCGGACGGTAAGACCAAGTGAGCAGAACCGCCAAACTGTCTGGAGCAGAGCGGATCGGTGCGCGCAGAGTTGGGCTGTGTGTGCGGGAGACGAGAGAAGGAGCAAAGGAGAAGACAAGAGGAGGTGGAGTGTCTCATCAGCATTACACCCAACAACAATGTAAGTACAACAGACGCGGCTAAAACACTTGTTCAACAAACTTTCTGAATGACTGCGATGGTAGTGACCGCGCGGGGTCACTCATCACAGGTTCTGCTGCCGATGGGTTGTTTTGAGCCTCGGAGGCTCGTATTTTGCACGAAAGTGCAGAGTGTGTTGTTCGTACCTGGACCGGTGTTCTGTCGGGCTGGACACACAAACAGGACTTTGGTGCAGGGGCAGAAGGTCATATCACAGCTAGTTGCGAGAGCGCCTGTCTTTAGTTTCTTCAAATGCAGTAATATAGTCCATGAGCGTAAATGCCCCTGTCTCCGGTTTGAAAAAGCCTCAAAACGCTTTCGTTGTTTACAAAGTTAAGTCTCCGCTAAGTTCAGTGTACACATCCTGCCGCTGCTCTGACAAAATAAAAGCCGTGTAGTTCACAGCAGCAGAGAGACACTTATTGTGAAAAGAGCACGACAGCAACAATCGTCCTCTGTCCAAACGACACGAGATTCAGCAGCGGAGGAGACGATGTGAATTACGGCAATATAAAAAACAATAGTCAAATCTCTAAGCAGCAGATGTAAATTAACTTAGTTTCATTTATAAATTCACATAGTAATGTTAAGCATTCTTTTATGAATAGGCTTAGAATTAGAATCAGAAAATCTTAGTAGTGAACAATAATGATAACAATAACAATATTGTATATTAGCAACAATATTAATAAAAGTGGCCATAGGTCCTAATTGTCAACGAGAAACTGTTGTTACTCGACCTACCTGGTAAAATATTTAATGAATAATAATAAGCAATACATAGTGATAAAAGCAGCCAAAAATATGTGCAGAATACAATAAATGGCTCAAACATAAAATTCCTAGAGTAAAATCAGATCTGTTCTTAAGATGCACTGTGTAACTTTTTGATTAAAAAAAAAAAAAAAAGAACCTTAACAAATGCCTTTCATTGTTAAATAGTTACTAAATGAATAATAATATAAAAAACTCTATTGAATTGAAACTATTGTTTCATATTAAGTTACTTGTATTGCCACAAAATGATTATTGGCCTGTAGGAGCCTCTTTGTGTATGTTTCATAGAAAAAGATGTTCTACAGAAAAATGTTTTGTCCTAGAATATGATTTCCAAGAAAGATGTCCAATGAAACAATACATATTGCATTATTTCCTTTTTACAGTAAAACTGTAATATGAAACAATACAGTTGTTCTGTATGTGTCCCCCTTTCACAAAACATTGTGATGCCCACGTTAAACAGATTAAACTGGCTGTAATATGGCTTTCTTCTTTATAAAGACAGTATGAAGAGAAAGTCATGTTGCGTGTGAAAACAATATATGGATGTCATTATTGTGGACCCTTTGAAAAATCCTTGCACCCCCTGGCCACCCTTGCTTAAAAGTCTGGCTCCGCCACTGGATGGACCCGACGCAGACTTCACATTTTGTCTGTGCAAAATACAATCTTTAAGCAGTTCTTTCATGTCTGAAGCTAATGCTAAAATGCTATTGTGTGCACCTTATTAGTGCTTCAGAGACGACACAACATTTACAAGTAATTATTATTTTATTAATCTTGTTGGACTGGGGTTGGTATTTTGGGCTTTTGGTCAAAGACTTTTTTGCTTGTAGCTCTGAAAATATGTTAGCTCTGGTCAAAGATTTTGCTTTTAGCAGAAAATAACGGTCTTTGATGATTGACAACAGTACAGTTTTAGCTAGAATTTACATAAATAGAAAAATTTTCGAACAGCACTTGCACGGCTGGGTAAGGTCAGGCTAACATTAGACACCAATAGCCGAGTTACAGTTCGCAGCAAAGCAGGTATTAACAATAAAAAAACTCAAACTTTTACGGAGGCCTATTCAACTTAAGGCCGCGGGTGCCAAATCGGCCCTTCAAAGATATGATTCGGCCCTCAACTCACTTCCAAATATTACAAAACAATTTTTTTTCTCTTGTTTGTAGATTTCTGGGTTATTATTTGGGTTATTTCTCAAACAATAGTTTCTTGTTGTGTCGATAAGTGTCTGAAAACAAGATTTGAAATGTATTGTATTTTTCTTGTTTCAATTCCAGCATTTTTTGACTTATTTCCAGTATGAAAAAGGTTTAAAGTTGATTTGGACNCCTAAACATATTATATTCTCCCCGTCCACTACTTTTGCCAGTTGTTTAAAAAAAGCCTGTGGTGTTGTAAGTGCAGTTTGGGTCAGATGTTTGGTCAGTCATTGAAACACACGTCTTAAGTCGACTTCAGCCTTATTAGTTTGACCATTACACTTCAAATAATACATTTAAAGACATGTTTGAACATTTTCCTGTTGGTTTGCCATAATATTGTCAGAATATCTACTATATCTACTTTTCATAATATTGCCTAGCCCTAGCAGAATAAGGAATGCCTATAGCTTTTCTGTTCATCTCACAACTGACCAGTCTAGTCCAGCTTTGAGGCTCAAAGAACTCTTTCAAACATGAAATGAGATTATCTTTGAAAAGAACCCTATGGAGAGAAAAAAGCTTGCATTCAATCTCTATTTAACCTTCACAATTATGCCAACAGGTGTAAAAGTAAACTCTCTGAACTGCATACATATTTCTGTCATGTCCACATTCATCAGTAGGTCTATACATCTGTTCTAACCATTTGTAAACCACAAATTACTCTAAAAGACTCCAAGAAAAACACTGACCTTTAGATTTGACCTTTTCTATTGAATCAATACAAATGTCACTTGAGCTTCTTGAGCCAATCGAAAACATTGCTGCACATTCCAATTCCAACGCTTGACATTAATGAATACTTTACCACCTGTGCTATCTCAATGCCAGTGACGAAGCGCAATGTAAAAGCACTGATTATTTTTAAGTTACTACTTCACTTCTATGTGTATTTATCTCACGCTAATGTTTGTGTACTTTGACTGCTTCTCTTTGGTCATTAGGTTGGCTTCATTTTATTTCCCTTTTTCTGCACTTTAATTCAGCCCGAACGTCGTGTATAATCTTGTTTCTCTGCGTTACCGTGCTTCTAGTTGTGTCTGCTTCGCTTCATTAATCTTACGTTTTATTTGTGTCCTTCACCAGACCTCCTTACCAAACCATAGCAGAAAAAACTGTTCTGATTTAAGTGGCGCTGGTTTTTTACTATAGTCTGCTAAAATCATTACCTTGAAACAACATAGAACTTGTGTATCAGAGGAGGACGAAGTATGTTACCTAAAGGAATCTTAGTAATAGAAATAAGTGCTGAAACTTTAAAAAAAAAAATCTTAATTAGGATGACCAACAATATTTTTTTCAAAGCAATCCACCTAGCGATTACTCTTTTGACTAATTGATTAGTTATTTAGAACATAAATGAGAGGATTTTTGCTCAGTTTGACCCAGATGAAGCTAAAGTGTGTGAGAATCCTACTAGATTTTTGGACACTGTCTGGTTAATTTTTTGCAGCTGCTTTTCATTTTGAGTCATAAAACTTATTTTCTCAGCATATATTCTAGCCTTTTTAGACTACTTAATTATTATTGGATTAGTTGATTACTTATCCAGAACATTCAATTTGTACCAGTTTTATACAAGACACGTCCCACAATTTTGTTATTAAATCCCACAATAATCCAGGTGTTTTCCAATTTTTAGTTTAGCTTTGTTTTTTGTTCATAAAAACCTTCTCATTCTTATTTCGTTATTGATGCAGCTGCTTCAGATTTCCTCAAAAGAACAAATGTGGTTTTTAAAACGCACTCAAGGCTTTTTTGTCAGAATTGTTTTTCTCGTAAGACAAAAAAGCTATAATAATTTCGACAAGACAAGTGACGTTTTGTCAGTTTCCCCCTGAGCAGCATTTATATTTGTCACCTTCTCATGTATAATTCACATCCGCTTAACACTCGACTTCTTATTCCCGGGCTTTGCTTTTATAGGCTAACATTAGTCTGTGTTTCTGCTCCTAGCGTTTTTGCCACTATAGCCCCATTTGAAACATCATTGATTTTCTCATGTTATTCTCGAGCTTTGCAGAAAATGTCATCAGTTTTGAAAGTGTGGCCTCTGATAGACGACCTCAGAGCTTATCTCCACCATCCACCGAGCTCTGAGGGAAACCGAAACGAGCCAGTCAGCCTAGCGTGTCAGAATTAGTTCATGAACAAGATGATGTTTCTAATATGTCCTTCTAATGTGAAGTGAGGATGACATAATAGAAGTGGGAAATTTATTGTTGATTAGGTAGGGCTGATGTCCTTGTTTTGAAATTATGCAAATATTGTGAAATTATTTCAAACCTTTAAATGTGTAATTTTGTAGTTCCATTTAAAAATCATCCTCCTAAACTACAAAAACGTTTTTTTTCTGGTTAGTATTGCTCACATCTACAATCGCTACAAAAATGGCCTGGCAAAAAAAATGTATCTAATTGATTATTTATTATTTGTAGCTAATGTATTTGTATTTTTGCTTGTGTTTGGATTGTTTGTTTTTCACTTACATTCTGTGTATTACATTATTCTAGAACTCATTCCCTCACTCTTCAAAAATCTGACTATTTAATCAGGGAAGCTGACATGACATACAGTTAGGACTGGGCAATATTGTGATAAAAATTGAATTGTGAGCTCATCTTTGTGACAATCTCTTTTTTGATGAAATCGTCATATCGTGATTACCTGTCTGTTCAAATACAGTGTATTTTTTGGTCTTAGCCTTAAAGTTGTTGAGTGGGCTTCTTTTTTTAAAGTCTCTTATGAATTTTGCGTCGTAAAAGAGATACATTTTAGCAAATTTTCAACATGGATTTTTCATAGGAATGTTTATTAAGGACAATGTACAATTTTGCATTTAGCACAAAGGCGGACATGCTTGCACCAGATTCTAGCTTACAGCTAATTTACATCTGTAGTCCTGGGGAGGGGAGAGGGAAGGCACATTGGACATGTTTTTAGATGTAGGAGGAAACCGGAGCACCCGGAGGAAACCTACGCAGACACGGGGAAAACATGCAAAGGCCCAGGCCTCATGTCTAAAAGTCGTTATGAATGTTAGAAAATAACACTTGTTTAGAGGTGACACACAATGTTAAAATTACGATGTTTAAGTTTAAAATGTTATTGAAGTGCTTAGGAGTTTTTTATTTAAACTTGGTTGCTTGTTTCTCTCTGAAAGTCTGGCAACAGTGGTCAATCTTTGAACTTCTGTGAGTGACAGCTAGAGCCAATCATAGTGAAGTGGAAAAGCAGATGATTTTATTTACCTCAAAGGCAACAAAAAATAGTCAAAGAACCGTGATAAAATCGAAATGATAGCTCTAAGACAATCGTGGCTCTAAGACAATCGTGATTTAAATTTTTTGCCATATTGCCAGCCCTACATACTGTACAGTATCTGCTTTATGGGTTTCAGAATTGTGTGCCACAGTGTGTTTTAAGCACTTTTCACAACTTTAACTGTCAGTTATGAAAAAAACATGAGATAAGCAGATGACTGACTCTCCACTTGCCCCCTAAATCATCTCTCAATGTAGAAAATGTGAAAACTTAACCTGACTTTGTTTCCTTGCAGTGTCGCTTCAGGACATCACTATGCGGAAGGCGTTCAGGAGCTCCACCATTCAGGACCAGCAGCTGTTCGAGCGCACGTCGCTGCCTGTCCCAATGCAGGAGACCTATGAGACGTGTGAGCAGCCTCCGCCCCTCCACATCCTCACCCCCTACAGGTCTGTACCACACACATTTACCTTTTCACGCTTTTCAACAAAAGGCTTGCATTGAGAAAGATAAGAACAATCACAAGACTTTTTAATGCCATGTTATCTTTATCATGAATTATTTGTATGAGTGTTTGTAGATTCAAAATGTCATTTCCTTTGGTTTTTGATTTGCTCAAAATATGGTGATATGGTTAGATTTAAAGAACTGACTCAGGAGAGAGTTTGACGACTTTTAGGTTATTATATTATGTTTTTATAGTATATTTATCACTACATCAGATAAGAATTTGATTAGGTAATGAAATGTAAGCTGTGGTAGATGTTTCTGAAAACGTGTTTAAAAATTTGGAGCTTAGAAGAAAAATGTGAAGAATGCTTACTTTATAAAGAGACGAGTTTGTGTCTCAATGCTAACGCTTAATAAGTATTTTAAAATAAACAGATTAACTGATGTTCTCTGCACAATGTCTATTAAATATCCACCATATGTCCATAGAGGTCGATTTCTTTTTCTTAGATTGTCTATGCATTATTGAGTAATGATCATTGCAAGAGGATAAATAATAATATAGAAGGCTCACAGATAAAGATAAGGCAAGACAATCATAGTCGAGATGCATCAAAATAACAATTTAAACAAATATAGACATAAATTATCATACATATCGTTATAGTCATAAGCACAGACAAATTTGAGATTAGATTTAATAAAGATATCGAAATGAATTTGCCTTTATTTGATACATTCTATTTTAGCAGGTGTTGTGCTTGTGTTGAGCAGAGAAATCCACTTTCCCACCTTTTATTTTCAGCTTCAGTGCTCTGCGAGACTGAGACACAGGTGAATTTGGTGTTATTTAAATGGAGCGATTTTAATGATTTTCCTCAAGGCCTGATTGTGCAGTTCACCGACAAGAGCGGCAGCAAAGACCTGGACTTCCTCTTTAGCTATTATTTTGGATTTGCTCAAGGCGAGACCACACTTTGTTATTTAGTAAGGGGGGTAGTGTGGGTAATTAAATGTAACTAAAAATCCATCGTCAGCCTCTGGGTCAGTTCCCACGCTGCTTTGTGGATTTGGAGGCTTGCTTGCCCCGAGCGTGTTCTGGGACGGTGATTCAGAGGACAAAGAGGAAGTCAGGAAGAATATGGTTTCATACAATTATATATTTGTGTGTAGTGTAGAGCTGTAGCCAACCAAAATAATCTTGATAGTCTAAAAACACGTACTGCTGCACATCAATTGGTCGATTAAATTATGGGTGTGGCAAAAGCTATTCAGTGTCTCTGCAATCTGACTGGTTACCTAAAATGCAGAGAGTTTGCAAAAGACAGTTCTTTTTATATAGAAAAGAACTTTCTGGAATGTTCTTCTTGAATTAGACCTGTCATAATAATTACTATACTTTCACTTACCTTTTATAAATATCAGCCAAGTATTTAGTAAAACAATTTTAATACTTTTGTTTAGTGAGCATGGACAAGCCGATACAATGTACCATGTTCGATGACGAGTAAGGGACTCAGGACTACCCTAGGCACGGCACAGACCAGGGAATACTGAGATTAAATCAACTGTCATAAGAACGGCAGAGACAAGGACTCTCAGGCACTGTATAGGACTTATGATATAAAATTGAAAGTGAAACCTACTTTGGGCATTTCATGAAAACTTAAGTACTCATGAACAAGAATATTACCCACGCTAATAAATATAGTGGAACCGATGCTATAAATGTTTTTGGTCAAAAGGTTATAGTGGATTTTACATTGAGAAAGCAAAGAATGACGTCGATGGAAGCTGCCCTGGAATAAATACATACACTTTAGATGTGAGTATATAGAAAACAAATTTTGTGTTAAGAAGCATTAGGTTAGTTTAGTGTATGTGCAATACAATGCACTAGGTTTGTGCAATGCATGTAGAATAGTAGTATGAGCAATATACTTTTGAAAGCCTGTGTAATGATTGGTAAACTGATACCACTCTTGTACTGTTTTTGTTTGTTATTTTATGTTATGTATGACCTTACAGGCCTCACCAGCCTGTCCGAGTACAACTGATGGAAACTGTCCTGTGGGTGGCTAAAGTCTGCCATATTTACATCTCCACAACCTTGGAGATGACTAAGTTGACCTGCAGAAAAGGCTTTTTTCTGTCCAAGTGATGAACATTTCCCTCATTACATCAAATTTTGTAAAAGTAGTTCGAGTACGAGTCAACAGACAAAACATTTCCATGTTTGCAAATCAAGAACTACATTGCTAGCATGCTAACCCCAAGCTCAGACTCAATTTAGCTTTGGTTCTGTGTGGGCTTTGTCTACATGTCTTGGTCCCTTACCTAATGTATTCTGAGCCTCAGAGTAGTTTACCATCATGTGTTTTACGCTCTTTTCACAGTTTTTAGGAGCAAGGCGTGTCGGTATGCTAGCGGTAGTTAGCCACAGCGCTAACAACAACAACACACAAACTATTTGGATTTTGGTGAACAAATAGGACATTATTAGATGTAATCAGGACATTGTGGACTTATTTTCACCTGAATAGTAACATAAACAAGATAGCTGTGTCAATGGGAAATTGATTTGAAGTTATTTCATTGTAAAAAAAAAAAAATCAAGTATAGCATCTTTAGCATCATTAGGTGTTGTGCATGGAACACAGGCCAAAATCTCTTTCAATGTGAATAAAATGCACAAAAAAATAAAATGGGAAAACATCAAGTTTCTGAGAAAAACATTGCGTAAAAGGTTATTTCAAACACAAAGAAGCTAAGTGGCTATTTTCAGATGCCTGTTACATCCAAAATAGAGCTCGCTGTTGTAATAAAAAGCGGTGCAGGTAATCTTTGATATTTGCCGACAGCTTGTTCCTCTAAAGGCCTATAAAGAGAGCTTTTATTCCGGCTGCTCAGAGAAAGTCACAGCTACACAAGAGACACAATTTATCGTTTTATTGCCTGGACTGGAAGCGCTTTTACAGCTCCGTCCAACTTCCCCTCGCAGCCTCAGCACAGGTCTAAATCATGAGATATTTGCACTATGAATCCTAGTCTGCAGGGGAGCGCTCTGTTTTTATTTTATCTAACAAAAAGCTCTCGGAGAACATCCTGCTCGTAAATTGGAAGACAAACTACCCCATTTGTTGTTAGGAAAGGTCTGGGAGAAAGCCACTGGAGGTAATTTGAGGAGCAGCAGGGTCTGACCACGTTGAAACCGAAAATAGGATAATGTGGAAATAATACAAAACAAGATATTGTCTGTGAGCTCTCACGCTGCGCCCCGGACAAAGAGGAGTGCATTTAGTCTAGTGTAGGATCTATTAGGGCTTTTCTTAGAAGATCATTTACTGAGAATTAGTTTTTGTGTAACTTTCTGCTTTTGGTTACAGTGAAAAACAACTTGAACGCAAAACGGATGGACAAAAGGGTGGCAAAAATATAATCGTAAACATTTTCAAATTAATGACGCTTTACCTGATTTTTTACAATTTAATAACAAAATCAATTTCCCCCTAGCAAAGAACTATCTATTCAGGTAGAAATGAAAAAAGCAACTTTGTATGGCTTTGATTTTAGATTATTTTTGTCAAACTTACTTTTTCTTGGCTAATTTTCATTACAAGTTTGATTCTTGAAATTTGGTCTTTTATTTGTGATGCCCGAAACCCCCTTTTTTCTAGTTCCATACTTCTTTATTTCTAAAATTCTAAAATTAAACAGGAAAATACAGGTAATACACTGTGTTATCATATGAAATGTCAATCTTCCTGGAAAACTGGGATATTCCAAACTTCCCACTTGTATATTGCACTGGAACATCACTCAAACTGGTAAAAAACACTTCACTTTCAACTCAATAATCACCACACAGGTTATTTAACTTTACTTTTATTTAGCCTAAATATTAGCTTTTTTTGCATGGTAGCCAAGTGGTTAGAGCTCTGGCTTCCCAATAAGGAGGTCGTGGGTTCGACTCCCGGGTCGGACCATATCAACATCTCACGATCTCTCTGGGTGGAGTTTGCATTTCTCCCCGTGTCACCGTGGTTTTCTCCGGGTACTCCGGTTTCCTCCCACCTCCCAAAACATGCATGTTTAGGTTAATTGAGCATCACTGTAAATTTCCCTTAGAGAGTGAATGAGAGAGTGAATGTTTGTCTGTCTAACCCTGCGATGAGTTGGCCACTGTCCAGGGTGTTCCCCTGCCTAAGGCCCAAAGGCACTGGGATAGGCTCCAGTCACCCGCGACCCCTAAAGAGATTAAGCTGTAGAAAATGAATGAAAAAAAATAAATGAATGAATGAATTAGCTTTTTTTCAGTGTGTTTGGAAAGGTATTTTCCAAGCATAAATGCTGTTTTTCTATTAGAAATTATTTAAACTGTAAAATAGTTTTAGATAAAATGTTATTTGAGCTTCACAAAAAAGTGTATCTTGTGGTAAAGTTTGTCATACTGTAAATAAAATGTCCAGAAAAAGCAAGTCAAAAAAATGATTTTGAAATGTAAATAATAACTTATATAATGATGTAAACACCAGTGACAATTGTCTTTAAAGGTGCATCTACTTAGAGAAATTGCATCAACTGTTCCACAGTATGGCCTTTGACCAGATCCTTATCCAAACTGTATAAACCCATATGTAGCCACAGTGCTGTATATACCGCAAGGTCTGAAGCTTGAGACAAAAGTCATGTCAAGCTAAATTAAAGATTACATTTGTGAAGTGTGTGTGATTAATTTACAGAAACATTGTTTGGTGTCATAATGAGGGTCATTCTTGGCAAGTCATCACCACTAACTTGAATCAGCACCATCCACCAGAGCTACAGTGCACCTCACTTGGTATCTGAGTGCTAAGACTTTTTCAGAGACCAATTTTTCTGTTGAAATTTTTGACTTCACTTTTGCCCCCATTTTATTTTGAATATATTTGTTCAGAGAGTTTGAAACTGTCTCTAGATGGTAAGAATGTGCAGAAAACATGCAGGTCTGTGGCTGGAGGGTCCAGTCGGGGTCAGAGGTCACATATTGAGAGTGTCCAGCGCGCTCCATTCGTCTCTGACACCTTTGAAGAGGCTCGTACATCACACTGGGGAGTCCTGCGTGTCCAACCGGGACCGGCAGCACGTCTGAGACAGAGTGTGAAGCTCTGTCTAGTTTGCTTATTTTTGATATTTTCATGTGCCTAATTGTGCAGGTTTGACTTTTGTAACAATATCTAAAGAGCAGTGTGAGGGTTGGACTTGTCTGTCCTCTGTCTGAAGCTTTGACATGTTGTCTGCTCTTCCTGGTATTTGTCCAGGAATGTCTTTCAAGGAAGTTATCTTAATTGGCAGTGAAAGGCAAATCCTGAAGTGTTTTGACACATTCTTTGCATAACATGTTTCTGCAGTTTAAGAGCCCATCCCCAAGGTATCATTTCGATTACTTGACATGGATTGCGATCAAAAGCCAAAACAAAGAATGTATTACGTCCCCTCTCCTCCCCAGGACTAAAAATGTAAATTAGCTGTAAAGCTAGAATTTGGTACAAACAGTTACATCTCTGCCATTGTGCCTAATGCAATTGTACATTGTCCTTAATAAACATGACCCTATTGTTGTTGATAATAGACGATGTCTCTCTGCATTTGAACACAGCACTGTGGAGCTCTTTTATATGACTGCCTCATATAAAAGAGCTCTGGCAGCCATTTTGTTTCTTTTACTTGAGAGGTCGTGCAGGCCGAAACGCGTTGGCATTTTTTAACACTTTGCCAAGTATAATAAAGACTTTTAAATGTTTGTAAAAATCCCTGAGTGTCTTAGTTCCTTGTTTTGCTTTGAAAAGACTTTTATCCTAAGGCCTGAAGCACCATGGTAATTTACATTTGGATACACTCGTGCAGCATTCCAGTTGTTTTTTAAGATTTTTGAACAGCGCTGTATCAGTCTGGAAATAAATGCAAAGAAGTGACGATAACCAGAATAATTTAATGGTTTACCACCAGTTTGACCTTTGTGTCACAGCCATAATTCAGGTACCAATTTATATTTTATATTTATTATTTTTAAAGCATGTGCTATGTGTGAGTAACATCAGCTGCTCATGTGTCAGACCCTCAAGCAACACAATCTCTGAAAAAAAAGTAGATTTACTGCAAAATGTAAAATAGGCGTAAATTGTGATTGAAGCCATGTGGCAACATTTTATTTGGGTTTAACGGGTAAATTTAGGCAAGTTATGGGTACGTTTAGGGTGGGGTTTGGGGTATGTTAAGATTTACCCGTTAAACCCAAAGAAAATGTCACCACGTGGCTTCAACCAAAATTTGTTTTTGGTTGAAGCCACATTTACATTTTGGCTTTTTGTAACATACTGTATTTACGTAAAAAAGAAGTGAAAACATGCTTATTGTACATTTTTGACATTTTGTTGTATATGTGTGTCGAGGCAGTGAGAGAGAGAGATTAAATATATCTGGACCAATGGTTTTATCCCAAACTCTGTCCTTTCTTTACCCAGTTGAAGAAAAAGCTAGAATTGGACGCATTCATTGTTTTGAATTCTGGAGGCAGAAGAAGACATTAGTCCATTTACACCACTGTAAACCAGCATATTTTTCAAGGGGTTTTCAAACACAAAACTAGAAATACATTTTAAAAGCTCTATTGGCCCTGTGCATTTAGTGAAAACATCATAGAAATGAACTAAACAGGACCTGCCAGAAAAATTTGAAAATAAATAAGCCAACTAACATCTGTGCACTGAGCCGATTTGGAACTGTCAGAAAATGCAGTGTCTTACTTGATGGGACCAGCGGCGGAGCCAGAGGGGTAGCCAGGGTGGCCAGTGCTACCCCTAGGATTGCCCTGGCCACCCCCGTGGCCACCCCTCTAAAGACGGCAACGTGAATATTTTTATTGTAAGGTTTGGTGAACTTTAGCGCTGAAAACTTTCATTTCCCAGCGCCTGTGAACGCACCCTGAAGCTACGTCAGTGCGTACAGCGGCACTGCTAGCTTTCTTTTAATTTCATTTGCTGAAGAGACACGTGAGGCTTGTTTGTGATGTGGTTCGAAACCCATTTTCACATGTCCGAACACCATTGCACCCGCCACGAAGACCCGGCCTGAGTCTCTAGATAGCCTCGCTATTTACATGGCATTGTACACGCCTCTCGGGGACCTGCAGCTGGCGAGATGGACGTTCGGACGGTAAGACCAGTGAGCAGAACCGCCAAACTGTCTGGAGCAGAGCGGATCGGTGCGCGCAGAGTTGGGCTGTGTGTGCGGGAGACGAGAGAAGGAGCAAAGGAGAAGACAAGAGGAGGTGGAGTGTCTCATCAGCATTACACCCAACAACAATGTAAGTACAACAGACGCGGCTAAAACACTTGTTCAACAAACTTTCTGAATGACTGCGATGGTAGTGACCGCGCGGGGTCACTCATCCACAGGTTCTGCTGCCGAATGGGTTGTTTTGAGCCTCGGAGGCTCGTATTTTGCACGAAAGTGCAGAGTGTGTTGTTCGTACCTGGACCGGTGTTCTGTCGGGGCTGGACACACAACAGGACTTTGGTGCAGGGGCAGAAGAGTCATATCACAGCTAGTTGCGAGAGCGCCTGTCTTTAGTTCTTCAAATGCAGTAATATAGTCCATGAGCGTAAATGCCCTGTCTCCGGTTTGAAAAAGCCTCAAAACGCTTTCGTTGTTTACAAAGTTAAGTCTCCGCTAAGTTCAGTGTACACATCCTGCCGCTGCTCTGACAAAATAAAAGCCGTGTAGTTCACAGCAGCAGAGAGACACTTATTGTGAAAGAGCACGACAGCAACAATCGTCCTCTGTCCAAACGACACGAGATTCAGCAGCGGAGGAGACGATGTGAATTACGGCAATATAAAAACAATAGTCAATCTCTAAGCAGCAGATGTAAATTAACTTAGTTTCATTTATAAATTCACATAGTAATGTTAAGCATTCTTTTATGAATAGGCTTAGAATTAGAATCAGAAAATCTTAGTAGTGAACAATAATGATAACAATAACAATATTGTAATATTAGCAACAATATTAATAAAAGTGGCCATAGGTCCTAATTGTCAACGAGAAACTGTTGTTACTCGACCTACCTGGTAAAATATTTAATGAATAAATAAATAAGCAAATACATAGTGATAAAAAGCAGCCAAAAATATGTGCAAGAATACAATAAATGGCTCAAACATAAAATTCCTAGAGTAAAATCAGATCTGTTCTTAAAGATGCACTGTGTAACTTTTGATTAAAAAAAAAAAAAAAAGAACCTTAAACAAATGCCTTTCATTGTTAAATAGTTACTAAATGAATAATAATATAAAAAACTCTATTGAACTTGAAACTATTGTTTTCATATTAAGTTACTTGTATTGCCACAAAATGATTATTTGGCCTGTAGGAGCCTCTTTGTGTATGTTTCATAGAAAAAGATGTTCTACAGAAAAATGTTTTGTCCTAGAATATGATTTCCAAGGAAAGATGTCCAATGAAACAATACATATTGCATTATTCCTTTTTACAGTAAAACTGTAATATGAAACAATACAGTTGTTCTGTATGTGTCCCCCTTTCACAAAACATTGTGATGCCCACGTTAAACAGATTAAACTGGCTGTAATATGGCTTTCTTCTTTATAAAGACAGTATGAAGAGAAAGTCATGTTGCCGTGTGAAACAATATATGGATGTCATTATTGTGGACCCCTTTGAAAAATCCTTGCCACCCCCTGGCCACCCCTTGCTTAAAAGTCTGGCTCCGCCACTGGATGGGACCCGACGCAGACTTCACATTTTGTCTGTGCAAAATACAATCTTTAAGCAGTTCTTTCATGTCTTGAAGCTAATGCTAAAAATGCTATTGTGTGCACCTCTTATTAGTGCTTCAGAGACGACACAACATTTACAAGTAATTATTATTTTATTAATCTTGTTGGACTGGGGTTGGTATTTTGGGCTTTTGGTCAAAGGACTTTTTTGCTTGTAGCTCTGAAAATATGTTAGCTCTGGTCAAAGATTTTGCTTTTAGCAGAAAATAACGGTCTTTGAATGATTGACAACAGTACAGTTTTAGCTAGAATTTTACATAAAATAGAAAAATTTCAACATCGAACAGCACTTGCACGGCTGGGTAAGGTCAGGCTAACATTAGACACCAATAGCCGAGTTACAGTTCGCAGCAAAGCAGGTATTAACAATAAAAAAACTCAAACTTTTACCGGAGGCCTATTCAACTTAAGGCCGCGGGTGCCAAATCGGCCCTTCAAAGATATGATTCGGCCCTCAACTCACCTTCCAAATATTACAAAACAATTTTTTTTCTCTTGTTTGTAGATTTCTGGGTTATTATTTGGGTTATTTCTCAAACAATAGTTTCTTGTTGTGTCGATAAGTGTCTGAAAACAAGATTTGAATCGAATGTATTGTATTTTCTTGTTTCAATTCCAGCATTTTTTTGACGTATTTCCAGTATGAAAAAGGTTTAAAGTTGATTTGGACATTTTGTCGACCAATAAAAATAGATTGCAACATTAGTTGGTTTTAGTTTTTTTGGCCGGCGGCTAAAGCTGTGATGTCCCCGTTCTGAAAAAGATCTGTTAGTGAATTGAGTACACAATCTTAGCCAAACTACTTGTGCAAAGAGAAAAACTTCCACACAAACTTCCGACTCACCAGGAGACTTTTTAGTTCAAAAACAATAAACTCTCCGCTGTGCCATCATGCATTCTGTCTGTTGTCTTTTGCAGAGTGGCTGGTAAACACGGCGTTTCAACCCTGTGAGGACTCTAACCCAAATTCTGTCGTCTTTCAGAAGGAAATGATCTCAGCGCGTCTCAGTAGAACAGAAGAAGAAGTCGTGTGATCTGCTGATAAGACAAAGCAATAACGACAGAGCAGATAGCATCACTCACTGGCCTATTTTCACACGTCTCCGAGCTTGATGAATGACACTGGTTCTCGTCTGTGTCACTTCTCCGTTCACTTTCTGATAGAAGTTTTGTGCAGCCACTTTTAAGCATTAAAGAATTCAGGCATTTGATACACATAAAGCTGTCAATAGTGGACTAACATTACCTGAATTGGGCTTATATGGGTTTGGTTTCTACTCACGATCAACCAAACCCAGACAGAACCGTGCAATGCGGGGCTATGACGGCGGATCCACAACAAGCACAGCGCAAGCCAAGAGCACGACATCGGAGCATTTACCCATGGCGTCAGCGACACGCCACGGACCTGAACAGAACCACAGAAACACCTATCTTAGAATTAAAACTGCATTATTAGACTGTCTGAATAACATAACGATAGATACCTGGAGAGCGGAGTGCGCGGAGCAACGCAAGGGAAATGCGCGGGTCAGAAAATGAATGAAACACAGAAATACTTTTTTTGGTTGAAGGCTGTTGCGACAAGCCAATAAGAACAGTTTTCTTAATAAGCACGGTCTGCCTGAAGCTGCATCATGTATTTGACACATGGATCTATTAAAATATCTGGATAGGACATTGCTAGCTTAACACCGTCTCGGGTTGAGGTAGTGGTCGCTCCATTGGTACTGCAGCGGGAAAATCCCCTCAGTCAAGAAAGCATTGTTTTCCTAAACTGCTTTTGCTCGACTCACAGATCACTTAAACATGGACTTTATAACAAATCTTACCTAGTTTCATATTATGATCTTTTTCCCAGTTCAAATGTCTTCAGTTTCATTAAAAATTGTTTGTTAGCTGAATTCAAGCTAGCTAACTTGCAACAATGCGCCACTGAGCGCAGCCATTGACGTAAAGCGGAGGCCATCTTTCATCACGGGGGGCTTGATTTGACTGACAGCACGTGCATCACAGAGCCTGACATGGCCGCATGTTAAGCAAAGGTCTATGACGGTCACAGATGTCATTGGCAGGCTACGGTTGGCCGTGCAATGACGAATATTTTCATCTCTGGCACTGAAGAGTTAATATAAGGTGAGTGAAATGTGTTTTTCTTCTAAATGGCAAAAGAGCAATGAGCTTCGTCCTGTCATGTAAATAATCTAATCTGATTGGCTGTTTTTTTTTGTGGAATTGATCTGAAACACAGTGAAGGGAGAGGTGACCAGACCCACTCTTGGATCGCAGGCAAAGTAAATGCTTTAACTGTCAAAATATACAACAAGAACAAAATGAATATTTATTTTAAACATTTATGAAGATGTTTTATTTTTTCTGTGTATGTGTGTGTGTTTAGACCTCACCAAAGAAGTTTCTAGACATGTTTGAACATATTTCTTTTGCACTGAGTGATATTGTCTGAATGTAATCGACACAAGCCCAAAAAATATCAATATAATAATTTTTGCCATTATGCCCCAGCTCTAAATGCTATGAGTGTACCTCTATAAGGCTTGTGCTCCCAGTAAAACGTCTTCCCCTTTCCATCCATGTAATCGTCCCTCGGCTTGAGCTTATGTCCATCCTCGGGGTGACTTTGTGGATTTTAGCATCTCCGTTACGTAATGGCACTCGAGGGACAAGGCTACTTCAATCAATACTTCAAACGGGCCTGTCCCCAGAAGGAGAGAGAGCATCTTCAAACGGGACACGTGACCGTAGATTGCCATACTGTAGCGGGACGAGAGAAGACAGACCCACTTCTGCGACTGTGGCTGTGGAGGAGGCGGTAAACAACACAGATGAGGCAGATTAAGAAGGGGAAGTTTCGGGCACAAGAGAGGGAGATAAAGCCGCACACTTTGGGGACAGCAGCCTTAGTGAATCATCCCAAAGATAAACGCCAGACAAAAATTTGAATACAAGAATTATTCATACAGCGTCTAGTGCGAAACTTTATCTGAAAAGTAGCACACGGTTTGTTTGGAACTTTAGAGAGAGAATAATGCATTAGATAAGGCTTTAAATTCTAATGGTGAGGACTAAAAGAAGGCAAAGAGCTAAAGTAGTAGCGCAGGTGGCCTTCAGTGATGAATACTTTGTGATTTAGAGGAGGTAGAGCAGGCAAAAGGCAAAAATACTTTGACTTTAGGTGTTTTGGACACCCACAGGGCTATGATGCTATGGACATATTTTAAGCAGCTGCTACAAACAGTAAGACTAGCAGTGGGAAAGTGACTTGACTTGACTGGAGTGATGACACCCAAATATAGTTTCATTCTGCATCAAATCCAGCCCGTTTTATTGTTTTCGGTTAAATATATATATTCACAATTCAAGAAAAAAATACCAGATATATAATTATATGTTAAATTGCTTACTTTATTTACTCCCTTTAATCTATAAATCATGTGCTCTTGTTTTTTTTTTTTTTGCTGTCACTCTGTGTCCGAATGTGCGCCCTAACTACTCTATAGTGTGCTATGTAGTGGACAAACCATGTTCTAGTGGTGTCCGAATGTCCAGCAGATCAAAAAGTAGTGCACTCAAAATTTCCCACAATGCATCCGGTAAGTAGTAAGCATCGATGGTCACTAGAACAGTCAATATAGACCACAATTCATTGAGGGATTCAGAACAACAAAGCAAACAACGTCAGGTCTTTAACTGAAAACAGAATGAAAGATGATAAAAAAGTCACTGTTGAGCGGGATAAACAAAACACTCGTAAATGAAAGCCGTTAGCCACAAAGCTGCTAACGTTATAGCTGCTTACCTTATAGTTTGGGCTGCAAAGTTGAATTATCCAGTCTGTTTGATGTTTAATGTGGCGTCCAAGTTAAACCAGACGTGTTATGATTTGTAGAGTGCTTGTCAGATGAATTTGATTTAAAGTATTTATTACTTTTGTAACAGTTTTTTTTATTATTCAAGAGGAAGAGACTTACGGTCAGCTGAAAGTAGTGCGCTTTATGTTTGAAAGACCAGATGAATACGTCAATGACTAGTTCACTGAACAGGACAGGACTATAGAGTGATTAAGGAACAAGTGTGGACATTTTGACACAGATATGGAGCTTAACAGTGACTGCCCACTTCCTGGTTCAACAAGCTTGGGCACGCATGGTAAATCTCCATTGGGATTTAAAAAAAAAAAAAAAATTAAACAATTGTAGAAAACTCTTAATATTTTAATTCTTTAAACCCCTATGGCACTTTCCAATGAGCAACTTACTTCCGGAACCAGGGCAATCTTCCACATTATTAAAACCCATTGTATTTAAAAGACTATACTCAATATTCGCCTCTTTAAAAATGCAAGCAAAAGATACAATTGAATTTAAATTTCCTACATTTCCTTTTCCTGCATTCTGAGCCTCTGAATTGTTCATCACTGATGAATTTTAAGCTTTTTTAAGCTTGTCTGTATGCTAACAGTAGGCCATAGGGCTGCAATCATGGAACTGTTTTACAGAAACACGCAAAGTAAACCAACATAACATCCTTCTGATCCAGAGCAGTGTGTTGGTTTTAGTTTGTGAAATTACTTGCTCTATATTGCTGGAGGAGCGGTGGTTCATGAGTCTCAGAAGAACGTTTCCACACCGGACAAACAGTAGCACATGATTTCTCTGCTCCGGATCTGCCCCTGCCCTTCTGTAATGAGCTGTAGCCATTAGCACAGCTCCGTGATTAGAGCGTTTAGTGACTTTTAATGTGGAGCTAATCAAGTCGTTTAGGTGAGGATTTAGCACTTGTCATTCCAGTGAGAATAGAGCTGAATGAGGTTCATGTTTTACTATATTTTACCTGAATAATGATTGTGACAGGCCTTGGTACTGTAGATATACTGTATGAAATATAAAGCAAGTAAGCAAGTATCTCCATGGAGACCCTACCATTTAAAGGGGACCTATTGTGATTTTTTTATATATATTTAGTAAGAAACTAGAACATGTGCAGATCAGTAATTTACAAAAAAAATAAAATAGGAACAGCTCTACTGACTTCCTGTTCAAAACTGCAGATCTGATAAGCCCCGCCTCTTCATTTTAAATGTAACTGTAAAAAGCAACAGATTTTTAAAAATATTTTTGATTGTTGGAAAGTGGATATGGGACAGTATTGAACTACATACGCTTCACTTTGAGTATTAATCTTTTGAATTATATCAAGTAAATACAGACAAGTGGGAGGGGATAGGTGGTAGGTGAGAACAGGGATTTCTGAGCACTTGAGCTGCAGCTGAAGAACAATACAAGATTACTCAAACATGTATGAATCAATTCAAATATAACTTTGAGTAAACGAATGATGAAGAAAAGTCGTCATAACAAAAAATAAAATAAAAAATTTGAAAAGTGAATTTGACATGATAGGTCTCCTTTAAGAGTTTTGTTTTGTTTTTGTTTTTGTTTTTTTATCTGTCAGTCACGGCCACTAAAACTGGAAAGACAGACAAGGTGGCCAGATTACACTGCAAAAAAAGCTTTTCAAAAAATACGAAATTTGCTTATTTTGAGGCAAAAATGTCTTATTTCAACTGAATAATCTGCCAGTGCAGTAAGAAAATGTGAATAACTTAGTTTTGAGCAGAAAACGCTAGTTTCAAGTTCTCTTGACAAGATTATTAAACTAATCTATTCTTGATTCAAGCAATTAACACAGATACAAATTTGCTTAAAATGAGTTTTTATATTAACTTGGTGTTATTAAGTGACAAAATCTTAGAAGCATATTAATCTAATTCAAGTCATTTTATCAAAGATAGATTTTCCTATTTTATATTTCTACATCATGCACTGCTACCACATATGTATGCGTTTTTTTTTGTTGTTTTTTTTTTTTTTGTAGTAGTATCGTGGGAGTAAGCCGACAGGCATTTTTTTTGTTTCAGCAGTAAGAGCACTACTGAAACTATACTCTCCCCACTTGTTTCTCTGATTGGCCAGTCCTTGCAGTGCTTTTAACAGGCATGTCCAAACTGCGGCCCAGGGGCCAACTGAATCTTCCAGACCAAATGTTGTTGGACTTCAGAGTCTTATAAATAATGCACTTTATACTAAGTTTGAAAAAAAAAAAAAAACATCAAGCATTTCACTCTGTATTGTGGGTTAATCACTATACTGTATGTGACTCTCTTCTAGACTGTTTTTCACTGTTTTTTTTTTAACCTGGCCAAATGCTCTGGTTTCCTTCCTACTTTGATCATTTGTAAATTCCAAAAATAATCCTCATCTGTTGTTTCAAATAAAAAATGTGGCTGTTGGATTTTAATTTCTTGCGGTCAATGTAATAATAAAAAAATGTGGCCCTTAAAAAAAGTTTGGACACCTTCGACCCAAAGTCACTGGGACAGCTTCAGTCACCCACCACATTTTGCTACACCCCCCTCTGCACATGGCCGTTCATAAAAGTGGACCCGGAGCTACCTGTTTTAGTCCTCTGACTCATCTATTACTCATTCTTTCGTTCCCGGGCACTCAGCCTTTTGAAAGCGCGCTCTCAGACTGAAATGCGAAGGCTCTAACACAAAAATAATCGCGGCAGCAGCGGGGCAGCCATTTCCACTAGTGATAATGGGACACACTTCACTTGGGACAGAACAAACTCGACGTGGCTGATTAGGACTGTGGGCTGTTTCAAGGCTCAGAGCTTAGTCATATCAGGCAGGAGGGAACAGGAAAGGACAGCTTTTGATGGACTTGGTTTGATTTGACATCACTCCGGTTGTGAAAGAACCATCAACCTTCATGATTCTGTGAGAATATTGTGCATGTCTCTGCATAATTGATCTGTAATGAGTAATCATACATATCTTTTTAAAATATGTTCTGAAATGTTGTTAGTTCTTTCATCTAATAATTACACTAGAAAGAAATAAAACTAAATTAAGCACGATTTAACCAATAGCTTAAGTATTTTGTCATTTTAATTGTGGATTCTAAGGTTATGGACGAAACAGTGACACAATGGTTAGCTCGATGCAAAAGCTCCTGGGTTGACTCCTGAGCAGCTTGGGGTGTCTGGGTAAGTTTCTTCTGGATGCTCCAGTTTCCCTACCACTAAAACATGTCCAGTAATGCTTTCCTCTCCTTTCCGGTTAGCTGTAAAGCTAGAATCTGGCACAAGTATCTCTACATTTAATTGTCCTAAAAACAGAATCTTCAAACTAAGCATTTTTATCTTGATTTAAAGTTAGAAGATCTTTTCTTAATTGAACTAAAACTAGATATAGTATTATGCTTGATAAATTATTAAATCATATTTAAGACAAAATATTCAATGAACAAAATACAGTAAATATACAGTAATCTTTTTCAAACATTTATTAACTTGTTACCCATTAAGAAGATTCATTTGTGTTATTGTTTCTGTGCAAATCTCACCTAAAAACATTTAAAAACTGGTTTCTGTTGGACTGACTGCTCTCTGCCATGATAGATGCCGACTCTATCTATCTGTATAATGTACTGACACTTATGGCATGAATTTATACTTAAGATGTTAGGACATCTGAAGTAAAATACACTTTCTCTTCTGTAGGTCAGTGTTCTCAAGAAGAAGAGCTGCTGGTTTAGAAATGTATCATATACTTTTTAATGGAATTAGCTACCCCAACTTCAATCATGGGGTTTGAGTCAAACACTGGTTTGCAGTTTTGAGTGAAGAAAGAATACAGAATACAGGAAAGGCCTAGCACACATCCCTGCGGAACTCCAATGTTTATTATAATGATGGAACTCGCGTGTTGTACAAATAATTTACAACAAAAGAGTCGTGGAGACAAATTCGGACAACAATCTGCTCCTGAGGTAAAACCGTGGAAACAAGGCAGACACTGTGCAATTTTTGACCCATTTTGGGATGATTTTTCACTTTTGCGACAATTTTGGAGATCAGCCTCAGTCGTGTGTCGTGCACCGTGTAGTATACATGGGCTAATGAGACACGATTAACACCTCTTGACCAGCTTCTGATCAACAATCGTTGGATCGCTAGAAAATCAAACTTGTTTGAAATCCTGGTCGCTCCTCGTGATTACATCGCACTATAGAAGCAGTGCCACGAGATCTTTCACACAGCCCATGCGCAAACACTCTGTGAGGCCATCTTACCTTGTTAAACACAGGGCAAAATGGCAGCGCAGCGGTTATTTGGACTCCAAAGGATCCAGGAAATTAACACATCTTCGTCTTCTCCACCTTGTTGTGCTTCCGGATACAGGAACTTGATGCGCCGTGGATCGACATACAGTGTGAGCGCTCAGATCACATAAGACCATACGGCCGTGTAGTGTGAGGACATGATCGTGAGCTGCTAACTTTTGACCCCAGAGATTCACTTGTACAGTCTGAGCAGGCGCCGCATACCACCACAGTAAACATCGCAGTGTCTGCCCTGCTTTAGGGAACCCTAACCCAATCCATTATTTAAGCATTGAACTGTTCTATTCACGTAACATCATTCTACAAGTCAACAAAAAGGGTTTTTTGTTTTTTTTTATGATTTTTTAAATATATTTTTAGCAAAGTACCATGGTAATAACTGATGAAACTAATTCTGTTGGCCACCATTTGTACATTTCTAGAATGTGAGCATAACCCATTTGCAAAACACATTTTCATGGGAACAGCTCATTCCGGCCTTGTATCTTGTCTCATCAAAGAACCAAAAACTATAAATAATGTAATCATAATTACTCTTCTCTGGCCTCAAACATCTTCTTCTCCAAACTCTTAAAGTCAAATCTCTATCTAATCTTGTATAGCTCAAACTCACAGAAGTAGATCAGAAATAATGACAGTGTCAGTGAGTCGTGATGAATACGACTGGAGCACCTCTACGTCTTTCACGAACATTTCCTCCGGTCCAACTGTCATGGCCGCCGCTCCACTAAAGAGACACATCGCTCAAAGTCTGCCCTGACCTGCTGCCAGTTCATCCATCATCAGCAAACAGCCACAATCAAACAAATATAAGCCTCCTCAAACATTTACAAAGGTAATTTCATTTGCAGAGCTGGTGTGAGGCTAACGATGATAAATAAGACTAATCCACTGTTCTGGTCAAAACAATAGCAAAGCATTGATCACTCTGGGGGCAGTCTGCATTTTTAACGGACTAAAGGGCATTTTTAATCATTTGTCGGATTTTCAAACAACTCAATGTTTAATTAATGTTTCCAGCAAGGCAGACATTTGGTGCCTTTTTCTGCCTGGTTAACACATGGAGCAGTTTTGAAACTTTTGTTTGTCTTTTTGACATATTTAGTAAGATGTCTTAGGATTAGAAACCAGCTATGAGGTGTGACTAATGATGTTCAATGGACATGAATAAATGATAAATATCTTTTCTGCGTTGTTCTTGTCCTTCAAACATGCTCCTGAGCACCTCTGAATTTCTATTCACAAAAAACATTAAAAAGTCTAGTAAGTCCTCTGTGTTTTTGTGAACAGTGCAGAAGATTTTTTTTTGTCACATCATCATCAACATCAGAACAAGATTAAAAATTTAAAAATTTTATTTCACATTATGTTTGCCTTTGCACCAGACATGATGCAGGCAGATCAAAGTGTTCTCCTGTCATGACATAAACTGAAAGCTAACAGCCTACTGAGGCCAACTATAAAAACAACTATTTGTACAAACATGACAAGTACTCTGATGAGAATAAAGTCAGTGCTTTGTCTCTGACTTATTCAGAGACAAAGCACTGACCAAGCAGGAAGCTTGGTGAGCTCTGATTTTTGAAGCTTGACCCAGACGGACTTGGGAAGATTTTATAGAAGAGCCAATGGAGAGACGGAGCTGAGGCACAGACCTGCGCAGTGCATACGCAAGATGTGGAACTGACTTAATTCACAATTACTGCGAAAGTTGTGGCGCAGTGCAGTGAAAATGCAGGATGTGGAATTAGCTCGTGAAGATTTTGTGAAAAGAGTTTGCAATCCTTGTAGTCATGGAGACAGGACAGGACATTAACATGACTGTCTGTGAAAACGCTATGCAAATTAAGCTTATTACTTTACAATTATTTAGAACTTTTTCATCTACTGCAGCAGATCTTCCAGAGGAAATATTTTTATCGACTGAAACAGAAGTTTACCTGCTTTACCTGGACCTGACTGTCATTATCACCCCCACAAACCACACCAATCCTCCAGCCGGTTCAGACTTGTAACTTTGTTTGTTCATGAGACTTGTCTATGCGTCTTGTCCTCTTAGCACATTTGAGATACAAATGTGATACATTTGAGACTTGTATTGATTGAACAATCAAATGATTGATCTAAGTCGATTAACCATATTTTAGTCAATCAAAACAACTCAGACATGGTGGAACATTTCACTGCTTTTGGACCCAAACTAAGTCTTGGCTCAAGCGCCTGAACAAATGAGTCCTGATGTGTGTGTTTACCACAGTCCTGTGACAGACAGGCTTCTGCTGCACTCATCCTTATGCAGCTCCAGTGCTGCACCGTAATGAGACTCTGACTTTGAGGTGCCTCATTCATAATAAAGAGGCTGGTCCCGCGAGCAGCAGCAGCTCAATGAACTGGGACCTACGACAGGCAAATAGTTAGGCACTTCCTCTGCCCTGAGCTCCACAGGCTGGGCTGATTAAACACACAGTCAGAGTGTGAAGAGTGTGGGTCTGGAGACATAAACCTTCTGCTGTACAGAGACTTTCAAATATACCTTAGCCCTACTTATTTTTACAAACACATTTTCTATGAAATGTTATTTTAATGTCAGTGCACGTGCGGTGGGGGCCACAGCAAGATGATTTTCCATTGTTCAAGATATTCCACAGTTATGTTTTCAATGTAGTTTTGTAGAATGAACCTAAACTCTAAAGACATAAACTCTTCATTGAGATGAGTCAGGAAATCTTCCAAATGAGTGAGATGATTTTTTTTTTAAAGGTGGAATCTATTGGAACAATTCTTTTTTAAAGCACTAACATCTTATTCCCACCCACAAATATCCAATCGCCTCTAAGCATAGTCTTGTCTGTCGCCTCATGTTTGATTGGGTTTGAATGTTGCTTCCACCCAAGCACAAAGTTGCACTGTGATGTCGTTAACAGCGTGAGATCTCCAGATGGATTCTCAAGAGATTCTTAAGTCACAAATATCACAGGAACCCATTTGGTAGAGTCACATTGGGTGAAGGGTTCTAGACTTCTGTGGGTGCAAGCAAAACTATGTTATACACTGTTTCAATCAAACATAACTACTAGTCTGCAGCAACTGTAGAATGTTTTTAGAATGCAGTTGACATTGTTGCAGCGTCTTGAAGATTTGGCCCACAGATATACTGTATTCTGAACGTTTAAGGCTTTTCTCAAAATTAAAACATTTTACACACGCGGGCCGCAACAGCATGAATCCTTTTTTACTGCTTCACAGACATGCAGCGTTGATTACATCCAGGCAACATCCATCAATATCCACCAATAAAAGTGTGCATGTGCCACTGCGACACCACTACAGACGTTACATAACTCTGAGTACTAGAATCATGTTGTCAACACGTTCTCTTTTCACCGGTTTCATTTGAATCATTTAGCATAAGATCCAGAAGTGTGGCATTAAATTGACAGATGCCTGAAATGACACTTTATGACTCTATAGACTGTGTGTCCTGCTGTGAGTAATTATTATGCAGTCTGTTCTGGATGTAATGGTGTTGGTAGCGATGCATTCATTCTTTAAAAGCTATTGCAGCACTAAGTTGGCTTTCCAATGACAGGTTCTGCTTTTCTGAGAAGTCTCAGTGGATGTTTTCATGGAACGTGTGTCTATACCACGCCATTGCTTTTCACGAGGACACTTCTTTCTTTTCTATTACATGCTCATTTTCTTCTCCTCTTATTGACACGTGTTTTGACTAAGGCCACACGACAAGTTTTCTTTGGGTTTAATTTCAGGTTTTAATCTACAAAAATGGGTTGGATTAGGGGTGAGACTGGGACTTTGTTCAAGCACAACTGTTGTGCATATGACACGCTGTTTGCAGTTGCATAGACACGCAACATTAAAAGCTTCAGTCGCTTGGAATTCTGCAGGCTTAAGTTTGTAGTTTCTATTTTTACTGGATTTATCAAATGAACAAACGTGATTCTTCTGAAGTTCTGACAGGCTTTGTTCTTTTGAAGTTTGAATGACCCATGTGGATGTGAATGGTTTGTCGTTTTCTTCTTGTTCATCTATACATACCATACAACATATTCTAAATTTAAATATTCCTCATTTCATTGCCAATAAACCACAAACTCAGACTCATCAGGTTAAATGAAGATATGTGTGCTGTCCTTCTGTATGTTTGTTAATATCTTTGGTCACTGATTTAAATAGCTTCCAAACCAAACTGAACACTTTGATGGAGTCACTTACAGTACTTGGCTCGTCCTTGTTAAGTTCTGTTGGTCTCTTCTGATTAGCACAGTAGAATGGGCTCTACAGTGGAGAGTGTATCAAGCCCAGAGCTCCCTCGAGGGCCATGGACATGTTTATATGTGCTGTCCATGCCGCCGCTCTTCCTCTCTCCTTCAATTGACTCCATCGATCCCCTCTTAATTATGTAACTATTTGAGTTTAAAATAGGCCAGAGCTGCTGCTGCTCAGGCCTTTGGTCATTATTCTGCTGCAGCGGAGGCCCTGAAGCAGAGGATTATGGGACACAGAAATAGGATTAGCTTCAGTGGGGGCTTCTGTGTTACCCACTCATTTAGCCTGCACCTCCAATCAGATTAACCTCTGAAGGCTCATGGCTACAGTTGTTCAGTGGTGGCAACACTGAGGCTGTGACTCGGATGGTAACACAACCAATAGCCAAGGTAGCTCTACACCAGCTGTTACCAGTTCTGTTGTGTCCTCGGGCAAGGCACTTCACCACATGTGGTGTGTGACTCATTCAACACGCACGGAGAACTCTAAAACAACTGAACTCAATTGGCCTTTTCCCCCTCTCCTGCCCCAGTCGACATTCAGAATGATGAAAAAAGAAAAGGTGCGACCAGGGTCAGAGACACATTCAGGGGTAATACTTGTCTGGAATCTAGAACTCAATTATAGATGACTGGCAACATTCAGGCACTTTTGCAGTTGTGCAAAGTACACGCCCACTTTTTAAAAATCTCGTCTGAAATCTTTTTTCGCTTTTTCATATCGTGCTACATCTATGACGTACCATAAGCCGTACGTAAAAAAGCAGTGAAATCGTGCTCAAAATATGCTGTTTTTGCAGCCTGTTCTCACTCATAAGCGTGTCAATACCACGCAATTGTAAACAGCGTGTCACAATGAACGCCATTTCTATTTTTTGCATGTATTTCACGTTTCTGTCCCAGTTCATTTCAATGGTGAATGTAAAGACGTGTTATTATTCTTGAAGACTAACACAATCCTAATCCTAACCTTAACCAACTCCAAGCCTCAGACCTAAACTTACCCATTTTGCAACTTCAGACCTAAACTTAAAAAACTGGCGTGTAATATTTGTCATGGCGTGCTATTTACACGAATTCCATGAGAACACGTTGGTTTTTGTGGTAATAGTACGCTTTACTGTGAGACTGTGTTGAAACGTGAAATAACCACAAATATTGCTTAAAGCCACATGGCGACATTTTCTTTGGGTTTAAAAAGTACATTTTAACCTCCCCAATTTACTATTTTAGTGATTTGTAGCCTCAACCTCCCGTTACCTCAAGAAAATGTCGCAGTGGCTTCAACCAATATTTGTGGTTATAGTATTAATATTTTTTGGCTTTTTGTTACATATGACGTTAAAAAGGTATGAAAACATGCTATTTTTGGCATTTTGTTGTATATTTACGTTCTCTTCGGACCTTAAAACATGAGCATTCACTGCCAGCCCTGTTCCTGCTTTACTCTGACCACTTTTGGCTCGCTCACGGGAAAGTAAGTTTAGTTTGCAGTCTTCCTTTGCTGTAGCTATCTGAGGTTGTTCTCCAGCATCATACTGTTCATCATCTGTGGAATCGCATCATGTATTTGACTGTAAACTAAGTCAGCTTCATATAATAAAAAGCTCAAGACAGAAATTTTCATCCTTGGCAAGCTACGGTTTGGCCGCAGAAAGAGGGGAAGAGTTAATATGAAAATACACACAAGACGAACTGGCTTTTAGGAAATGAAATGTAGCATATTACTTCCATTTATTTTTGCATTTAACACTTTTGATGAGCATAATTGACATCTCATTTACATTCACAATTTCATTTTCAGACATGCCAACGGTTTAGAAATGTGCTAGTGTGGAATGCACATCCAAACACTGATAACAGACTACAGTACAATGTTTCCAGAGCCTAAAAGCAGAATCTGGCACATACACCATCAGAGTAACAGATGGTTGTTTGTCTCAGGTTGAAATCCCCCCAGATTTCAGAGCTTCGTTCATTGAAAGTTAGCCTGTGTCTCATACGATCTCCTCCCACTCCTTCTCGTCTGTTCTGTGATGATGCAGAAACCATGTCACAGCAGAAGTGTCCTGAGGGGAGTGATGTGACGAGTGTGGATGTCGACTGTTCAAAGAGGCATGAAAGAAGTGTGACGTCAAGATAACAGAACATGAGATTATACGGTGTTCTATACTTGTATGTATAATAAACACACTTTACATTTATGCATGCCATAATACACAGCTGACCCAGTTCAAATCAAACCAATAAACTCTGAAGTTTACTATGTACGTATACCATGCACCATGCAGCCCCGTCCCCTCTCTAAGGGTTCCCTGCAAAAAGCTTCCAGTCTCAGTAGGATTTCCTTGGATAAATAATAGTAAGTACGGAAATCAATAATGTTGAGACAAATTTATTGCTTTGTGACAATGGGCCCTGTTTTGCTCCTGGTCTTACTTTTGTCTTCTGTTGACCTCTAGTCTGAGCTCCAGAGGCAGGGAGCTTGTTTGTCTGATATCATTTAATCCAATGAACCTCAAAATTATGTATATGCCTATGCTGCCTTTTCTGCTGATGTTTTAGACAGAGAAAATTACTCTCCTGTGTATTCTTGTATTTGTGAATCTTTTTATATGAAATATGTATTGCTATGATGCATGCTCCAAGGATTCCATATATATGGGAAAAATATGCAAAGACCAGGCATGTCCAAACTGTGGCCCGGGGCCAAATGTGGCCCTTGGACAATATTTTTTTGGCCACTAAATCCACTAAATTAGCCCCAAATATTTTTACAGTCAATCTGAACAATTCTGTTTTCATTATCTAAACTACAGTTTGGTGGTATACAAACCTAAAATGCATGTTCAATGTCTTTTTTAAGGTGTTGTGTCTTTCCAAAACTAAGTCAAATGCAGAATTCTCTTCATTCTCATCTCATATGTTGCCCTCTGCTTCATACATTTTTCAAAAATCAGCCATCATTAAAAAAGTTTGGACCCTAACCCTAACCCTAACCTAACCCTTGGCCATACCTGCTTGTCAAAGCCTGATCCCGTCAGATCTCAGAAGCTAAGCAAGAAAGGGCCTGGTTAGTACTTGGATGGGAGACCGCCGGAACACCAGGTGCCACAGTGGGACGGCAGGAGTAGATTGTCGTTGTGTCCTTGGGCAAGACACTTAACCCACATTGCCTCAGTGTCTGCGTACACTGGTGAGTGGATCCCTGGCTGTAAAGCGCTTTGAGTGCCTTGTAAGGTGGAAAAGCGCTATATAAATAGAGACCATTTACCTGGTATAGAGGATTATTATTTGTAGAACGAACCTAAACTCTTCATAAAGATGAGTCAGGAAATCTTCCAAATAGAGTGAGATACATTTTTTTTAAGTTGGAATCTATTGGATCAATTCTTTTTTTAAAGCACCAACATCTTATTCCCACCCACAAATGTCCATTCGCCTCTTGTGCACATTTTACAAAAGTCAAAATAGCCTGTCATTCATTATTATTATTATATAGTATACTGTATATTTTTTGTTATTATTTAATTTTTTCTCTTCTTTCATGAAAATTATTAATTTACTTTTCTTCTTACATTATTTTCTGTGATTATTGAAACAAACAAACAAACAAACAAACAAACAACAACAAAATCAGTGAATCTGTACAAGGACACTGAATGATTCTGCCAGAGCTTGTTCTCACTTACAATAAAAGTCATCTAGTCACCAGTTCAGTCCAATTGTACAAATGCCTATGTTCCAAAAGCTGCTGAACAGTTTCACTTTCAATTTTAGACACGAACAATATGGAGCTAAACTTTGTGCTTCGTTTGTTTGTCCTGAAAACCAAATGCCTTGAGTTGTCCCACACACATCCAATAGGCCTACTGTACATCTCTCTTGTACAGAAAACAACACTGTGCTCAACTAGTAGAGAACTCGCACACACCAAACTGACTTTCTCCATCTGCCTGCTGATCAGATTTTGCGACCTCTCCAACCCTGCTCCCCTCCTCTGTCGCTACACATTTTAATATCAGCTCTTTTCACAGATATCTGACCCCGACCCTGTTTCTTTCACAGCGGTATTGAATATCTTATGTCGGCCGCGGGTTATGAAAACTGCTCCGTGGGTGCCTTGTGAGGACGGATCTGTATTCTGGATATGCAGCAGGGAGAGAGACTGTTACAAAACTCACTCAATCACACAGAATAACTGAAGTTGCACATGGGATCCAGCGAGTTTTAGAATGTCATTTTTGATTGCTTTGAATGCAGTTGCACACAGCGGTCCTTTGTCTGTCGATGGACCTTGTGGAGATGAGACACGTTACATGATTGAAATGAGTTATGCATCTTACATCATAAGGTTCTATTACTATTCATGCCTCTTCTCTTCATCTCAAGCCTGAATCTGTAGTTTCAAAAGACCTACAAAATTAAGCTTTGTGAACTTTTAGTGTTCACTTGCTAGCTCACTCAAAATTGGATTTCGATTGATTCATCAATGTTTTAGTTTGTTTTTTTCCTGCAAATGAGAAATGTGTTTTCACTTACTTCTATCCCCATTCACATCCTGTACTTTGTCATTGTGAAAAGTCTGAATCGGAGTGATACATGTTGAGTCCTGAAATGTCACATAACCAAAGTGTAACTTAAGGGGAGACAGTTTGGTCAGTTTGCTCTTTTTACTTAAAAATTTCATTTGGAAACAGCCCAGTTGTTCAATGGTATTTAACAGCCGATTTCAGCACAGTCTCATATAAATAGAGTAGGATGAGCTCCATTTCGTGTCTTTTTTGCGTATATCGGTTATGCCGTGTATATTGCACACGAAAAAGCATAAAATAAACACAATATTTTATAGTCATTTACTTTAGGTTTAACAAGTACGTTTTCGGGTTTCCGCACTATTTTCTTGCGCACTGATTCGCTGGCCACGGGCCAATCAAACAGCGCTTATGCGGCAACTAGTGACCGCAGGCGATGCCGACTCTACCTGCAAGTCTTCAAAACCTCGCCTCTGCGACGTGTTTCTCTGACCCCAGACAGCGCCATTCACACCAAACACACGTGAGCCACCTGTCGGCAGAAGTTGCCACACCAGTTCAGACGGGCGACCCTCGGCTTGGTGTGAAAGACCCTTAAAAGGGGTAGTTTAGGGCTGGGGTTTGGGAAGGTATAGATTAGGATAAGGATTTTTAAAATATACAAAAATATAACACATCTTTTCAACCACCATAGAAATGAATGTCATATTTACTCAAATTGTGTGCTTTATGTCGTGGTATATACGTATACGTTTTCTTGTGAGATTGGGTTCCAATATCAGTTTCCAAAGTAGCTCCTACAAACAAAACTTTAGTGTTGGACTGAACAAGATTCTGAAGGTTTTTACAGAAGGTTTTGTTAGGACCTAATTCTAAGCCTGAGTCATTCCAATTTTAAAATGGTATAAAGTCATCTGATTTTGCTTGGACTTCCTAAATACTGTATATCCTTCAAGGTGCTTACGCATCGAACACAACCAGGCAAACTATTTTTATGCTATGAAAGAGTTTTCTTCTATATCAGATAAGTATTGGTATGAGATGGTTTATTACCTGATAGTTTTGACGGTCACTTCTGTACTGGAGAGTTGGACCCCTGTTGCACCTTCTGTTGCCACAGGATCATTTGAAGTCTTCAATATCAGACCACTGTAAACGGAAAAAAAACATAAATGGACTGGGACGAAGCACGGATTATTAATCAAGAAACCAACAAGTACAAACGATGGATCAAAGAAGCAACAGAAATCAGAAAGCCAGGCTCACGCACGTTAAATCGAGACGAAAGAGCTTTCCAACTCTCCTGTTGGAAAACTCACCTAGGCGACGTGCAATGCCTCTGGCGAAGACGGAAGTGACCGTCGAAACTAGTCTGGTAATAAACCATCTCTAACCTATACTTGTCTGATATAGAAGAAAATGCTTTCATAGAAGACATGATGAACATCTCCAACCTATTTCTATGGTAAACCAATGTGGAGAGATGTTAACTCGTGACCAAAGTGGCACGGTGTGACCAAGTGTCTAAGGCCAACATGTGAGAACAGAGTGAACAGTGGTTGAGAACGACCAGCTTTCAACATGATCAGACTCTGAAACATAAAAAACACAGAACATGTGTGACTGTGACTATTGTGTTGGTCCACAAAGGAAAAAGAAACAAATCTTGACAAAGCTTACAGTAGTCCAGGGATTCCTCACGTTTGCACTTCCTGTGTTGTAATGTCCTTATTTCATATAGTTCCACAATTTCTGCAAAAACTGGAAGCTATTTTGGACACAAAATACAAGAAACAAACACAATTATGCCAGTACAAAATAGCCTATTTACACGACTGAACCAGAATCATATAGTTCATTCTCCACCCAGTTTAGTTACATTAATAAGAAAACTCACCATGGCGACTTACTGATTAATAGAATTGATTACCAATATAAAGCTGTTTTTATTTTATGGGAACTACTAAAGACTATATGTGCTTGTTCTGGTATCATGTCATTCTCTCTGTACATGTGTGTGACCCTGCAGGTGTCCACATCTAAGAGAACTGAACGTCACAGGCCGACCCCTCCATTACCCCTTTGTGATCTGCTCCGCTCTGTAGCAGCCACATACAGAGAACAGCGATCAATACTCAGAAATACTGCAGCGGGAGCAGGGACAGAGAGCTCTGACATTTGGGAAGTGTTCACTAAATCACTGCACAGTCAAGACATTTTATTATTTCATCCCAGGAGGTCCAAAACACAATATTCAAAAGGTGAACACATTTAAAATGGCAGGAGCCAGACAGATGTTGTATGCTATTAAATAGAAATCTAACTTTGTTTAATATGGGAGCTGTACATGTGTCAGTGATGTATGTATGTTTCACATTCACTGAGTCTCTCTCTCTCTCACACAATAGCTTATGTTCTAGGTCAGAAAATATAGAAACATTGCAGGATACGTCGCCCCTCAATGCAACGCGGGGCTCACACTGCCTCCAGTCCAGATCCAGATCCCTCTGAGTCCGGTAGTCACTCACTGTGACCAGAATATGCATGTATACATGGATGTATGGACTCTACTGGCTTTGCGAGACCACGAGTTCACTCGGATTCACGCTCAACTTGTGAGTTAAACAAAGAACACTATTTCACGTCACTTCATTTTCTGTTTGATTTTCACCACACAATAGATAAGTATGGGACATTTATTTACATCTTGTGTGTTATATAGTCTTGTATTTGTTCGGATAGTATTAGCGTAATCACTTTGAAACTACGGATTCACTTCTCCCACGCTCGCTTAGTTTCCTGTTTGTTGTGTCTTGTTTCACAACTTCACCAAAAAGGGCTTCAGAGCGCTCTGGCAGTCCGGAAAAAGTTCCTTCCGATGGAAAAGATCTGCTCCGAACCAGACAGATCACTGAGTGAGAGCCTCTCATTACTTTTCAAGAAACGGAAAGCCTCCGTACGTCGGACTGGAGTACGAACTGGATGCAGTGTGAGCCCAGTGTTATTCTTCTAAAGGCAAAGAAGAATAAGACGACCACATGGTTGAAACAACTTTCAAAAATATCAAATTCAGTTAACCATTTCTGTCATACATTCATGTGCACTGAGAAACAAGGTACCTACCTAATGATCGGACTTCCCAAAACCAGAGTCTTCATCACAGTAGGTGTAAAACATACGTCGAGCAGTGACATGACAACACTACAGTTTTTATTTCAACTTCTCACATTTGTCTGGCAAGAGGTTGCATTCATATGTCATCAAATCATGATATAAAGCAATAATAACTAATACAGATGAGAATCAAACTGCAAAAATGTGTAATACAAATGTTTTAGTCTAGTCAAAATGTTTTAAATTGGCAATAGTAATTAATTGGATAAACTGGTTTTTGCTCACCATCTAGACTTACATCATGAAATTCTGCAATTTGTTCACAACCTATTAACATGAACAAACTGTTTAACGACATTTTTTACACATTGATAAAATATTGCCTGAATATTGTATCGAGATACAAAAATAAAAATAAAATCCAGATATTCATTTTTGTCGCTATCGCCCAGCCCTGGCCAAAACGTAAAATAACCACAAGTTGGGCAACATTTTCTTTGGGTTTAATGGGTAAATCTTAACCTACGTTAACTCCAGTCAAAACTCACCCTTTTTAGTAACTTGAAACCAAAACTTACCCCAAAGAAATGTCACCATGTGGTTTTAACCAAAATTTGTGGTTATTTTACACTTTGGCTTTTCATAAAAAGACATGAAAACTCATCATACATTTTTGAAGTTTCATTACGTTTTCTTCGGACACTGTGCTGGGAGTGCGCACTAGCACAGACTGTAAATGCCAAAGACTTTGCCACTTGCACAATACCTGAATAGGAACATGAAGTACACTTGTGTAACCATTCTCTCCTCTCTCCTCTTGCCATTAGCCTTTTCTGTGCCTTTAAACCAGGTGATTGTTCTCTATACACTGAACATATGGACTGATCTAAAGAAAATAACTATGATCAATCTCCATGGCAACAAACAGGTCATGGTGTGAACATAAAAACAGTCATTACACTGTCCTCCTGCTCTACACTGTAATGTTCTGGTGCATGATGTTCTCTGCATGTTTTAAGGCTGATTTCAGATTCATGAGTGTACTTCCACAAACAAACATGGCCGCCACATAAGTACTAATAACTTTTTGTGGCCCCAGTGGACCTCGGCACCCGCGAAGATCTGAGTCTTCTGTGGACGAGAGCAATAAGCGTTCACAGTGGGTCATAAACAGAGCTGAAAGTGAATATTTATGAAGCTTAATAGATTCAGTGAGAGACGGGACTTATCCAAATGATGTGGCGTTCAAGAGGAAACAGCCCAGTTTGAGATGGTGAATGTGTAAAGTTTATTCACCAATAATTACAGATAGATAGATTGCTTTTTTTTTTTTTAGCCTGATGCTTCAGCCGGTTTCATTTCACTTCATGGAAAAGTATATTATTAGCATTATTTCACAGCTTTTTTTGTGTAAATATGCCATGCATTGCAGCATATTTACACATGCTGTGTAAACATGTTCATTTTTATAGTTATAGTATAGTTACAGGGCTGTCACTGTTATTGCGTTTTTATCGTGTTAATGCAAAACAATTTTAACTGCGATTTTTTTTTTTTTTTATTCAAATTAATTGCATGCTTTCTTTTTTACCATTGATCTGCACGACTGTTTGAGCAGAGATGTGTGTTTGTTTACCTCCAAGTTCCTTTGATACTCTGATGTTTTGTTTTCACCTTCCCGTGTCTCGATAAAGTTGTGGCCCGTGATCACTAAATGTGACAAATCGCTAGTTAAGTCAAGACAGTCATTGAATTTAATAAATTTTGTCAATAGCTTGACAGCCCTAGTTATTATTTAAGTATCTTTTATAAAATCCTTATCCTGATCTTAAACTACCCAAGCCCCAGCCCTAAACTTACTAATTTTAGTAACTTGAACCTAAACTTAGGCTACCTGTTAAACCCAAAGAAAAGCTTAAAGTTACTAACATGTGTAGTTTAGGGCTGGGGCTTGTGATAGGTAACCCAAAAAGAATGTCGCCAAGAGGCTTAAACCAAAATTAGTGCTTATTTTACATTTTGGCTTTTTGTAACATATTGATGTAAAAAAAGTGAAATGTGCTTGATGTACGTTTTTGACATTTTGTTGTATACTGTATATGTATTTTTTTTGGAGACTGTTCTTGCCAACACACCCCTTCGCTCCTGTTCGCTAATTGGACAATCGTACTTTCCGCTTTTTGGAAACAGTCTGCAGTTCGTTGATACCTGACCTAGAAGCTAGGTAGGTCGCCAGGATAGCTACATTTTATGACACTAATCATCAATTTAAAGTGAAACTAAACACTAAATTAACTTTTTTTTTTACTGTCAAACTGTGTGCACGGGGTCAAAATGGAATTATCTACTGTTTCCAGCCCTTTTATGGACATTTTATTGCAGACACCTTGATGCTCAAAAAGGCATCGAAGGATAGGTCAAAGCAGGACTATAAAGTGAACCTTACTTTTTAGAGTTTTTAATCTTGCTACCTCCTGAAAATTAGCTGTAAAAAGTAATCCGACTCAAACATGTCCGCCATTGTGCTTCATGTAATTGCATGTTGTCCTAATAAACCCTAACCTTATCCTAACCTTAACCAGGCAGTCTTCTTGTGTTTTCACATTAGTCGCGTGTACGTGAGTGACTGTCTAATAAAAGGCAGAGAGGATTAGCGTGGCGTCTGTTCACATTCTTGTAAGTCCTGCTCATCTGGACCGTTGCATCATAAGCCCAATTTAATCACTTTCAATTCCCCAAATACACGCGCACCACTGGAGGAGGACCAGCCAGACTCTTTTTAGTTTTACATAAGCGTCGCTCACATCAGAAATGACAGACTCCGGGAGAATGAAATGGATGCTACGACATTTGACAGGTGAGTTTGTGATGCCAAACGTCGGGATTATAAGGTGAAAGAGTTATTTATATAAGTAATGGGGTTCTCAAATTATACTTAGGTTTATAACTCCAAAATCCACTCAGCTTTTATTTTCCAGGGATTAGATTTACTGGTACATAAAATTCTGAGTGTTTCATGGAATTCATTATATTTGTAAAATGTTGTACTAACTTGAGGATTTGGCTAAAAGTGTATTGCCTCATGAAATAGTCAAAAAGTCTCAATATTGATTTAGACACAGAGGTTTTGTGATAGTATTTGTGACTGAAATGGGAGCGCTATTAGGCTTGGTTATCCCATAAAACAGGAAAGCAATTAGTTTTGTTACCAATCTCAACGCAGATTTGTAATTTTAAAAGACAGGAGACATGAATCAAGTTTCTTGACTGACTCATATTATTCGGGAACTTAACCTGGTCTAGAGCAGATTATGAGTTTGCCACATGTTGCTATAGAGACCTAGCCAGGCTAACGCCACCTAGTGCCTCCGCGCTCCATTTCATTTCACTCCAGAAACTAACCCCGGTCTCACACTGGATCCAGTCCGTACTCCGGTCCGGCGTACAGAGGCTTTCCGTTTCTTGAAAAGTAATGAGAGGCTCTCACACCGCGATCCGTCCGGTCCGGCGAGCCGCGCGGCTCTGCTCCGTACGTCCGGATCGTTTCCGTTTCATTTAAATTTTTCCGGACTGCCGGAGCGCTCCGGAGCCCATTTTGGTAAAGTTGTGAAAAGAAGACACGACAAACAGGAAGCCAAGCACTCGCGGGTGAAGTGAATCCGGTTGTTTTCAAAGTAAAACATAACATTTCTGCTACTACAACAAATACAGCAAAATGCTCGACATATACGCGACTATTGAACACACAGGAGGCAAATAAACATCCCGTACTTACCCATTATGCGTCGAAAAATCCAACAGAAAATGACGTGACGTGAAATAAGCCCAAAACACGGCGCAAGTGTTCCTTGTTTACATATCCATGCGCCAGAGATCACGTAAACTCCCTGAAACTCCCAAGTTGAGTGTGAATCCCCGTGAACTCGTGGTCTCGCGAGGCCAGCAGAGTCCGTGCATACGCATGCATATTCTGGAGGCAGTGTGAGTGACAACCGGACCCAGACGGATCCGGATCTGGAGGCAGTGTGAGCCCGGTGTAAGTCAGGAGTTTCAGCATTTGTTTATGCTTGAATCTGATTAAAAAATTATCGTCCAATCAGCGAACAACAAACAGCGGTTACGTCAAATCCAAGCGTCTGTTTGTAGTTCCACAAGTTTGCCGTTAAAATATTAATGTACCTGTATCCATCACAGAAGCCACAGACATGTCTATCATCACTTTTACATGCAGCTAATAAACCGTAAGCATTAACCCGTAAGCAGTTATTAAGAATAACTGCTTATGTAAACGCGGAATATTTATTTCCTCATGTAACTAACGTTAAAAGAAATATTCAGGACTTCTCGCAGATGTGCTCCTAGCTTCGACTTCGTGTATAATCCATTAAAATCCGTGTGTTCAGAAGAAAAGAAAGTTTGAAACTTCACAACAAGTATTATTCCACCATGAACGTGCACGACTGCTGTCTGCGTCCGGGTAGCGAGAGTTATCCTCTTCTGTCACCCTTTTTCCCTGCGCGCTAGCCCTCCTGTGTTTGTTGGCGATCTGTGATTTCCTCCTGGTGGTCGGTCCCTCCGTGTTTAGGCTGATTTAAGCTTCTCCGTTGGTTGAAGCCCTAGCAAGGGCTGCCATTGGATCTTCTGTCTCTTGTTTTTTCTCCAGGGCTTCTGGTAGCCAATCAGAAAGCTTGCAACAACAGTTGCGCAGTGTTCGTGCTGTTCTCGGTCTCCTCCGTGCAAAAGTCACATAGCGTCAAAACGCACACCTGATCTGTGATCTGGTTGTGATTGGTACAACGGACTAGACGCACCTGGAACCTGATTAGCTCAGAAGAGAAGCTCCAATGGCAGCCCTTACCAGAACTTCACCCAACGGGGAAGTCTAAATCAGCCTTTTGTGGCATATATATGGCAATGAACTGGTGTTCCTTTCAACTCATGACCTGGCTCCTTTGGCGTCTGACGTCAAGGTGGGTGGAAGAGAGAAGGATGAAGTGCCAACGTAGTGCCAAGTGCACAGACCCCACGCTACTACATATAGATAGATCACAGTTTTTTATGTCCATAAAGATAACATGTTAGAATGTTAGACCATTATGTAATTCATTTGCAGCTAGTAGATGGAGCTAACTCAGTTCCTGATTTCTGACATGGAAAACACGCTTCACTGTTACACATTATTCATTCTGATACTCAGATGGTAGACTGACTGCATCAATGCTTTTGTCCTTCCATTAGTAAATGAATCATGAGAAAGAAAGTTTTTTAATTGAGCATAGGCTATATTTTCACAAGCCCTGTGAGCACTTTCTGTTCGGCACATGGACTATCAGAGAAGCAGGGCCGCAGATGCTCGCCACCCGGGACAGTCTCATTATCCCGCCACAGAGCAGACCCCTATGTGCTCCGTATGTCACTCAGGAGAGGGGCTTCAACACTGCTGCTTTGGCTGATTGACTGAACCAGGAGAGGTCTGTGGCACTGCGGGGAGAGATGAGGAAGAAGGCACAGATCTGAACGGGATTTGTTCTGTTGTGACGTGTGGATGTTTGTTTTTGTATCTGTGACAGTGTTTTTGGTTTTTCACATATCTTCACACAGGGATGTCCACTGACTCTGCAAGAAAAATGTGAGAAGTAGCTACATTTCATGCCATGCTTTAATATTTCAATTTTTGCCAAGTTACCAAGTCAGTTACCCAGTTTACCTCACTGTTGTTAAACCTTTGCAAAAATGTATTCTTAGATTGTATAGTTTGTGAAATTGTCATAAAAGTGAAATGTTGTCAGCTAAAGAATTGACCACAAAAAGTCATAAAAGCATAAGATCAGGCTTTTGAAAGTTTTATTTTAGAGATGCACTGACCCGATTAGATATCCATTTCAATCTCGGCAATTCTGCTGGATTGGGTATTGACTCCATAATTCTGGTTCAGCCGATAATGGTTGTACCTTCAAATGGGTTTAAGACTATACTATTATGTTGATCCACAATGTCTCATAAGTTTGATATTTTATTCAAATTAAATAACCGCTAAGCGATTTCTGTCTTTACACTAGTATCAGTTTAAAACGGGTATCAGAACTGCTTCGTTTTTTTATTGATGGGTTTACCACCAAGCTAAGCTGTATTGGTTGATAAAGATACGCTTCTTGTCTAGGGAAATTTGTCCTCTGCATTACCTATCACTTGTTGCTCAGAACATGTCTTTAGGAGCAGAAAACAGTGCTTTTATAAAAAGTAGGGATGCACCGATCCAGCTTTTTCTGTTCCGATATCGATCCCGATATTTGGCTTTAACTATCTGCCGATACTCGATATCCACCGATACCAGTGAAAGTACTGAAATTGCTTCTTTTTCTAATAAAAACTTAATGCATTTGGTCATATTGTGTTATGTAAGTGTTGTTTATAGTACAAGTCACAACTTAACAACTTAATCTGAATAAAATGCCCAATATTATGAAATGTTCTGGATCAACACCACGCTGTAAAATAGTCTCATTATGTCCAGTTAAAGACACAACTATGATATCGGCTGAACCGATATCATAGGGTCGATACCCGATCCAGCAAAATGTCCTGGATCGGCACCAATATCCGATCCAGGTATCGGATTGGTGCATCCCTAATAAAAAGTACTGTGCTTTTAAAGAGATATCACTGTGTGGTAAGCTACTGTTGTAGTCATAGCTTCCCTGGGGCAAATTGACAGAAACAAGGCTGCCCTTTTTCTCCGTCGACCCCTACCAACCATTCTCACTCACACCAGATTCACAGGCAATGTGGGGAAAGTGTCTTGCTCAAGGACACAAAAACAAATTTTCGAGTCGACCCACTGTGGAACCCTGTAGTTCAGCGGTCTCCCATCCATGTACTGTCCAAGCCCAACCTGCTCAGCTTCTGAGCTCTCAGAGGATCAGACACTGACAAGCTGGTATGACTGTATTTAGTGTGGTTGGTAAGGGCTCTGTGACCAGAATGTCAGTTGGCTTGTTTATATTCAAAAAAGCTAACTTCTGTACTTGTTCAGTTCATTTCTATGGGGTTTTCACAACATCCGTCTAATAAATATTTAGAAAATCAGGCAGTGAACAGTGAGTTTATGATGGATGTCTTAGAAAACATGCTTTTCAAAGCAGAAGAATACTTCACCAAAAGTCCAAAGTGTGTTTATAAAGTGACATGTTTGTGTCTCAATGCTAGCGCTAACAGGAAATGCTCTTAACAGAAGTTATCTGACATTCCAGACACAGAGATTATTTAGACCTACTGTATATCTTAATTTTTTATTTATTTATTTGTGGCTTGGTGTAGCAGCAGAGTGTTTTAGGGCATGTTTTGTTCCAGTTTAAAAAACAAGAGGGCCAGGAAGAAAACCAACACAGACACAGGATTGTGGGTGACTTTCTTAGTATTGTATCATATCTGAACTGGGTCTATTCCGGGCACAGACCTAAACTATGTTTTGAGTAAAAACACACCAGTGAGGTTTAACAAAGACATGACTCAAGGAAAACCAAAAATGTGAACGTTTCCTAAATGAAATGCACAAACGTGAAGAGGTTTTTGTACCACAACATGATAAGTTCCCCCTTAAAATATATTTTATTTGACCATTTTGTTACTATTGATATTTCCAGGGCTGCTCAAATCATGCCTTACATCCTACCCAGCTGTAAAAAAAAATAAAAAATTGAATTTTCCAGTTCTATGCAACCAACCATCACCAAAATTTACATTACACTCTATACCTACTACACTGCTGCCAGAGAATGTATTGTCAAGATGAAACTGGATATTTAACAGTCTCAAAACTGACATATGCTCGAAATTAAATCATCTCTTACGTTCAAAACTCCCAATATTTGCACATCTGTGATACATATTTTGAAATGATATATATCACTAACTTCCTGAAAGTCATGACAGATTTGGCCAAAAGTCTTCAGTGACACAAAATAACTCCATGACGACCTAAACTGAACTTGAAATCCTAATGTTTGTGCAGACCGAGTTGGCTTCTTTTGAAAGCAGAGACCTCAGCTGTCACATGGTGAGTCGGCGTCTTAATGTTGGCTTGTGATTCGGCAGAGCTCAGATTAAACGCATTCATCTTCATTTGCCTGGCTGTGTTACCTGCTGTAGCGGTGATGCTCCACTTCCCTCTCGAGACCTCTCTGGACTAATATTCACAAACAAAATGCCTGCCAAATATGTCTCTCGAGTATTCTTTCTGGCATCTGCTCCGGTTGTCCTAAAATGTCCTGTCTTTTGTCCGAGCTGGTATGAGGTCACTGTGATATCAACAGATAGGCATAATATGAATACAGATTGTTAGTGGGTGGAGTATTTTGGCTGAAAAATGTGCATGTTTTTCAGATTCGAATACTTAGAGTGGAACAATATTATCACACAGATAAATGCAAGTCATGATGTTGTAGCTGTTGTGTTCACAAACTTTTGTACATTTGAATGTTGACATGCTCTGGAAGTCATAATGTTGTGGCTGATGGATTCACAGATCGCTGTACATTTGAATGGAGGTCATAATGTTGTGGTTGTTGCGTTCACAGACCTATGTACATTTAAATGGAGGTCATAATGTTGTGGCTGATGTGTTCACAGACCTTTGTACAATTAAACTGAGGTCATAATGTTGTGGCTGATGCGTTTACACCTCGGTACATTTGAATAGAGGTCATAATGTTGTGGCTGATCAACACAGTCTCACTAGATGGCGTACTTTTACCACGACACAAAAATAGCGTATTTGGACTACGACTTCAAATGTTTTAATTGAAGCCACGTGGGGACGTTTTCTTCAGGTGAAACGGGTAAGTTCAGGCATAAAGTTACAAAATTGGTAAGATTAGGTCTGGGGCTTGGGGCAGGTTAAGATTAGAATCAGGATTTCATGAATATTCATAAATAAGAACACGTCTTAACAACCACCATTCAAATGAATGGGGACTGTGACACGTACTATAATTACGCAGGACGGCCGTAAACTCGTGCTAATCATACCTCATTTACATATTGTGTAATGTCGTGGTAAATGTACGCTTTCTTGTGAGATCGGGCTCGGCTGATGCGTTCACACCTCGGTACATTTGAATAGAGGTCATAATGTTGTGGCTGTTGCGTTCACAGACCTTTGTACATTTAAATGTAGGTCATAATACTGTTTTGTGGCTGATGCATTTACAGACCTACATTTGACTGGAGGTCATAATGTTGTGGGTGATGCGTTCACAGACCTCTGTACATTTAAAAAGAGGTCATAATGTTATGGCTGTTGCATTCACAGACCTCTGTACATTTAAACTGAGATTACAATGTTGTGGCTGATGCTTTCACAGACCTTTGTACATTTAAACTGAGGTTATAATGTTGTGGCTGATGCGTTCACAGACCTATGTACAATTAAAAGGAGGTCATAATGTTTTGGCTGTTGCATTCACAGACCTCTGTACATTTAAACTGAGGTCATAATGTTTTGGCAGTTGCGTTCACAGACCTCTGTACATTTGAATGACAGCTCTGAGCAGTGATTAGTTCTGAACAGCTGTCAAACGCACACATGCTCAGGAGAGGCCCAGATCTGCAGCTCCTTGTGACACCAGACTAATGACTTATTGAACATAGCGTTACTTTTGCTTGTGATTTTTACCGACCCACTGAAATTACAATCGACTGGCCCACTTTATCACCACGAGGTCCTGAGAGAGTGAAAGTGGCGTTTCTGCACATAGCAGTACCAAGAAAAGTCCCCATAATCCATCAGTCCCAATTTAGTCAGAAACACCGCCCTGACGGCCCGATCACGTTCACATAGGAGCTCTAAAAGTGAGTCTGAATGAACAAAAACCAACAACGCCACTGGGAAAATGTTTAGGAATTTTAATTGTTTTTGTGGCATCCACGTTTACATGTCCTCACACTATTCTACATGCCAATAATATTTAACCCTCTGGTAACCTGCAAAAAAAGGTTACGTTCGTCACCTCGGGGACCATTAATGGTCCCCATTTTTAAACAGCCATAAAATCCACATAGATTAATATTTTTTCGTACTTTCAAAACTCAGATCTTCATCTACTTCTCCTCTGCTCATACATGTGTAACTTTTATATGTGAGATGTGTATTTTTTATTTTACAAGGCTTTTTTGTCACAAAAGTGCACTCCAAGTGACCTATGAAAAATTTAAAAATGGCATATTTCCAAAATTAAAACAGTGAAGTGAAAAATTTGAACTATTTTTATTGGAGCCTAGTATATGTCAATAATTTATGGTGACAAATTTTTTTGTGCATTTTTGTGTTTTGAATGGGAGAGGTTTTAGCCAAAAAGTTACGTTCGTCACCTCGGGGACCATTAATGGTCCCCATTTTTAAACAGCCATAAAATCCACATAGATTAATATTTTTTCGTACTTTCAAAACTCAGATCTCTTCATCTACTTCTCCTCTGCTCATACATGTGTAACTTTTACATGTGCGATGTATATTTTTTATTTTACAAGGCCTTTTTGTCACAAAAGTGTACTTCAAATGAATCATAAAAAAATAAAAAATGTCATTTCTCCAAAATTAAAACAGTGAAGTGGAAAACTTGAGCTATTTTTATTAGAGCCTAGTATATGTCAATAATTTATGGTGAAAAAAAAATGTTGTGCATTTTTGTGTTTTGAATGGGAGAGGTTTTAGCCAAAAAGTTACGTTCGTCACCTCGGGGACCATTAATGGTCCCCATTTTTAAACGGCCATAAAATCCACATAGATTAATATTTTTTCGTACTTTCAAAACTCAGATCTCTTTGTCTACTTCTCCTCTGTTCATACATGTGTAACATTTACATGTGGGATGTATATTTTTTATTTTACAAGGCCTTTTTGTCACAAAAGTACACTCCAAGTAAACTATTAAAAAAAATTAAAATGGCATATTTCCAAAATTAAAATAGTGAAGTGGAAAACTTGAGCTATTTTTATCAGAGCCTAGTATATGTCAATAATTTATGGTAAAAAAATTTGCTGCATTTTTGTGTTTTGAATGGGAGAGGTTCATGTACAAAAATAAGCATATTCTCCATTGACTTCCATTATAAACGCTTGTTTTGACTAAATTATTAGAAAAAGATGAATTTCAATCGAAAGTTGATCAAAAATGGTTTGATTGTGTTGGTCTGAAGTTAACGACAGTGTGTGAGTCCAGCACAGACACTGTGACCCTGTGACTGCCCCCTGTGGCACCTGTGGGGAACACAACTCTGCACACAGAAACAGAGACAAAACAAGAGCAGCTCAAAGAAGCACATCTCTGCTCTGATCACAAAGTCTCACAGCTGGATCATGTTTTTGGACGTATCACAGTGTAAACAAACACAATGAGCTGCTCTGGACATTCTCACTGTGGATATTCTGTGTAATAAAATAAGTAGACATTGTGGTAAAGATCAGGCTTTGGAGGCTGTTATGCAGCTGATCGGACAAGAGGAATTCAGCAGCCAAGATGAAGAGGAGAAGAGAGCTCCAGATGTGGAGAAACCTCAGAAGATCAGAGCAGCAGTGTGGAGAAGGTGTCAGAGGAGGAAATAGATAGGTTAGAGTCTATGTAGGAGGAGGAGAGAGGAGAAAAGGAGAACGTAAAGGAAAAGACTTTGGAAGATTAGAAGTTCAACAATGTAATAAACAGAGAGGAGGAAAAAGAGAGAGAAGGAAGGGAAGTAGGGCAATGAACGGGAGACAGAAGAGTGTGGTGATGAGGAGAAGCATTGTGAAGAAGCAAAGTAATCATGATGATAAATAAAAGTATAGAATGAAAGTAATTATGAAAATAGTGAAGAGGAGAATCTTACCCTTTCCATTCCTGACTCTCCAAGATGGACAACCTCCCCATCTTGTCTGACCCAAGATCTTCTGCTTCAGTCACAGACGGTTCATCTTGTCTAAGGCCTTTCTGTTTCAGTCACAGACGGTTCATCTTGTCTAAGACCTTCTGCTTCAGTCACAGACGGTTCATCTTGTCTAAGACCTTCTGCTTCAGTCACAGACGGTTCATCTTGTCTGATGTGGAAGAGTTTGGATATTTCTTCTGTTCCACCTAATTGGCTCAACAGGACTCAGTTTGTTTGTGAAAAGTTTCTCTGCAGTGAGTGAAACTACTTTGTGTCTGTGACACAGGTTAACTCTGAAGTGTTTGACCTTTAACCTTTGACCTTTCACTTGTGGTCTAGTCCCGTGTCAGCTGTGCCCTGTCACCTGTCGGGTGTGTTTCTGTAGTTTTAGTTTTATTTCAGTTCATAATCCTTCTCCTCATCTTTGGTTCTGAAAATCCTCTTTTTCTGCAACTCTAAAACAACTAAGTACCTTGTCTATACCCCAATGTCTACTTATTTTATTACACAGAATATCCACAGTGAGAATGTCCAGAGCAGCTCATTGTGTTTGTTTACACTGTGATACGTCCAAAAACATGATCCAGCAGTGAGACTTTGTGATCAGAGCAGAGATGTGCTTCTTTGAGCTGCTCTTGTTTTGTCTCTGTTTCTGTGTGCAGAGTTGTGTTCCCCACAGGTGCCACAGGGGGGCAGTCATAGGGTCACAGTGTCTGTGCTGGACTCACACACTGTCGTTAACTTCAGACCAACACAATCAAACCATTTTTGATCAACTTTTGGTTGAAATTAATCTTTTTCTACTAATTTAGTCAAAACAAGCGTTTATAATGGAAGTCAATGGAGAATATGCTTTTTTTTGTACATGAACCTCTCCCATTCAAAACACAAAAATGCAGCAAATTTTTTTTCACCATAAATTATTGACATATACAAGGGTCTAATAAAAATAGCTCAAGTTTTCCACTTCACTATTTTAATTTTGGAAATATGCCATTTTAATTTTTTTTATAGTTCACTTGGAGTGTACTTTTGTGACAAAAAGGCCTTGTAAAATAAAAAATATACATCACACATATGAAAGTTACACATGTATGAACAGAGGAGAAGTAGACAAAGAGATCTGAGTTTTGAAAGTACAAAAAAATATTAATCTATGTGGATTTTATGGCTGTTTAAAAATGGGGACCATTAATGGTCCCCGAGGTGACGAACGTAACTTTTTGGCTAAAACCTCTCCCATTCAAAATACAAAAATGCACAAAATTTTTTTTCACCATAAATTATTGACATATACTAGGCTCTAATAAAAATAGTTCAAATTTTCCACTTCACTGTTTTAATTTTGGAATTATGCCATTTTTTAATTTTTTATAGGTCACTTGGAGTGTACTTTTGTGCCAAAAAGCCTTGTAAAATAAAAAATACACATCTCACATATAAAAGTTACACATGTATGAGCAGAGGAGAAGTAGATGAAGATCTGAGTTTTGAAAGTACAAAAAAATATTAATCTATGTGGATTTTATGGCTGTTTAAAAATGGGGACCATTAATGGTCCCCGAGGTGACGAACGTACCCTTTTGTTCTAGCTCTTTAACTGAAAGTGTCAGAACAAAAATTTTGGTGGCATTTTAAAATTTGACTCGATTCATGAATCTGTGGACAATTTCACCGGTCTGACATAAAAACTGGCCGAGATCTAAAAGTTTGAAAAAAAAAAAAACCTCAAAAGGACCATAAATGGTCCCGAGGTTACCTGAGGGTTAATACAGATAGTCAACAGCTAATGGCTTTTGTTCCAATGCAGTTTTTTGTTGTAATACAAAAAGGTTAATGGATCTAGTCACTAACAGAATTCATTAATTTAGCAGTGTTATAGATCCATTCTCTGTCATTAGGAAGGGGGCCTGCTCTAGCCATAGATGGTGGGTAGTGACTAAACAAATGCCACAGAAAAAGTAAATCCTATTTTATCAATTTGTTATTTTATTAGGCTGCATAAAATAGTGAAACCATAAACAATGTAATCAAAAAACCTAGTCTGATATCTGCAGATATGAAAGAATCGTAATCATAAAGCACTTTTCCAGTGCCATTAGGAGTTCAAAGACATGGCGCGGTCTAACCAGCTATGTGCTAACTAAGATCCACAGTGTGGTCGTTTTCCTTCTAAAAAGCTCACCTACAACTTCGGCAAAATGTCTTAACAACCTTGTTATATTGTTGTATGTACTTTATAAAGCTACAGAAACTGAATGAAAACAAAAATGTATTTCTCCTGACTCACCACAGAGCTCATTAGCCCTGAGGATTTTATCAAGCCTTTAATATAATTTTTTCAAAACCGTCAAGGAGATTTAACATGGGAGCCCACACTTGTTGAACCAGGAAGTGGGCGGTCACTGTTGAGCTCCATTAGTCGTGTTCAAGATGGTCAAGGCGGTGCAGTCGGCTCGAGGCATTAAGGGGGTTCGGGTCTGACCGCCTCGAGCCGACTGCACCGCCTTGACCATCTTGAACACGACTATTGTTTCAACCTGGACAAACTCAGACAGACATGATGATGCGATTAATGAAGACATTTATTGATACAGGTTTGGCGCCAGTGAGAAAACAGCGAGCATGCGATAAATGATGAACTGTTAGAGTGAGATATTCGCTGAGGCAGATAGCAGATGTAGTCTTTCAGGCTGAATATTCGCTCCTTAACTTGTATGTTTTATAAGCAACACAAACTCTAACCTGGCCAGCCAGATGGTTTATCTCGCAATATTTGTGAATTCACAAACACGAGATAAACCATCTAGCCTTCCAGCCGCCCGATTGGTTTGGGAGTCCAAACCAGCGGTGTTTCAGCGGTGTTAAGACAGCTGTTAACAAGTCACATTCAAGCTTAACAAAGATGGCAGTTCTCGTGGATGTGTTGTCTGCTGCTTTTGATGCGGTTTTAGCAGAAATAAGGAGGAATTTCTTTTTTAAAAAGAGCGGTATGTGTGACGCGTACTTCTCACGCGGACGGATATACCATTACGAGTTGTTGCTGTGATTGGCTAAGCTCAAATAAGGTATAGATAGGAGTTCAACACATATCCATCTGGCGTGAGCGGGTTAATGGAACTCCACATACAGCACACAGAGAAAAGTTTAAAAAGAACATAAAAATCTATCTATGGAGCAAAAAATAATGTATATATCTATGCATGCACATGTTTAAATCAAATCAAAGTTTAACAATTATGAAAGATTATGCAGTCCTACGACACTGCAGTACAAGCAGCATGTCTGTCTGCTGCACATTCACACGATCGATGGGACAGCTTTACACACAACCAGGCAAAGGGCCAAAAGAGTCTCTGCAGGATTAATGAATGAGCTCCTGTCTGGGCTATTTTGGTGTGAATATATTTAAGTGCAGGTAGCTTTTAGGTGATGGGACGTCATGTTGGGTTGAAATCATGCACAGAGAATGAGTGCATCAGATTTAGGCTGCACCATATGTGTTAGAAATGCCACTTTAAGAGTTTTTAAGTTTTAAATTAAAGTTTTTTTCTGTTGAGTACCCTATACTTTCAGGTGACATCGCAAATTTACATGCTTATCATTAAGGCTTATCATTAAATCAAAGGGGAGGAGTCTGAAGGTATAAGGAACAGTGTGATTGGTCAAAAACAAATATCTGCAGCAGGTGCAATTAGCAACTCAGTCTCCAGAGAAAATGTAAATTTACAATGGAAGGTCAAAAACGTATGATAAGCTATACTTTCACGCCTTTTGTACGCTTGGGGATAAAATTAATTTAAATTTACAACAGAGACCATTAGATCCATAATCCCTTTCTTACAAATATATTTCAATTCAGAGGGGGTCTGGGGGCCCTCCTCCAGGAGACTTTTAAAAAATCCAAAGCCATTTCCAGTATGTTTGTGTCTTTTAGATGTGATTTTTGTGATGGAGTTTTACTATAATTAAAAATAGACGAGTGAGTTAAAACGTTGGCTCAATGGGGACCAGATTTAGGGGGCACCATGAGGGAGCATCATTCAGACTGACTCAACCTGACAGGACAGTCTTGTGATCAGAGCAGAAAAAAATGCTGCACAAACTTTTGTCAAGTGTCTAAACTTCTGTTTTATGTCACAATCATGTAAAAATGAGCTGTAAAGATCACCATAAAGATTTCCGTTATGCGCTGTTTCATGAGATTTGCGCTGCTGTTATTTTATTTTACTGTGTTTTGGACGTTTTCTCTGTGGATATAAGGCGAATTTGCACCAAAAAATGATCCAAATGAAGCTCCAGTTTCACAGAAAATCACTGGGAATTCGAAACGAATCTTTAAAGAATCTATCTGTGTGTGAAAAAGCACTGCTTTGACGCTGCACAAATAGAGTCACGCAGCTTACCGCTGTAGAGGGAGAGCGAAAGAGAGAGAGTGTGTGGAGATGCAAATGTTTCTGAATAAGCCAAAGAGCCGCACTCGGATTGGTCAAGAGCCGTATGCAGCTCGTGAGCCTCGGGTTCGCCACGCCTGATCTAGCAGGACAAGGGCAAACAATTCAATGAGGAGATATGGAGGAATCCAAGTGGGAGGGGTTCAGGTCCTCAGTATTATAGGGCATTCACGTTCCAGGAGCTTGTTAGCTGAAATCATCAGCGCTGACACAGACAACCCTGAGCAAAGGACCCTCTTAACACTCCCACCAGAACACCACAAGGTACACGGTCTAATGCCTTCTCCAGATCCACAAAGCAAATGTGGAACCCCTTGAACAAATGAGGCACTGCAGTGACATAATCAGGTTCAATGCAATTAGTTGATTGCTGATAATTATGACTGATACAGAAAGACAGACCGCTGCTTTCATGGGAGACAGAATATACAAACAATTGAACAAAAACAAAAAAGACAGGGAGAGGAGGCGGATTAAAGGGACGCGGATAAAGCCGATACATGGCAAAGTGGCATTACGGAGAAAAAGGATTGTTTCTTTTTCCGGGCCCTGGATGGAAGTGCGTCACTGAAAACGACCAGGTTCATTTGAATAATCCCACACAGAGATTCACAGAGGCTGCCACTATTGTTTCTGCTCGTTTGGAGAAAAGTTAGACAATGTGGAAAGAGCTTTTAAGTGCCGTGGCATGTCAGGTTAAAGCTAACGGGCACTGCAGGGACCTTGTTATACAAATATTTTAATAGATTATAGTTATGGCTGTTGGATTCAAAAGGACTGTTATCTATTTAAATAACATACATTTGATTAATTGAGCTGTTGCCAAACCCATCAAACCAGGAAGAAATCTTTATACTGTAAATAAGTCAAAACCATGAATGGCTTTGAATGTGAAAGATGTCATTGGCACCTAATGCTTACTAATCTAGTTATGAGTCATTTTCTTTGGTAAAGCTGATCAATTTTACTGATTGAAAAGACGTTTTAGGCTCCAATTATCTCGAGGCATTGATCTGTTCCCTTTTCATGTCTTTTGTTTGGACCAAAGAGAATTGACTGAGAATGAAAACACACATGCACAAGTGATGTACAAATAATCAAAATAGAAGTTAATAATCTTTAGGCAGCAGAATAAAAAGGTTTGGATGACCAATCAGGTGTACTTCTGATTCACTCTTGTCTAGACATGCTCTTGCACTGACCACTGCTTCCCGGTACCACAGAGTAGAGTAGCCTAGCTAGATCGAATGATAGGTCTGGTGCTTTAGGCTTATTTGTTGTTATTAATTAGGCTAGCTTATCAGAAGTAAGTTTGATTCTTGTGACTAAATAAGTTCAAATGCCTGCAGTGTCACAATGTGGTAGTTTCGACTAGTAAAGAGTAGGAATGTTTTGGGATTATGACCCAGTTGATAGCTATAGAAGATAAAATATAGGCCTATATGTCTTGTTACCATCAAGTGCTCATTCTGCAGGACCAAGTTGTAGCAGCACAAGTCTACATAACAATCTGGCTTATAGTTGTGCTTCCAATACGATATTGAAAGCTGAGCGAATTGAAAGTTTCACCTGTCAAAATACAGCCCTACTTTTGCCAAGACAAGGAGGGCTGTATTTTCAAGATGGGTGTCCTTCATTATTAGTGGTGCTACCTTCTCCAAAGGCAATAAAACTTTTCTATGGACATTCTGAGCATCCTTCGAAAGCCCTTAATATCGTCCATTTATGCCAACAAATAAAAAAAGTTTGACCAAACGATTATGATTATAATCAAACCAATGCAATGCTGTGGAAATGCTCTTAACCAGTCTTTTTGGAAGGAAAATGCTTGAGGTCAAAACAACTAAATACAATAATTTTTCTTTTGTATATGTAATATATTTTGTATTTATCATATCTGAATGATTTCCTGTGATTTACAATGGGTTTTGTGGTTCAAAACAGTAAAAATTCCCTGGACTTGACAATATAATGCAGGTGACAGACCTCACAGGCACATACTGAACAGTTTATCCACAAAACGTCATCAAATATATTTATACTTGTACTTTTTACCATTAGGAAATAGAATACTATGCAAAAGTGAGCACTTTTAGTGATGTAATTCTACATTCTTCACAAAGCCGAGGTGAAGCATACCTCACAGCTCTGCCTTTGTCTGAGTGAGAGAGGTTTGACTGTGTCTGTGTTACACTGTTCGATTTGACAGTCTTAATGATCACAAAAAAATATTAAACAATAAGTCAAAAGTGGTGATAATCTGTTAAAAATCTGTTTTTGGTGAGCAATCAGCAAGTGTTGCATCTGCAAAAAGTGACAGACTGAATGTCTATTGTATGTAAACTCCATCAATGTCACTGGATCTCAGAGATCTTCACAAATTTTGGATATTCGTGAGAAATGGCGATATATGTCGTGTGATCATAATTCATTATAACTGAAACATCCCCTGTCCTTATTCTCATGTGCGTCTCACGTCACTGTCCTTTGATTTCCTGATTTTGTTCCGCTTTTGGTCCACAAAACAAACAAACCTCTCCAACCGAACCCAATTTTGGACCGGATCAGAGTTCGTTTACGTGTTCACAATTACTCAATCAAATCGAACTGCCCAGGCAAACGAATCCTGATCGAATCAAAAGTGTATTGTGAATGCACCGTAAGACTCGGGTGGGAAAGAATCTCACAGAACTCCAGTGGTGTTTTTCATGTCCTTTAAAGAATGGTATGAAGACAGTAGTGTTTTTATTGTGTAATTACGACATAAATAGATCATAATTTTACAATCTGTTTGTTGTAGATCCCAACATTGATCTAAAACGATTTAGTATTTTCAACATATCCACTGACTTCCTGTTCAAAACTGTGAAATTTGACCTTAACAAACAGTGGATTCTCATTCATGTCTTTGTTTCTGCAATGTGTCCGACACTTTACCACCAGAAATGTATCACTAAAAGTCGTATTTTTTTAAAACCTGCATATCTACTGTACTGTAGGACTTTTCTGAGCACTCAGTCCTCAATACAGGATTACTTAAACACACAAGAACCAATCCAAATACAACATGGACCAAACCAAACATTATTGTAAACACTTATGTCCCCTAACTTAAGTCTATTAAGTTCATAAAATCTCAAATTAAATGCCAAGACAGAATATATTATTACCTCTCTTATTATTTTCACACTTTGTTCTGAGTCAGCGCGCACTGCAATTTGAAGTTTGAAATTACAGCCACGTCTCCTTCAGCCATTAAAGTGCAATTTAGTCATTATCAACAACAAAAAAGACAAGACGCTGCTTCGAACGAGCGCTGCCAGTCAAACGCACAGGTCTATTAACATTAGAGTGAAATATTAGCACCATTGTTTGGCTTCAGACAACATGTCCGCCTCTGAGACAGTCTGTGAAGTTTAACAATTAAAGAACAATAGGTCATGAGTGTCTGCCGCTGTGAACCAGTTTGTCCAGAGGATTTACTGCTTTTAGCGTTCTCTAACCTGTTCTGTCACTTCATTTACAAGCTCTGTCAAAACGGTCCCACGATGTTATCTCTGCGTAAACCCGGGTCAAACGTTGTGTACTACTGACCTACTGATGCTTTTGTACTACATCCAGGTCACATGGAAATTGTTTGGTATGTTAAAACGCTAGACATAGATGGTTGCAACATACGTTATTACCGTGCCGCCCAAAAGCTGCCGCCCTGTTTAGGTGAAAACACGGACTGCATGTATTGAATGAATGAGAGTTATCGATGGTAAACTTCAAATTCACGTCTAAAAACGACATTTACTGATTTGTTTTTTTGTGTGCAAAAGACAAAAGGACGGCAAAGGACCAAGCAGTTTGACTTTAGTCGCTTCACGGACGGAAATGTTTTAAACTGCAACCAGAATATGCATGCGTATGTACGGACTCTGCTGGCCTCGCGAGACCATGAGCTGTCAGGTGTTCACGCTCAACTTGGGATTTCACGCGATCACTGACACATGTATATGGAAACAAAGAACACTTGCGCCGAGTTTTGGGCTTTTTCACGTCACTTCATTTTCTGTTTGAATTTTCGCCCACAATGGATAAGCACGGGACATTTAATTACATCCTGTGTCCAAGTATATGTCGAGCATTTTGATGTATTTGTTTTAGTAGTAGTAACGAAATGATTTTATTTTGAAATCCACCAGATTCACTTTCCCGCAATCGTTTGTTTTCCTGTTTGTTGTGTCTTATTTTCACAACTTCACCAAGAAGGGCTCTGGAGTGCTCTGACAGGCCGGAAAAAAATCGCTATGTGAGAGCCTCTTATTATTTTTTTAGAAACGGAAAGCCTCCGTATGCCGGACCGCAGTGCGAACTGGATTCAGTGTGGGCCTGGTGTTAAACTTGCCATGGATTATTTTCACCTTAAAGTGGGCGGGTACTTTGCGCAACAGCAAAAATATCGTATGCTGCAAGTCATCTATCAGTGGTTAGTTGAGGCTCTGCAGTAAAACGATTCTCTATTGACCCTATTTTGTCCTGCTACTTTTCTAGGACATGCACTTCCTGTTTAGCTGCATTTAGCCTGTAGATTTCAGTCGATGGGTTTATTTTAACTGTCATTATATTTAATTAAGATTGCCCCACAAGACAGACAAACAAACACGTTAGCTACCTTAACAGAGCTAAACAGGAAGTGCATTTCCAAGCCAAGTGGGCGGGACAAAATAGGGTCAATAACTCTTTAATTTTTCTCTCAAAGCCCAATGCTAAAGCAAACTGCCGGAATTTAGCTAAAGGTAAGATTTCGTGACATTTTTGTAATAAAGTTTTTCTCAATTTAAACCCAATCAGTTGAACATAGAAGAAGCTCTGTTGCCAGCGTGGGTTTGTGAACCACATGACTTGTGTCACATATTTGGACGTCTAAGCTTGTTTTCAGATTAGAGAATGTGATGATGTCATACAGCCAGATGAGGGGCAAAGCATGATTACATTCTACTTTGCATGAAGGAGCCAAAAGACCAGAACTCACTGCTGTAACAATTTTTTTTTATCATATTAAATGTCAACCCATTGTCATGGAAATGCGTTTGTATACCACGTAATTTCTTCTTGATCTATGATACTTCATTTCTATGATGTAAAGATGTCTTGTTAATTATGAATATTAACAAAATTCTAATCTTAATCTTAACTAGGGATGCACGATCCAGTTTTTTCAGTTCCGATACCGATTCCGATACTTTGGTTTTAGTGTTTGCCGATACCCGATATCAACCGATACTAGTGTGAGGACTGAAATACCTTGTTTTTCTTATCAAAGCATAAGACATTTGGTTATGTAGTGTTATGTAAATATTAATTCTAGTGCAAGTCACAATTTAACAACTTAATATGAACAAAATGTCAAACATTATGACATGTTCTGAATCAACATCAACCAGTAAATTAGTCTCATTATGTCCAATTAAATGCACAACAATGGTATCGGCTGAACCGCTATCATAGAGCCGATACCCGATCCAGAAAATTTGCCTGGATCGGCACCGATATCTGATCCTAGTATCGGATCGGTGCATCCCTAATCTTAACCAACTCCAAGCCTGTGTCCTAAACTTACCCACTTATGTAACTTCAAACCTGTCCCACAGCGCCTCTGCAGGTGAGGAGCAGATGTGTTTCTGCAGCACTGATTCGATTGGCAAAAGTTTATTGTGAACGCGAACCGGGTCAGTTTAGAGAAGAGACAATGTTGCAGTTTGTATTGTGAATGCAGCCTCAGAATCTAAACTTCTAACTTCTTTACTTTAGAGACAATGGTTCCTTCTCTGCCATAATGGTATCAAATTCAGTAATGTGTGCAGTGGCCTGTTTTGGATCTATCTCTATCATATTTAATAAAAAAAATAATGCCACAATGTGTTATTTTCTTCTGTCACTGATAACTGCATAGTTGACCATAAATAATATGTGTTCGTCTTTCAGGGCATATGTAGCTTTAGAAAGTAACGCAACAGTGAATAGAAGAAGTACCAGACTCTATTTTATTTGTAACTGACTTAGCTGGCTCTGCTTCACTGCTGCTAAACGAGTTCCAGTGGGATTTACCTTATCTTGGACACACACTCAGCACCTCCTGTAGAAATAAATATTATTAGAATGAAAACAGCCCAGATGGTTTGAGAGAGAGGAAGAGCCTGGTCACCCATTGAATATGCAAAGATTAGTGGTTGAAAATAGATGGTGATGAATGGTGTCTCTGAACAGACAAAAAGACTGCTTCAAAAGTCTGTGAAAATCGAAAAGATATTCAGTGCCTTTGTGTCGTCCAAAGCTCCACGTTCATTTAAATTCTCTAGAAGATGACTGTGAGGCAAACGGACTGGAGAAGGGCCTGGCTATGGAGAGGGTTTTCCACTTCAAGGTAACTTTATTCAATCAACACGCAGTTTTTATTTATTTATTATTTACCCTGGCAAAAATGTGCTTAATTCGTTTTGAGTGTTAGCCAGTGAAAGGTTGCAGTCATAGAAATTTGTACAGAAAATAAATACAGTCAGTTTTCTCAGTGCAATACATGTTAATGCTAGTGGTAGTTTTCTACTGATTGTGTTGCCCCAACTTCACTGACAAACTTGAGCTATTACACAAACTGTTGTGCTTGATGAAGTATAAAGGTTCTTTGAATCTCAGATGAGACGTTGTGACCATAAGTTTGCTTGTTAAAGCCTGATTCCGTGAGATCTCTAAGTAAGTTAGCGCCTCCCGTACACTGACTGCGAGAACACGTTCGAGTTTGGTTTGGGACACGTTCGAGTTTCTTGCAAAGTGCCTTGTACACCAGCTCCAATCTACTACGGTGCTTATGGAGCTCAACAGTGACCGCCTGCTTCCTGATTCCAAAATCTCGGACCCCATGCAATAGGGACAAAATTTTATTAGAAGTTTGAAAACATCCCGGGGCTAAGCAGCTGTGGTGAGTCACGAGCATAATACCCAGATTTTTGTTTAAAATTTTTTTTTTCAGCTTTATAAACTACAAAGTTATTTTGATATTTGCCGAATTTTAAGTTCTAGAGGTGCTTTTTAGACTGAGAACATCGTGCTGTGGATCTGAGTTTGCACATTATATGTCTTTAAACTCTTAATATTTGAATTTTTCGAAAAGCCTATGGGGCAAAATTCTTCCGGAACCAGGACAGTCTTCCACTGTTGAGCTCCATTTGGCCAAAGCTGCGTGTATTCTCGTGAATTCCCATGAGACTGTTGGTGTTATGACTTGAAAGTCTCATCAAACAGTTGCAACCTCGGGAAAAATAAACTTGTTTGATTCTTTCCGCAGACTCGTGGACTCTTGAGCGTGCGTTGGCACTGCTCCAAGGACTGTGTTCAAGGGCACATTGGTTTGAAGCATTTTCTAAGTCTTGCGGAACTCACACTCGACAAGAGTGGACTGTTGTCGTGGCCTTGGTCAAGACAATGAATGAACCTCAGTATCTGCATACACTGGGTGAGTGGATCCTTCATGAGAGACCTCAGTTGGAGGGCGTCACATGCTTGTTGCCATGGAGCTATATCATTTATTATTAGAAAGAGTTTTCACTTTTGCTGTTGTTTAAGTTCCAACTCTCTCAGCAAAAACCTTGAAGTATGTTGGGTTAACTTGACACTTCAGAAGAAATCTCCAAGAACCTGCACATTTCTGACATTCTTAGACCTTTCTTTGTACAGGAAACATGAATATAAAAGTGGTCTGTGATGTGAAGAGGAAATGGAAAAAGTGACAGCTCTGAAGGTCGCACTAACCTACATTAGAAATCACTCAGCTTCACTTGTTTGTGTAAGAAACCATCACTGAGGCACACAACATGGAAGTCAGCAAGAAAGAAAGATGTAATGTCTCTTGTTTATACCAATATATACAAATATTTTACTGGAAGAGGTGAAATTACTGGTAAGATAGAATGTTCTGATTATCCAGATTTAGAATATGGTTTGATTTTACACAGCAAAAAGATGAAGTTGCTTTGGTTGCAGTGGACAAAGTCGAAATAGCTTCTACTTGAGAGAGCGTAGTTCTACACAAGGTTTAAAAGAAAGAAGTTACACAAGAAATGATTTAGCAGGAGTAAAAAGGTTTAGGAATAACTTTGTGGCTGTCTTAAACAAGTCATAAATCTGCCATCTAAGTGTCATATTACAAAAAAACAGAGAAAGAAAAAAAAAGTGTTTTAAATTCATTTATTTGTTGGTTAGGGTGGTGGTGCCCTAAAATAGTGCCAAAACGGATAAGGTTGATTTTTCAGTTTTTGCATAAAGCCAGTTTAAAAAAAAAAAAATCACATCACACAATCTCTCTGTTTTTAACACCCCAATTTTTTTTGTAAAACAAACTTTTTTCACATCAATGTTTCTGGTCTAAACTTCTAAATGCAGAGCCGGATCTAACCTTTTGGGGGCCTGAAGCAAAAATCAGCTTTGTGGGCCCTTCAGTCGTTTCTACGAACTTTATTTAAAAACGGACTTTTTTCATTATAATTTATAAAATATACACTAAGCGACAGACAAAAATAACTTTAAGCTGAATAATGTTTCTCATAATAAAAAGATAATGTAAGATCCTGCCCCAAAAACTTTTGAATAAAACAGATGCATTTTCTCTAAATATGGAGTGAGCTATTTTAGACCAACAAATCTTAAATTTATGCATAATTTTATGATTAATATATCATGCACCTCTCCTCACGTTTCACTTAATGTCAGTGTTTCCAAATGGGGCCCTAGCCCTGTCCCTCTCCCTGTGAACTCCGCCTCTGTTCCCTTTTCACACTGATGCTGGAACAGCTGATAACCTGCATCATGTGTTGAACCTTTGGACAGAAATACTAACATCTAAAACTTTTTCAGGACAAACAGCCTCATGTTTTATGTGGCTTTTGAAATAATTCATTAGAAATAGGCCTATGCGTTATTTCGCGGCGGCCCTTTTTGCAATCTGCAGACGTTTAATTTCATCGCTATTTGTGTTGGTAGTTCGGCCAATACTTGCCAATTGATAGCCAATAAAGATTGGCTGAGAGCTATGTATTTGTTGTTCAAACTGTTCCCAGACCCTCCACAGATGCGGGGCCCTACGCAATTTGCGTAGTCTGCGTATAGGAAGGTCTGGCTCTGCCTAAATGTCATAACGTATTCCCAACATAAATCCAACAATGTTTTATTTTTCTTGTAACATTTCAATGTAAAGCACAGGAAACATGCACATCCACCATTTTGACTGGGACTACTTGAAGCTACAGTGGACAAAACAAAGAATAAATTAAGTTGTGATATTAGGCTAACTCTTATATCAAACCCAAATGAGGTAATGACAGGGTCCACCACCTGCTTGTGCCCCTGCAGACTGTATTATTTTGTTTACCAGAAAACTTAGTTCAACCTTTCGAGGTCAACATTTGCTTTGTGAGAGAAGAACAATATCACGGCTGCAGAAATCAGGAGGTGTGTCAGTGGGCTGTCTGCAGGAGAGATCTGACTCATTCGATACTATTATTATAATATGCAAAGGCAGAGGTGGTTCAACCTGGAAAATAGCTGTAATTTGCCCCAGGACGGTCAGCAGGGGACTTTTATGGCTGATTTGAGGACAATAAAAATGAATGTTTGCTCTAAATGTAGCAGTGTGTGGGTAGATGGATTTTCTTCTCTTGTGTTGTTTGTTTTGTGTGCTAATTTTAAAAGCTAATCAAATGTTCTAGTTCTGCACTGCAGTCAGGACTAATTGCTAATCAAACAAAGATGCCTTGAAATATTGTGATGGAAAACAATGGGAAAATAACATGTGCAGAGGCTATTCTTCATTCATTATCATCCGTTTATTGTCTTTAAAAGCAGTTTGTGGTTGGAAACAATGCCAACTATGGGCTGGGGCAGGTACAACGTGACTGGTTGGCTAACATTAAATAAAACAACTCCGTCTTTCATTCATAAGATGTTTTGTTTCTCTTTAATGGCAATTTACCTTTCCAGTTTGCATTGTTAACTAGTTTTAGTGCATTTAAAGAGTTAGCATTAGCCACCAGACATATGACAATAGCTGACTGTTTTTGGTGTCTTAACAAGAAGTTACTCATACTTGTGTAATGAAAACAGCATGTAGAAGTGTTTAGCCACAACTTATTCACAAAGGGGTTAGCACCAAAATTAGCACTAAAGCTAACACCTAAATAATAAACTGTTCACTTTAGCTTCGTGCTACACAATAATGCAACAAGACCATTTGGCAAGAAAACAGATATACAGTATTTTTGAGTTAGCTTAGCTTGCAATGTCTCATCTATGTCAAAATTCTGTTCCCTAAAACCCACGAAGTACACTTGTTTTTAGCATCTGTGGTTAGCATACTGGCATGGTTCAACTAACACTAGCTTCTGAAAGTTGTGAATAGTTATGTATGACAGGTTTTTATGATTTAATTTAATTAACTTCATTTGGTAGAATAATACATGTTCCAGATAGCCTATATGATAGATGTTTAAAAAAAAAAAAAAAGTAAGAAGAAATGTAAACTGACATCACACAGAAGAGACATTTTTGAATTTTCTCGCAAGAAACACACTTAATGTAAAGAAAAATGTAACATTAGTAGGATGTATTTTTATTTCTCAAGTCAAAATAATTCTGTTATTGTATACTTCAACTTGTCATAGACACTCACATTTACATCTTAAGCGTAAACTTATAGCTGCCTTTAAACTTCACAGCATGGTGTTTCTATCTTGAGGTTTTGTTAAATAGATGTGACAGAACGTACATTCATTTTTGTGCACTAAACTTGTCACTTCTGGAAAGGTTTACAGCTCCTGACTGTACATGACACAAACCTGATTCATTTGTAAAGAATAAACAACACGCCTGCCTCGAGGTGCAAATCAGAAAGAAAACATATTTGCACAGACACCTGCGTCTACATTTACATAGACAAACAAATGTTCAACACAAAAAGACACAGCTTTTGTTTTAGAGAAATAGTCACTGTGATATGGTAAAGGTTAGGATTAGGAATTGGCGTATTCCTTTATTACGTTTTATTTGCACCAGTTTGGGATTTTTTTTCCACACTAATAACATATAATAATAATAACCCAAATGTCAAAATAGCGGTGTCAAATTAGTGCATTAATTGAGATTAATTAATTACAGACAAATTAATCGAGTACATTTTTTTAATCGCATTAATCTATTTTGAAATCTTTAACTTCATTGTTTCCATATGTGAATTACAAAGTGACATAAGGGTTGTTCAACTTGACAACTTAACAACTAAACACTTCCTAAAGTCTTTTTGCAATATATTAATATTTCCATCGCAACAATAATGTAATTAATTTAATTGGATAAAAACAAAAAAAAACACTTAAGTTGAGTGTTTTTCTCAGCAATTTTAGGTGAGATTAAAAATAGATTAATTAAATTTATTAATAACAGATCATAATTAATTATCTCTTTAATTTTTAATCGCTTGACAGCACTAGTCAAAAGTGTTAATAATTGATTAAATACAGAAAATATTTGTAAAATTTCATCTTAAAATCATCTCGCGACCCTCAGAATTTGCTTTGCGACCCCTCGGGGGTCCCGACCCTCACTTTTGGAACCACTGGGCTAAATGATGAACACATAGAACTACATTTGTATTGCAGTATATTTCTATAAGGACACAACCATGGATCATTAGTATATTTTACTTTACAATTGATATTGTAAACGAGGAATGTTTGACCTAGATTCAAAATATGTTGAAAAGTTTTCAGAATCTAGAGTGTGATGATGTCATAAGACCAAATCGAGGGCAACGGCTTATGTTTATAAAAGGTGAACTAACAAATGTTTAATCTGATGATTTTGATCAGTGAGCAGACACATTACAACATAAACTGTATTTAAACAATATTCATGTAGCGGTTCTTCGTTTTTATTAAAGAAACTATAGATGTTCGCCGTGTCGTCACATGGGATCACGTTACGTGCTGGTTGGCAGAAGTAATTAAAACGTATTGGTGGCAAGCTGAACAAACATGAAAAGAGACAATGTTTGTCTCTTGCTGTGTGACTCGGTGTGCTAACAGGTTTGATAAAGTGTCTACCGTGTTCAGAAAAAGCCTACACCAAAAGAAAGTTTTTAGATCCCAATGGGAAAAACAATAAAAGCTAGCCGGAACTAGCTGATTTGCCAACTATTTTGACGTCACACGTGGCTTGCCGAACACCCTATACCTAATTTGTTTTTTGTTTTTTTACAGAAAATAACTTGGTACATTAACAAGATATCTGACCATAGAGATGGGACATGAGAATATAAATGCAAGCTTTAAACCTCTGGAATGCTGCAGAACTTTAACATCTGCTGCAACAGAAGATTTTTCAGAGAAATATTTTGAGAGGATGGTCTATCACACACTGAAACAACTGAAGTTCACCTGCTCCACCTGGACCTGATTGTCATCTGTCTCTCACTCTGGTTTCCACCTCCAGCTGCATTGAATCTTCCAGCGGAGGCCCAGGCCAAGCCAAGCACAACATCACAATGTCATCATAATGTTTTAAGTACTCACTGTTTTAATATTTTGTACCTTTGTTTATCTGCCTTTGTTTGTAAAGCGTCTTTGAGTGTCATGAACTGCGCTACAAAGTAAAATGTATTATTGTTGTCATAGCTAGTGATGCACCGATCTGATACTGGGATATCGATGCCGATCCAGGACATTTAGCTGGATCAGGTATCGGCTCCATGATATCGGTTCAGCCGATATCATATTTGTGCCTTTAATTGTACGTAATGAGACCAGTTTATTGGCTGGTGTTGAACCAGAACACCATATTGGACATTTTATCCAGATTAAGTGTTAAGTGGTAGCTTGTAGTATAAATAAGAGTTAATAGCACTATAAGACCAAATGTCTAATGTTTTGAAAGAAAACATAAGACATTTCCGTTTAATTCGGTATTGGTTGATATCGGGTTTGGCAGATACTTAAAGACAAAGTATCGGAATCTATATTGGAAAGTTTAGGCTTATTTATTTGTTGCATTGTTTACATTTTTAAGAAAGCAAATATTTGGGTGTTAGCACCTTTAAACAAGAACTTATTTAGTTGTAGCATATGCGAATATCTTTAGTGCATTATTTTTTTTTCTGCGACTATCACACTGCACCTGTGAATATTTAGAGGTTACTTCACTTCCTGTGACTCTGGTTGAGCCGTGATCCTGTTCACGTCTGTGTCTGACTCACGAGGTGCCATCACTTTGTCTGTCTGTCCGGAGCACCTGCGGCTCACTTTAAAACAGCAGGAGGTTTAGAAAAAAGACCAAAAGAGAGATCACAAACATCACTCCTGCAAACGCCAGGATAAGACGACGAAACCACAACAATGAGAGCAGTAAAAGTTCCACAGGGGCTTACAGTACATGTTAGTATTATCAGAGGCATGTTGTCGTTTGCTCAGATTATGGGCTTCCTGTTTGAAGAGGAGTCTGCAGCAGCGGCTCACTGTTTACACAAAAGGTCCAGAGGAAATCCACCCTCGACCTGCAGCACGTAATATTAACACACACGGGGCAATATGTTGCAACAGGACATGGCACTTCACATTGTTTAAATGCATTGTACGTGGCTAATGATTGGATGTTTTTCCAGATAAAATTCTTTGAAATCTGTATAAATGGACTGACAAAGTATTGGATAAAAATCAGCTCACATTGTCGCATTACCAAAAATAGAGGATTTTGTTTGTTACCACATAAATAACGTAGGATGAGCATGATTTTACACCTTTTTTGCGTATATGTTTTGTCATATATATTGCACGAAATGAAAAGCGTAAAATACAGACAGTATTTCAAAACATAAAATAAACATAGGTATTGGTTGAAGCCATGTGGGAACACTTTCTTTAAGTTTAACAAGTGAGTTTAGGTGTCAAGTTACTGAAATAATTATGTTTAGGGCTGGGGCTTGAGCCAGGTTAAGATTAGGATAAGGATTTGTAAAATGTACATAATTAACACATCTTTACAACCGCCATAGAAATTAACAGGGACTATTTAAGCAAAAGAGCATGAGAAATCGCGCTAATCATACAACATACATGTCGTGTTATGTCATGGTCCGTCCAGTCTCTAGAGAGAACGTAGATATACAATAAAATGTCACAAGCGTGTGATAAGACCGTTTTCACGAAATTAAAAATAAAAGCATTTAATTAATTGTGTTTAATCACAAGTTAACAATCAGGCGATTAATCACAATTACAATTTTGAATCACTTGACAGTCCCAGTCTACACATTAATAATGTGGAATGACTGCCGCTGAAAGCTGTAGGGAAAAAATGAATAAGTTTTTTTTTTTTTAACGTGCTCTTCTACCCACATCACAATGGTACGTTGTGATTCTTCAAGCTAACCATGGCCATCTCTAACAAATCTTGAGAATCCATCTGAGGTTAATAACCTGCCACCTCAGGTTGTTTTCACATTCCAAAAAACTAAAAGCGTAGAAAACATAAATGTTGAGAAGTATTTTTGGAATAAAACGATGTCTTGCCCATAACAAAAGAGATTGCTAAGTTGTTTAGAAATGGCTTTTATTGACTGTGTATACAGTAAAATGTCCTGACAAAGTTTGATAAAGTGACACTAGAGTTGTTCCAAAGTCCATGATGTCCCGTCGTAACTGTCTGTTGTGTGTTTGTTGTCCACACTAATTTCCACAGAAAATTCCACTTCATCCTGAACAGGTTTGGGCACTTATTGTTTACCTTTCTGTTGGCTCCACCCCCTTTGCCTTCTTCCTGCTCACCTTGGCTGAGCTCACACAGGAGCAGCGTTCCCCGTGGAGCAGAATTCCCCCGGGAACACACTGTGGATTACATTACTCCGGAGCAGAGCCACGGCCAATCACAGGACAGTGTGAGCGGGACAAAGTCCTCTTGACTCAACTCTCCGGGCTGTAGTTTAAAGTTACACCTGCTCTGAGTTCTACCTGTCCAGGTGAAGTGCATAACTCACAGGGAACACCACTTCAAAACAAGTAAGTGTCATAAACTAAAACGTCATTAGAATATCGTACAAGAAAGAACAGAGTAGAAGCTAGGATTGTATTCATTTGCATAGCACAGTGGATTTGCATTGTGTAACATCTAGATCACTTTCACTCCATCGAAGTCAGGCAGCGTTGTCTTCCACTGATACTACAATACGTTTTTGAATTGTGTCGATGCATAATTAATATATCATGTATAAATCATGATTGTAGGCACGTAGAAACAGTTACACAGTTTAGGTACAGGGCTTGTGCTTGTTTGACTCAGATCCTTTTGATGATGCAGTGTCTTATTACTAATATTACTTTTCAAACAGTCATTCTTGTTAAGATTAAAAGGCTACATAGATTACTTTTATTGTGTTCTGCTATACGGTATTCTCTCAGTGAGCCATACTGGTTTGGGGACTAACGGATTTATCGCTGAGGAGTTACATAATCACACAATAATATTACCATGTTGAATTGGTCTCATTGCAGTGCCTATAATTCCGTTGTCTAAAGTAGTTTAATTGTCACAGATTACAACAAAAGATTACCCTGAGTGGCTCTAACGCCTTTTCTGTTTACTGTAAACAAAAGCTCACATTGTTCAATCCAAGAGGCTTAGCATGTTAGCCTTATGGTTCTTCATGTTACTTAATGCTACGTTGCACATCAAATAGAAGTGGAAGATAGTGTTTTTATGTATATATTTATTTATTTATGTATCTCTTAGATGACTTGTTGACACATGAGCTTGAACGATATAGAAAACCTTTTACTCACCTCTGTATTCTGCACACTTTCGACACAGCTACAAGAAAAGGAGTTTTCAGAGCTCGACTGCGGTGCATAATGACTCTCTGAGGATATTATTGAAAGTCCTGACAGAGGTTCTGCATTGTCAGTGAAATGTTTGTTGGGTGAGAACCTGCGCTGTCACCATCAGATACTGTATTTAGAGTCATGAATCAGTCTAACCAGATCATTCAAGCTCCAGAATGTTCTAAAAGTTATCAGATTTACCTATGAGATGTGGAGGCGTTAGCGTTCTTGCTTGTTTGTTGTGTGTTAACCAATTATTTACTAACCAGGAAAGACCATTTGAGATTGGAAACTCTTTCTCACAGGAATCCTTGGAAGGGAAAGTGGACAAGTCTATAGTACCTTTAGTACAGGTTTTTAGTGGTAGGCGAAACCAGAGAACCTGAAGAAAACTTACTCAGACAGGCAGAACAGGTTTACTTTACATAATAATAATAGTTCATTGGATTGACAAAAATTAAGCTGAAGTTTGTGCCATTGGCCCCTGTGACTAGCACCATTCACACTCACACCAAATCTTTCCGTCAATATGTTCCGAAAAGCCAAAACATAAAATAACCATGAATTTTGGTTAAAGCCACAAGGCAACATTTTCTTTGGTTTTGATGGGTAAATCTTATGGCTGGTCTTGGGGTAGGTTTAGATTTACTCAAAGAAAATCTCATCACTTGGCTTCAACAAAAATTGGTAATTGTTTTACGTTTTGACTTTTTGTAATATATTGACGTGAAAAGGATGTAAAAACGTGCTTATAGTAAGTTTTTTACATTTTGTTGTATATCTTCCTTTTCTCTTCTTCTGCCCAACCTAATCGCAAAGTTACAATTCTGAAGCATTGGTTGATGTATGTTGTTAGTATTTGAAGCAACTTGTGTATATCGACTGAGAGATGGGTTTAAATCAAGACCCCTGTGGATTTTTTGGAAACTACCTTTTACAACAACTCCTGTGCATTGCAGTATTATTAGTACTAAACTCTGTAGATTCCTATGAAAATGTAATGACCTGACTCCATGAAGAATAGTCTTTCTTTCGAATCTGTGGGGTTCTGAACAACTGTTATTCAGAATAAAACTTTGCAGATGAGATCTATATACTGTATATTGGAACATGATCTTTTTTTTTAATAGTTGTTCGTACTTATGCCTTTTTTCAGTCTTTTATGTCCTTGACCTGTTTAAAATCTAAGCTTTAAATAGAACCACAACATTTGTTATAAAAAATCTTTATTAGATATTCTTTCCAAATCATGCAGCATTCATATCAAAGTTGCAAAAAGTCATGAAAACTTAAGGTAGACAAGACAGGATAAGGCATAAAGAACAACTGACATTTTACATCTGAAATCGACTGAAAAAAAAAACACCTTAGAAGTCATTATAGATGCTTTCATAACGCTCAAAGTGATTCATTCTAACTTGTATAACCCAAAACTATATATAACGACTGTTCTTTTTGTGCCTCTTTTCAATGACGCTATTCCAAAGGGGCTATTGTACAAAGCTAGCACAATAGCTCATAAATGCATGATTCATTCCACTTACTAAGGGCTAATCTGAGGCAGCACAATCTGTTCTGTTCACTGAGCCATTCTAGTATTAGAGACACTTGACAGAACTGCACATCTGCCGCCAGCTGCTTGCTCAGTCTGAGGCGTCAGGTCTAGCTCGGACTCACCCGAGATCTTCATGTATTACAGTCTAAATATGCAACCAGGCATTCCAAAGCTAAATGAACTGTATGGAGAGCTAGCTCGCATGAGGCTATAGGTGATGAGGTTGTGCTTCAAAACGGCGTCATTCTGGCTCAATTTGAAATGCAAAGTACTACATAGCTTAATAAAAGGCTTGGAAAATGACACTTCTTTTGAAAGTGTCACAAAGACTTGATGGTGATGGAGACTTTGCTGGTAATTGTCCGTAATGATAGCTTGAGCGAAGATTGACATGGAAAAAGGCACTAAAAGGGATCATAGCGCGACGTTTGTGATGTAACGTTCATGACAATATCGGATTCCTTTAAAAGGCGCTGTGCTAGATTTTTGCTGTCTTGAAAATAGAAGCAGAAATTTTCTTTTAAAACTTTCAGCAGTCACGCTTGGCTCATTTCTTTTTTGAAGTGTTTGCATAACTTTTAATAGACAACTCGACCTGCGTTGATATGCTAACTGCAGTCAGCCACATGCTAACAACAACCACCACAGATGCCATTCCTGGATTTTAGTTATATTCATAGTTATATACATTTTAAAGGCTCATATTAAAGGGAACCTATAATGTAAAATCCATTATTGAATGATTTTATCCTTGTTATAACTACATTCCCCCGTCATTAGCTTACTCAAAGTATTTGAATAGATTCATGTATGTTTGAGTAATCTTGTATTCTTCTACAGCTCTTGCTCAAGTGTTTAGAAACTCCCTGTTCTTCACCCCGCCCACTTGTCTGTATGTACTTGATATATTTAAAAAATGAATACTCAAAGCAAAGCATGTACTGTATGGTTCAAAACTGTCCCATAGTCACTTTAAAGGTGCACTATGTAAGTTTCTGAAGGTGAAAAGTCCACTAGGCATTTTAGTAGAAATAGAAAGTGAAAACCATACTGTGGGACAATCTGAATGGGGATAAATACGTTTTATGCTATAATGTGAAAAAATACAGCTAAAGGAACAGTGTTTTCATGAAAACATAGAACAAGAGGCCCTTTTCTATGTCAAAAAACAATTCATTTTGTAGTCTTGGAAGACACCTTAAAGTAAAGATGCAGATTTTTATGATTTAATAAGACTAACTAAGAAATCTTAATGGCAAAAACACGCTTTTCTTCAACAATTTTTTGGGTCATAAAGTTACACATGCACCTTTAAACAAGAAGTCAGTTTCTGTTTTTGAGCTGTTTTAGAACAATTTGGGGTTTTACAGTGAAGAAAATGTAAATTGCTGATCTAAATATGTTCTAGTTTATAACTAAAGAGTTGGAAAAAACACAATAGTACCCCTTAAAAAACTCTACATATAAAAAAAAAAAAAAAAACATTCCAGGACATGTGTTTTGTATCTTTCAGACTTGTTAAACACAATGTCAGCATCATTTGTTGGCTGCATATTTCTGGCTAGTGGCTAGTGGGTGGAGCATGTCATTGCCCACTTTATACTATGTATCTGCACGGAATTCACCAAAGCAAATGATTGTAAAATGAGATTATTACTATTTCAAAGCTGTAAAAGTCAGATTAAGCTGGTTTCGGCTGCTAACTGTTAGCTTAAAATGGCGATAAATAAGTGTGGCGTTTCTAGGTTTTCTATTGGCAATCTTTTGTGAGATACATTCATAAATATCAAAACAAATAAATCATTTTATTAACCTGCACATGCGTAGTTGGGTTAAAAGGTACAAATTGGGCAGAAGTGGGCAATAACTGAGCAGAATAGGGGGAATCGCTAGTCATTGATAGTGAATTGATAGTCAGGTACCCCAGTTTTAATGACCTGACAAAAATTGTTACAGTATAGGTTAAAATAGATCATAGCACAACAGCATTAGACAAACATACCCAAGTCATTAATTACACCAGTAAATCAAACGTTTTAGTGATACAGGAATGGCTAATTTTCTAATGTGAGATTTATGAGAATGCACCAAAGACTGAAGACAAAAGCAGACTACTGGAATTTACGAGCTTTCAGGGACATGTTGGAGCATATGAAGTATGTCGACGCTAGAGCCAAGTCAAGGCAGCGAGATGCTAACATACAACTGTGCGCTAACATGTTGGGAGACTGTTTTTAAAAGGTACAATTTATGCTACCAGCTCAGGTGTTTCTGACAGCGTTGATGACTAACTGTCCTCAAGTGAAATTCAGTCTTGATCAAAACTGAAGAGTGTAGGCAGAGTGGAGTGTTATTAATGAGTCACCAGGCTTTACACGGAACACCTCTTTTGTTTTGAACTCATGCTTCGGGTTAACTGCCAGGCGTGTGAAAAGTGTTAAATGTTTACCAAGTCTCCAAGAAATATTACAGAGGATGTCCAAGTTTTTATACAGTACATACTTAGGCTATTTGGTACTCTGTATGTTAAAGAAAAAAAAGTTCTTAAACGAAACTTAATTTTGGTTATTTTATCTAACAAAGTGAGCAAGGAAAGCACAAGGTTACATTTTTTATTCATGAGCTTGTTTATATGAGAAAACATTTGATATACCGTTTATGTGACAAGACCTTGTACCCGATAAATATTTATAATCAAAAATGGGATAAGATATGATAAATAAAAAAGTAAATCAAATTTGTTTTGTTACAAATATATAATCATATATAATCGGATGCAAATTAGTGTGCTATCTGTGTAAATAATAGACCGTTTTGCTACCTAAAATCATCCAGGAAGTGAGCTTATTGTTTTTAGTATGTGTTGGCTGCTGTTAGCATACTGACACGTTAACTCGGGCTGGCTTCTGAAAGATGTGAAAATGCTTCTAAACTTATTATTTACTTTACTACATTTAGTCTAAGCACAACCCAAAAATCTACCAAAAGAGTTACATTATTTATTTTGCAATGTCGAAAATGTAGATTTTTAGACTAGTTTATTATATTGAAACACACTTGACCTTTTTTTTAATAGTGCAATATTATTTTATAACATGTAAGTTATAAGCCTGTAAAAAAACAACAACATTGTGGCTATAATCTAAAGCCATTAAAAAAGTTCAAGCTGTCACCTCACAAACTACTGTAGTCTATTATGAGTGACTGGTAGTGGTGGTTTAAGTTCGTATAAACAGACGGGGCTTTGAGATCGACTTTCACTGCCTCAAAGATCGACCGGTCGATCGCAGTTGACGGGTTGGGCACCACTGCATTTGGTAAATGAGCACTGCTGTAAAAAATATGTAAGTTCATTTCTTTGTTCAGTTTCAGTTTTTAAGACTGCATAAAAGCATGTACACTAGTTTACTATTATAAACACTTTTGCTTCCTAAAAAATGTAAACACAAATAATACATTTTGACTTCCTATGTCAGTCCACATGTTGTGCTCACTTTCCTAATGCATTCTGAACCTCCAGCTCGTTCACCACAATGTGTTTTAAGTTTTTTTCACAGCTGTTAGAAGTAAGATGTGCAAGTGTGCTAACAACAGTTAGCCACAATGCTATGATCAAAACAGACAAACTTAGTGGAGTTTGGTAAACAAACAAGACTGTATTAGACAGAGCTAGGACATAGCGGTCAAATTTCCACCTAAATGAATAGGCTACATTAACCACTGATCTGAGCTGGAGGGAAATTGATTTGTGTCTGTTTAATTTGGGAGAATAGTACTCTATAAAAATAATGAAACCTTTGATTTGTCCCAGTTTTTCTTACTTTTGACCACTTTAGCACAAGAGATGAATACATTGCTATTTCTTAGTTTCTTAGTCAAAATAGAGAAATCGTACTTGACACAACCTAATTTGCAAGGTCAAAAATGCTCAAAATGTCGCCACTAAAACTCAAATCACGAATCTTGTTTTATCTGGATTGTAATGTTAATGATTTTACAGGGTGTGTTTGTTTGAATGGCATGCCTGATATTCTGATATGCAAACTGACGTGTTCACAGCGTTAACGGCGCAGGTAGGAATCATGCTGACATGCACGGGTATTTTGTCAACAAGCAGGTTTTCTCATATTAATTGTACGGAAAGGGCTGACCGTGCACTCTCTCGTATCATTATTAACTGGTTGCAGATCACGCCAGTGTAACCCAAGAGTCTATCAGCAGTCCTGTTTACACTACACGCACGGCTCTGTTTGAGGACCATGTCAGATGAAGTTATCTTGAAGAAAGGGTACTCGAAGCAATTGTAGAGGAATGGATCTTTGAGGCAAGGTTGACATGAAGTACCATATAAGAGCTAAGAATTATGTTTGTCTTAGTTTTGTATTAACTGTGTGGTACTGGTACAAAGAATGTGAATGCAAACAGCATATGGTGGTAAGCACAAAGTGAGAATTATATGACATAAGAGTTAAAGGTACTATTCTCGATTTTTTATTTTTTTTTTGCAATAAATTCACTTAAATCCATTCCCCCCAGCACAAATACTGTATCTTATCAATGTACTAGTTCAAGCAGAAATTAATTTGGAATATCCTGTCCGTGTCTGTCCCGTTTGTTGACTGTTGTTGTTGTTAGCATTGTGGCTAACTTCCGTTAGCATACCGGTGTGTCTCACGCTTAACAGCTGTGAAAAAGCTTAAAGCCCATATGAAAGATTATCACATTTTCTAATTATGACTTAGTTTGGTGTGATAGCCCTTGTGGTAAATATTTGTCCTAATTTTACAGCAGTTAAATTTCAAATTATGAAGAAATTGACGAATAAAGTTGAAAATTAAAGAAAGTATTTGAGTTTTAAAACAGAATCCCCTCCACGACACGTATGTCATTAAAATGCGCCAAAATGTAAAGTCACAACTTGTAGACTGGTGTAGAAAGTTTAAAATTCTTTTTGGGTTCCACTTTATATTAACTACACCTTAATTGGCCATGGTAAACATGAATAAAGCATAAATAAAGCCTTAATTATTCATGAACTAATGGTGAATGAATGAATGAAAAAGTTTATTAATGCTTTGTAACTACTTAACTAAGGAGCTAAGGTTAGGGTTAGGGGAAGGATTCGGAGTAATTAATCAGTTACTAAGCATTAATAAGCTTTTTATCTATTAATTATTCATTTGTTCATATTGAATTAAGTCTTTATTAAGGTGTTATTAATGATTTATTAAGCCTAATTATTCTGTAGTTATTCTAAAGTGTTACCTTATTTTTGTTTACATTTTCTAAGGAAGCAAAAATTGGTTATAGGACTTGTAATGTTTAATTCCATATTAAGTTATCAGCGGTGTTATATTAAACTACCTTGCTCTTTATTTTATTTTTATTTTTTTCCCAGCAGCACATGTTGAAAGATAGCCTGCCTAAATGATCTAGTGACATTACCCAAACAAACTCCAACGTGTGTTAAAACTAGGGCTGCTTCTTACTTGATTAATCTCAACAAATCAATTATTTATGTAATCATCACCTTTTTTTTAGTAATCGAATAATAGTTGATTGGGTTTAAAATGTGTTTTTTTTATATTCCTAAATGAGATTAGTAATTTCAAAAATGAGTCTTATTTGTCTTAAAATGAGTTTATTTTGACTGTCATATTTGCCAGATTTGGCTGTGCAGCAGCCCCCTAATCTCAAGTTTTAAAAAAAAGTTCTTTATTACAGGAAAAAAAATACTGCTTACTTTTGGACAATTTCTGCTAAAACCTTGCAAAAACAAATATTGCTTTTAAATGACTTCCACGTTCTAAGCAACTAACTAATTAACTGAAAGAAAAACTGCCCAACTAATCGATTACCAAAATAACCATTTCAGAACAATATATTCAAATTCCTTTAACTTTCACTTCCCAAATGTGCTCAAGCTATACTGTGAAATAACTGCAGCACAATGCCACCGTAGAGAAGAGTGTGACTTCATCCTGAGAGTGAGACTACAGTGGGACGCCCGGGGCCCTGGGTGTGTCTGCTCGGAGAGGGAGTGCTGTAGGTTCATGTTTCTGCTGTCACAGTCCATCTTACATGTGAAGACTTGTGTGTCAGAGCCGGAAAGCACAGCCTATTGAGCTATTTTCGTTCCAAACATTGTGTTGTGATGTTGACGAATTCCAGTCAGACATGTGAGCTATAGCGCTGTAGGTGACATACCCTCCATTTTGTGTTAAAGTCATTTAACAGAAATAGAATAGAAATGTTATTAAACCTTAACATTATGGGCATTTTTTCTTCAAACATCTGATTACAGCTAGACCCATCAGAGGTTGTGCACTTCTGCTCTAAGATTGACCTAAAATGCTGCATCCAGTGTTATAGTTGCTATAGTGATGCAGCTGTTAACCCTAGCCCCATAGTCTACCTGGACAAACTGCGGCCCAGGAACCAGATAAGGCCCTCGGACTGTTTTATTCTGGCCAGTATGTTTATGACAATAAGTCTTGCTGTTTAAATTTCTTTTATTTGATAGTTTTAGCTATGGAGCATGTGTCTCGGTGGCTAAAATAGTAGGTTAAAAAGCCTTTTTGGAAAAAAAAAAAAAATTATTTTAATTAATTAATTTTTCACATCAATGACCGTGGTCTGGCCCTCCACCACTTGCCTGGGTTTGAATATGGCTCTCGGTGAAAAATAATTGACCAGCCTTGGTCTTCTACATGATAGAAAGGTTTGAAATTGAAATAATATTTGTTGGTTGTTTACAGAGAGTCAAACTCTTATGAAGGAACAACCAATACTATATGCTAGCTGGTCCAAAGCTACATACCTTGTTGTAGACATAAGAGTACAGTTTAAATCCTTTGTCCATGTTTGTGTGCCCTGGAGGCTGTAAATGTGCACATCAGACGCAGGGGTTTTGTTCTAACGCTATACTCCCTAAGTTATCCTCTTCTCTATAAAAAAAACATCCTCTTTTGTCATCTGTTGTAGATGCTTCAACGGCTATAAAAGCAGGAAAAGTGCAGCTTCTTGGCAGGTTATATGTAAAAGTTCTAAAAGTGTATGTGGACAAAAGCTCTGCGCACAGACCGAGACACCTGCGCTTGTGAGCCCGGGCAGAGGCGCTGTGGGCTGAGAAGAAATGAGTACATACACTGCCTGTAGCCAGATTTTCAGAGAGCCAAAAGTGACAAAGCCCGACTGACAGCACCTCTGCCCAGGTCTGAGAGTTTGCAGGGAAATGAAGACTAGAAGGCCAGATTTAACAACCGTGTCACTATGGGAACTACGCCATCGGATAGTGTCTTAGATCAGTCTGAGCGGAAGTTGTTTGTACTTTGCAAAATCAGTCATGAACACTTTGTGAAGCTGAAACTTAACACAAGTTCTGCACCAAGAAAAATCACATTTTATTTCATGCCTAAATTGTTTTGGGGCTGATGCTAGTGTCATAGCCTGAGCCAACGATAAGTTTAGGACTGGGGCTTGTTCAACATGAGTCTGATTCATCCCAGAATAACTACTGTACAATGAGATGGCTACAATTTTCTTTTTATTCTCAACATGTCCAGCAGCTTAATCATTTACTTTTATTACATGGTGAACACAAAAGACCCTGTTCTTTACATAAAAATTCTGAACAAGCCTTGAGTGTCTTTAAACAGCTAACTGAATCAGAACTATTGTGTCAGTGAAATAATAAGACAACTTTGACATGCAGATAAAAGGTATTGTACTTAGTGGTAGAGTTGAATTCAGAGTTGCCAGACAGAAGGCTGGGCCCAAAAACAGATTTATGGATGTGGTAAAGAGGAGATGACGTTAGTTGGTGTTGTGTGTGTAGAGACATATAGATAATTTAGAGTGGAGAACTAAAAGGAGATATGTGGGTTTCAGAATGATGAAGAATTAGGACGATTATTACTATAAGATTATCTCTTGTCAAATTGTGTGTACACATAAATGGAAGATGCAATTCATAAAAAAAGTATAGGCAAAAGTCAAGGACATGAGGACAGGATGTAATTTCGAATTTGGATTAAATGCAAACATCATAAAATACACCTTGCACAACAAATAACAGCATGGTGTACTACAAGGACTGGTCTTGGTTCCTCTCTTATTCATTTTATATCAGTAATTTGGCAAATGCATGCCATTCTGTTGCTTGTCAAATGTATGCAGCCGACACGTGCACATGATGAAGAGCCTATAATGATATTCAGTATTTATGAAAACTCAAGAGTGTAAGCATGGTGGAGTTTCATTATCATTCAGTCACTGGGATTTACATGAAAACACCTCTTGTGATGTTAAACTCATGCTTCAGGCAAAATATTTCTTATGAAAAGTGTTGCATTATTTACCAGAATATAATTCCTGGAATATAGAGAATGCTAATTAGAGCATCGATTACACACAGCAAAAACATAAATTCAACAATGAATAAAACAACACTGTAGTCTATAACACTACTTTTACAATCACTGTTTTTCTCTGAAGGGAAAGAACAGTATCTCACAGGCAAAACTCCAGCTGTGTTTTTGATTAGGAAAAATGTTAGAACATGCTTAAAACTTAAAATAATCTGTTTTGGACAAACAATGTATATGTTACAGGCAAAGTTGATAATCCAGGCATTCTATAGAATGCCTAGGCATTCTATAGAATGCCTGGTGATTTCAGGCAAAGTAGGAAATAAATGTGTTATTATCTACTTTGCCTAGGCATTCTATACAATGCCTAGGCATTCTATAGAATGCCTGACAACTTTTAGGCAAAGTAGAGAATTTTTGACAAAGCATAACTTTTTGAAATGCAAACAACAAACAAATACAATTTTAATTAAATAACATCCAAACTAGGGCCCAAGGGCCAAACTTAGCTCTCCAGTGGGACTAATTTGACATGCTGATGTTTGAGTATTTATTTGATTACATTTTACATTTGTTTTATTGTTACAAATATCAAGTCCATTCCCTAAAACCCATTAAGAGATAATTTCGTTGTAAATCTGAGTGCAAATAAATTGTATTTATTCATTTAAGTTAAAAAAAAAAAAAAATGCTGAAGAAATGTTTTGGCACCTCTGCAAAGCCTTGCCATGTTTAAGTTGGTCTGATTGGTTACGCAAGAAAATATGCAAGTAAACAAGATTTTGACATGCTAAAAAAAAAGAAGAAAGTTCAATTTCCATTACAAATTTTGTTAAGACACCAATGAAAGAGTGCAAATATTAAAATGGATGAAAATGTCATGTTTCTATAATGTATTTAGATATGTTTTTTTTTTTTTTTTTTCATTTGTAATTTTAAGCAAAATTTTTCAAAGCAGTTTTTTCTATTATATGCTCAATATCCAAGTTTTGCATATATTCAAAACAACATTCACAATATTATCTAAAATTTCATATATTGTCTAGCTCTAATTGCGGAAGTGGTTGTTGTTGGTTGCGGGGTAGTTGTGACTGTGGTTGGTGGTTGGTGGTAGTGGTTGGTTGCTGTGGTTGGTGGTTGTTCTGGTTGGTGATTGTGATGGTGGTTGGTTGTAGTTGGTTGTTGTGGTTGGTTGTTGTGGTTGGTTGTTGTGGTTGGTGATTGTGGTTGGTTGTGGTTGGTTGTTGTGGTTGGTGATTGTGGTTGGTTGTTTGTTGTTGGTTGTTGTGGTGGTTGGTGGTTGTGATTGTGGTTGGTGGTTGTGATTGTGGTTGGTGGCTGTGATTGTGGTTGGTGGTTGGTTGTTGTGGTGGTGGTGATTGTGGTTGGTGGTTGTGATTGTGGTTGGTTGTGGTTGGTGGTTGTGGTTGGTTGTTGTGGTGGTTGTTGTGGTTGGTGGTTGTGATTGTGGTTGGTGGCTGTGATTGTGGTTGGTGGTTGTGGTTGGTTGTTGTGGTGGTTGGTGATTGTGGTTGGTGGTTGTTGTGGTTGGTGGTTGTGGTTGGTGGTTGTGGTTGGTTGTTGTGGTGGTTGGTGGTTGTGATTGTGACTGTGGTTGGTTGTGGTTGGTGGTTGTTGTGGTTGGTGGTTGTTGTGGTTGTGGTTGGTGGTTGTGGTTGCGGGTGGTGGTTGGTGCTTTGTTGTGGTTGGTTGTGATTGATGGTTATGATTGGTGGTTGTGGGAGTGGTTGGTTGGTTGTTGGTGCTGGTGAGGGTGGTTGTGGAAATGGTTGGTTATGGGTATGTTGTAAAGCAGGGCTGGGCAATTACTGTATTTGACTTGAGGGCCACATCCAAACCCACAACAGTGGTTCTTATTATTGACATTTCTTCGACATAATATATAAGAGCAGCACAAATAAAAGGTTTGCTCTGCCATAACAAACTTAAAACATTTTGAGATTAAGCTAATCTTTTTTATGAAAATAAAGTCAAAGATTAAGAAAGTTTTTTACTAGAAAAGAAAAAAAAAACTCATTAAAGGTGATGTAGCTGCTTTTCAGACTGCAAACACAATTCTTCAAATCTGAATGCATACGCTTATAAATCCTTTGATGCATGGTTGTAATTATGCCTTAAAAACCTCTTTTCACAGACAGCAAAGAGAAAAGGGAGAGGACCACCCAAGCTCAGCTAATCAGAGTGCAGCATTTGGCTCCTAATTAGACTTAAATTTCTTTGGTTTTCGATTCAGACAGTAATCAGAGGTCGCATTTTTACAGTCCTGCATTTATTATGGATACCCCAACTTTAGTATAAGAAAAAAAATATATTTAGTTTTATAAGATTAAAATCGTAATTGTGCTAAAAATTATCAGGACTTGGACTTGCGTCAGATGTTTGCATAAAAACACACAATAGATTTTTATATTTATAACAATGTTCCATGATCCAAATCACAATTTCATTTAATAAAAGTTCAAGTTTAATATTGGAAAAAAAAGCTTTTCATGGGTTGTCTCTTAAACTATATCATACATTTGTGTTTCTCAGAAACATGCCAGGGGCCTGACTGAAACTGGTCGCGGGCCGCATTTGGCCCCGGGCCGCAGTTTGCCCAGGTCTGTTGTAAAGGATGGTTGGTGGTTGTGTTGGTTATGGCAACTAATGTTCATAATCCAGTTGTTTTCTTTCAATAGATAAATACAATTTGCTAAATGTTTTAACAAATTTATAACATTTTGCAAATTAGCCTTTAAAAAAAAAAAAAAAAAAAAACAGAACCACAACCATGTCTACAGCTGACCACAAACACAACAACCATCACAACTGCAGCAACAAAGTAAGGCTTTGCAGAGGTGCCCAAATTTTTCCTTAGATGGACAAAATTAGTATTACTGGAGGGCCAAGTTTGGCCCTTGGGCCTAGTTTGGATGTTTTTTTTTTTTTTTTTTTTATTAAATATGTACGGGTTTTCCGTTTGAATTCCAAGAAATTATGCTTTGGCAGAGATTCTCTACTTTGCCTAAAAGTTGTCAGGCATTCTATAGAATGCCTAGGCATTCTATAGAATGCCTAGGCAAAGTAGAGAATAACACATTTATTTCCTACTTTGCCTGAAAACACCAGGCATTCTATAGAATGCCTAGGCATTCTATAGAATGCCTGGATTATCAACTTTGCCTGTAACATATACGTATTATATCAGCTACAATAAAGAAGCAGGCTTGAAGAATACCTACATCTTCCAGCGTGAATTGCTCATTTTGCCGCAGCTTTAATCTTTTATTTGCTGTCATGTTTTTTCTCAGTTTATCTGCTGCATGCTTTTTGATTTGATCTTGTCGGATTACAGCATACCTCTTCCTCTCTGCCCAGATCTGACACACATGGTTCTTTTGGAACAGGAGGAGCTCAGCGGGACAGTTCATGTTGGCTAAGCCTCCCTGATTAGCCCTGCAGACATAGAGAGGAAAGACCATGTGAGAAGTCTCACAGCTCACGTTGGCTGTTTGTAAGAAGATGCGCCTGTTTAGACAGACACTCTGCTGGATTTGTAAAGTGGTCTTAAGAGAGGTACTTCAAACTTGTCAATGAAGGACTTTTAAAGGCACAATGGCCAGTTTTACAAGATGTTTCTTTATTCCGAATTAATTATGAATGAATTAGTTCGGAATTAAAATATTTTACTTAAGTTTACATGGAAGTAATAAATCCACATTAAAGTTTACAAATAAAACATGCTAAATCAACTTTACTTAATTCTGCTTAATCTCTGGGGGGAGTTCTGATTGGACAGGAAGCACACATTACAACTGAAAAACACTTCAGTTGGATACCAGCGTTTTAATCACCTGCATGGGATTGTTGTAACGCCATGGACGCAAACAGTCGTTCCAATGAAAGTCTTTAAGGAGCTAATGTTCTGTGAGCTGAGAAGTTGTAGTCCAGATTCCACTTTTTTAGGATCAGCGCAGTGGCTCTGTTCACGCATTCTCCTTGTTCAAAACTTTCCGCTGTGTGAAAAGATTGGTGTTTTGTGTTTCTGTCTTTCACGCTTTTCATTATTTGTTGCTCCTGTAGTGCACTTAAATACAGTATAAAACAAAAAAGTTTCAGGTGTGTACGTGCCATCATTTTGCCACGCATTACTGGAAGAAGAAGAAAGAGGGAGGTCTGAAAGTATGTAAACGCAGGAAATCAAGAACATGCAGATGACATCACAGCATTCTACATGTTGGCAGTAGGTGACAAAAACGTAAGCAAGTTGGTGAAGAGAAAAAACCTTTTCCTGCAAGAACTCTAAACAACTAAAGTTCATATCTGATAACAAATGTAAACAACTCTGCATAATATTGAGTTTGTATCTGACATATAAACTGCAACCATAGAAAACACAGACTTTGAGAAGAAAAATCAGTATATCTCTGCTTAAAAACATGCTTTTGAGTCAGTTTGATGATAAAATTATTTGTCGTGTATTTGCTGAAAAGTCCCAACTCTGCAACTGCTATAAGCAAACAAGCTAACCGTAACACAGAAAAAATACTTTCAGTTTCATTTTGCTCTAACTACTGAACACAAACCAGCTTGACAAAATTCAACCAAAAGTAAAACTGAAACCAAATAAATCAACTATGTTAATATAAACAAAGCATTACCAGAGTAAGTCAGGACAACTTTAGAGGAACATAAAGCTTTTGAAAGTATTTTATTTAAACAAAATCCTTGAGTGAGATGTCAGTGGGGACTGTACAAATACGAAGGTAGCCAGTTTGAATCAAGCTCCAGTGAGTAGCAGTAGTTGTGGTAAGTGGAACTGTTTCCATGGTGACCTGTGCCTGGGCCCATTCTGTCCACGTCCATGAGCTTGAGAATCTGATTGCCTCTCCTATGACGTATTCAAAGCACACACAGTAAGACTTGAACAAACCGAGAAAAGGCAGATCTGAGGTTCAATAGCGGATTAGCATGTTTTTGATGCTCCACAGAGAGACTTATCTGCTTCTGTTTGCTAGCTCTTCCCATATCTGCTGTATTGATGTTTGCTGAAGTCCAAGTCGGGGTTAGGTAGAAAGAAACTCCTCCCAATAGTATTGAACTCTTATGTAACCAGTTTATACGGTATATGAAGTGAATTATAAACATGCTAAATTGCTGTATTGTCTTAGTCCTTAACAATCTCCTAACAATGTCATTTATGCCACTCTTTATGTTAATAATAACAATATTGTTGTATTTAGGCGGACTATTAAGGTAGCGGAAACATTTTTTAAAAATGTGATAGTTTTGCTAATCTAAAAAATGAGGCACATCATGCTATTGCTTTTATTCAATTGTTACCCACATACCCATTGAAAACCCATATTAGGAGTAGTTTTGGGTATATATAATCAGCCGAGTCTCCGGAGATATAACGAAATGTCAAAAATGTACAATAAGCACGTTTTCATGCAGTTTTTACATCGTTTTTTTTTTTTTTTTTTTTTTTTTTTTTACGTCAATCTGTTACGGAAAGCCTAAATGAACAACAAATTTTGGTTGGCGACATTTTCTTTGGGTTAACAGGTAAATCTTAACCTACCCCAACCCCAGTCCTAAACTAACCCATTTAAGTAACTTGACACCTAAACTTACCCAACAAAATTTGTGGTTATTTAATGTTCTGTAACATTGATGTAAAAACGTGCTTATCGTACATTTTTGACATTTTGTTGTAAATCTACGTGTACTTAGGAGACTATGTTGATATAATTTCTCCCTCACTTTCTTTGAATCAAATTGTCCAACAGTTTCTTTATGCACTACAAAACATAACGCATAAGCAAACCAGTCACACATAAGCCAATGGCATTTATTATAACTTGAATTTGTAAGAACACTATGGGCACAGATGAGGCCTAAACCAAACTCTATAACTCTAAACCAGACTTTATAGCGCGATACAAAACAATTCAAACCATAACAAGACTAATATTTAATTAGTTTGGATTACATCCCCAGTTTTATCCGCTATTGAAATAATGCATTGGGATACCTCAAGGATCAGACCTGGGCCCTTTCCTATTCACCTTGTTACACCTTATCTTCTTACCTATTTCACCTAAATGCGCCAAACCTTAATTACCAATCTATAATTGGAATGATTAGTAAGGTGACAGAAAAGACCAATCCTAAAACCTGGACTTTATACTGACATCATAGCACTGTCTGATGGAGCTGCGCCATTTAAAGAAGATACCAGTTTTAGTATTGATTATTATCGGGGGTATCGATTTTTCTGACAACCTTACTCGAGGCGTTCCAATTTCCGTTTTTGGTCTTTAACATTTCAGGACCTTGGTATTTCGTAGGGATGGGACCGAGACAGAATTTTCACGAGACGAGATGAGCCACAGATTGGGTCCACGAGATCGAGACGAGACAAGATTTTAAATAATTTGCATTAATTGTTTTAAATTTAGAATTTAAACAAGGCAAATAAAAAAATGATTTGTATTATTTATTATTGTTAGTTTATATTCTTTTAGTTTAGCTTTGCCTTTCATTATGTGTATCACCTTAGATTTTTATTATTTCAACGATATAAGTTTGACTGAAATTGATCTGCTTCCCCGTGTGTAGCTCAGACTCCGCCCCCTTCCCCTTCCTTCACAGCGCTGCCGCTGATTCTTTCATGCTGCTAACAGGCACCAGACACACACAGATGAGACTTTTTTACAGTTATTGATGATATAGGCCAAAATATCTCTTTGTGGACCTATTTTAAACTATGTTTAAGTGTGAAAAACACCGCGCTGTTCCCGCGATGTCCGCGCGTATATTTGACGATTAATATTTTTCTTTTACAATGTTTAGGGCTAATTATCTCTGTCAATATTGGTCCTATCTTTACGAAAAAAACTGAGACAGAGTTTAGACAGTTTTCTGTCAGAATAAGTCCGCTACAAGTCTGTGTGTGGAGGAGAATATTTGCTACAGCTGCTCAAAGATACGAAACTTAATTTTATGACCATGGGAAAAATCTCACGAGACAATTCAGTACGTGTGCGCACAGTATCGTGACAATTTGATCTCGCGAGATCTCGCGGCACGAGATCTCGTCCACCCTAGTATTTCGTTTTTATCAGATTTTCAACAAAAATTAATCAAGAAAGTGTGATGTCCTTTCGGAGCGAGTTGGAATGTTAAGGAATTTCAATGATGATTATTTGATGTGTATTTATTTGATGTGTATTTATATGCAGAAACAAAGAGCCAACTAAAACAAGAGTGAAGTTGGGATGGAATGCATTATCTCCATGTTCCAGTAAAACCATAAAAGTTTGTTGATTCGCCGCACACGTCATCGTCTGGCTGTTTATTTTTATGCAGACGATCCATCTCTGTCTCACTCAGGCTAAACAACGTCTGAATATTTTCTCCGCGTGTTTTGCTTGACATTGATGCGGTCACTGCTGTCTGTGTTCATGCTGTGCACCTGTCGTAAACATGCTAATTCTTTTCGATCTTGGGCTCTCGAAATAGCAACATTTTATATTCAAGTACAGCTACAAGCCAGTTTATTTTGATTTGAGTCACAGTGAAATGGTTCATTTCCAAGTTCTGTNAATGTAATTAATTTAATTGGATAAAAACAAAACAAAAACACTTTTAAGTTGAGTGTTTTTCTCAGCAATTTTAGGTGAGATTAAAAATAGATTAATTAAATTTATTAATAACAGATCATAATTAATTAATCTCTTTAATTTTTAATCGCTTGACAGCACTAGTCAAAATGTGTTAATAATTGATTAAATACAGAAAAATATTTGTAAAATTTCATCTTAAAATCATCTCGCGACCCTCAGAATTTGCTTTGCGACCCCTCGGGGGTCCCGACCCTCACTTTTGGAACCACTGGGCTAAATGATGAACACATAGAACTACATTTGTATTGCAGTATATTTCTATAGGACACAACCATGGATCATTAGTATATTTTACTTTACAATTGATATTGTAAACGAGGAATGTTTGACCTAGAGTTCAAAATATGTTGAACAGTTTTCAGAATCTAGAGTGTGATGATGTCATAAGACCAAATCGAGGGCAACGGCTTTATGTTTTGTAAAAGGTGAACTAACAAATGTTTAATCTGATGATTTTGATCAGTGAGCAGACACATTACAACATAAACTGTATTTAAACAATATTCATGTAGCGGTTCTTCATTTTTATTAAAGAAACTATAGATGTTCGCCGTGTCGTCACATGGGGATCACGTTACGTGCTGGTTGGCAGAAGTAATTAAAACGTATTGGCGGCAAGCTGAACAAACATGAAAAGAGACAATGTTTGTCTCTTGCTGTGTGACTCGGTGTGCTAACAGGTTTGATAAAGTGTCTACCGTGTTCAGAAAAAGCCTACACCAAAAAGAAAGTTTTTAGATCCCAATGGGAAAAACAATAAAAGCTAGCCGGAACTAGCTGATTTTGCCAACTATTTTGACGTCACACGATGGCTTGCCGAACATCCCTATAGGCCTACCTGATTTGTTTTTTGTTTACAGAAAATAACTTGGTACATTAACAAGATATCTGACCATAGAGATGGGACATGAGGATATAAATGCAAGCTTTAAACCTCTGGAATGCTGCAGAACTTTAACATCTGCTGCAACAGAAGATTTTTCAGAGAAATATTTTGAGAGGATGGTTCTATCACACACTGAAACAACAGAAGTTCACCTGCTCCACCTGGACCTGATTGTCATCTGTCTCTCACTCTGGTTTCCACCTCCAGCTGCATTGAATCTTCCAGCGGAGGCCCAGGCCAAGCCAAGCACAACATCATAATGTCATCATAATGTTTTAAGTAGCCTACTCACTGTTTTAATATTTTGTACCTTTGTTTATCTGCCTTTGTTTGTAAAGCGTCTTTGAGTGTCATGAACTGCGCTACAAAGTAAAATGTATTATTGTTGTCATAGCTAGTGATGCACCGATCTGATACTGGGATATCGATGCCGATCCAGGACATTTAGCTGGATCAGGTATCGGCTCCATGATATCGGTTCAGCCGATATCATATTTGTGCCTATAATTGTACGTAATGAGACCAGTTTATTGGCTGGTGTTGAACCAGAACACATATCATTGGACATTTTATCCAGATTAAGTTGTTAAGTGGTAGCTTGTAGTATAAATAAGAGTTACATAGCACTATAAGACCAAATGTCTAATGTTTTGAAAAGAAAACATAAGACATTTCCGTTCTTAATTCGGTATTGGTTGATATCGGTTTTGGCAGATACTTAAAGACAAAGTATCGGAATCTATATTGGAAAGTTTAGGCTTATTTATTTGTGCTTGTTTACATTTTTAAGAAAGCAAATATTGGGTATAGCACCTTTAAACAATTGAGCTTATTTAGTTGTAGCAATATCTGAATTCTTTAGTGCAATTATTTTTTTTTCTGCGACTATCACACTGCACCTGTGAATATTTAGAGGTTACTTCACTTCCTGTGACTCTGGTTGAGCCGTGATCCTGTTCACGTCTGTGTCTGACTCACGAGGTGCCATCACTTTGTCTGTCTGTCCGGAGCACCTGCGGCTCACTTTAAAACAGCAGGAGGTTTAGAAAAAAGACCAAAAGAGAGATCACAAACATCACTCCTGCAAACGCCAGGATAAGACGACGAAACCACAACAATGAGAGCAGTAAAAGTACCACAGGGGCTTACAGTACATGTTAGTATTATCAGAGGCATGTTGTCGTTTGCTCAGATTATGGGCTTCCTGTTTGAAGAGGAGTCTGCAGCAGCGGCTCACTGTTTACACAAAAGGTCCAGAGGAAATCCACCCTCGACCTGCAGCACGTAATATTAACACACACGGGGCAATATGTTGCAAACAGGACATGGCACTTCACGTTGTTTAAATCATTGTACGTGGCTAATGATTGGAGTTTCCAGATAAAATTCTTTGAAATCTGTATAAATGGACTGACAAAGTACTGGATAAAAATCAGCTCACATTGTCGCATTACCAAAAATAGAGGATTTTGTTTGTTACCACATAAATAACGTAGGATGAGCATGATTTTACACCTTTTTGCGTATATGTTCGTCATATATATTGCACGAAATGAAAAGCGTAAAATACAGACAGTATTTCAAACATAAAATAACACAGGATTGGTTGAAGCCATTGGGAACACTTTCTTTAAGTTTAACAAGTGAGTTTAGTGTCAAGTTACTGAAATAATTATGTTTTAGGGCTGGGCTTAGCCAGTTAAGATTAGATAAGATTTGTAAAAGTACATAATAACACATCTTACAACCCCATAGAAATTAACAGGACTATTAAGCAAAAGAGCATGAGAAATCGCGCTAATCATACAACATACATGTCGTTATTCATGGTCCTCCAGTCTCTAGAGAGAACGTAGATATACAATAAAATTCACAAGCGTGTGATAAGACCGTTTCACGAAATTAAAAATAAAAGCATTAATTAATTGTGTTTAATCACAAGTTAACAATCAGCGATTAATCACAATTACAATTTTGAATCACTTGACAGTCCAGTCTACACATTAATATGTGGAATGACTGCCGCTGAAAGCTGTAGGGAAAAAAATGAATTAAGTTGGGTTTTTTTTTAACGTGCTCTTCTACCCACATCACAATGGTGCGTTGTGATTGGTAAGCTAACCATGCCATCTCTAACAAATCTTGAGAATCATTTGAGGTTAATAACCTGCCACCTCAGGTCGTTTTCACATTCCAAAAAACTAAAAGCGTAGAAAACATAAATGTTGAGAAGTATTTTGGAATAAAACAATGTCTGCCCATAACAAAGAGATTGCTAATTTTTTTAGAAATAGCTTTATTGACTGTGTATACACTAAAATGTCCTGACAAAGTTTGATAAAGTGACACTAGAGTTGTTCCAAAGTCCATGATGTCCCGTCGTAACTGTCTGTTGTGTGTTGTTGTCCACACTAATTCCACAGAAAATTCCACTTCATCCTGAACAGGTTGGCACTCTTGTTACCTTCTGTTGGCTCCACCCCCTTTGCCTTCTTCCGCTCACCTTGGCTGAGCTCACAGAGGAGCAGCGTCCCCGTGGAGCAGAATTCCCCGGAACACACTGGGATTACATTACTCCGGAGCAGAGCCACGCCAATCACAGGACAGTGTGAGCGGGACAAATCCTCTTGACTCAACTCTCCGGCTGTAGTTTAAAGTTACACCTGCTCTGAGCTCTACCTGTCCAGGTGAAGTGCATAACTCACAGGGAACACCGCTTCAAAACAAGTAAGTGTCATAAACTAAAACGTCATTAGAATATCGTACAACAAAGAACAGAGTAGAAGCTAGGATGTTTTCATTTGCATAGCACAGTGGATTTGCATTGTGTAACATCTAGATCACTTTCACTGCATCGAAGTCAGGCAGCGTTGTCTTCCACAGATACTACAATACGTTTTTGAATTGTGTCGATGCATAATAATATATCATGTATAAATCATGATTGTAGCACGTAGAACAGCTACACAGTTTAGGTACAGGGCTTGTGCTTGTTTGACTCAGATTCCTTTTGACGATGCAGTGTCTTATTACTAATATTACTTTTCAAACAGTCATTCTTGTTAAGGTTAAAAGGCTACACAGACTACTTTATTGTGTTCTGCTATACGGTATTCTCTCAGTGAGCCATACTGTTTGGGGACTAACGGATTTATCGCTGAGGAGTTACATAATCACACAATAATATTACCATGTTGAATTTGTCTCATGCAGTGCCTATAATTCCGTTGTCTAAAGTAGTTTAATTGTCACAAATTACAACAAAAGATTACCCTGAGTGGCTCTAACGCCTTTCTGTTTACTGTAAACAAAAGCTCACATTGTTCAATCCAAGAGGCTTAGCATGTTAGCCTTATGTTCTTCACGTTACTTAATGCTACGTTGCACATCAAATAGAAGTGGAAGATAGTGTTTATGTATATATTATTATTTATGTATCTCTTAGATACTTGTTGACACATGAGCTTGAACGATGTAGAAAACCTTTTACTCGCCTCTGTATTCTGCACACTTTCGACACAGTTACAAGAAGTTTCAGGATGAGAACCTGCGCTGTCACCATCAGATACTGTATTTAGAGTCATGAATCAGTCAAACCAGATCATTCAAGCTCCAGACTGTTGTAAAAGTTATCAGATTTACCTCTGAGATGTGGAGACGTTAGCGTTCTTGCTTGTTTGTTGTATGTTAACCAATTTTTTACTAACCAGGAAAGACCATTTGAGATTGGAAACTCTTTCTCAGAGGACTAGTCAATAGTACCTACAGGTTTTTAGTGGTAGGCGAAACCATAGAACCCGAAGAAAACTTACAGAGCAGGCAGAACAGGCTTACTTTACATAATAATAATAATAGTTCATTACATTGACAAAAATAAAGCTGAAGTTTGCGCCATTGGCCCCTGTGACTAGCACCAACCATTCACACTCACACCAAATCTTTCCGCCAATATGTTCCGAAAAGCCAAACATAAAATAACCACGAATTTTGGTTAAAGCCACATGGCAACATTTTCTTTGGTTTGATGGGTAAATCTTATGGCTGGCTTTAAAGATTTACTCAAAGAAAATCTCGTCACTTGGCTTCAACCAAAACTTCTGATTGTTTTACGTTTTGACTTTTTGTAATATATTGACGTAAAAAGAATGTAAAAACGTGCTTATAGTAAGTTTTTACATTTTGTTGTATATCTTCCTTTCTCTTCTTCTGCCCAACCTAATCGCAAAGTTACATATTTGAAGCATTGGTTGATGTTGTTAGCATTTGAAGCAACTTGTGTATATCGACTGAGAGATGGGTTTGAATCAAGACCCATGTGAACTACCTTTTACAACAACTCCTGTGCATTGCAGTATTATTACTAAACTGTAGATTCCCATGAAAATGTAATGACCTGACTCCATGAAGAATAGTCTTTCTTTCGAATCTGTGGGGTCTGAACAACTGTTATTCAGAATAAAACTTTGCAGATGAGATCTATATACTGTATATGGAACATGATCTTTTTTTTTTAATAGTTGTTTGTACTTATGCCTTTTTTCAGTCTTTTATGTCCTTGACCTGTTTAAAATCTAAGCTTTGAATAGAACCACAACATTTGTTATAAAAATCTTTATTAGATATTCTTTCCAAATCATGCAGCGTTCATATCAAAGTTGCAAAAAGTCATAAAAACTTAAGTAGACAAGACAGGATAAGGCATAAAGAACAGAATAAGGCATAAAGAACAACTGACATTTTACATCTGAAATCGACTGAAAAAAAAAACACCTTAGAAGTCATTATAGATGCTTTCATAACGCTCAAAGTGATTCATTCTAACTTGTATAACCCAAAACTATATATAACGACTGTTCTTTTTGTGCCTCTTTTCAATGACGCTATTCCAAAGGGCTATTGTACAAAGCTGGCACAATAGCTCATAAATGCATGATTCATTCCACTTACTAAGGCTAATCTGAGGCAGCACAATCTGTTCTGTTCACTGAGCCATTCTAGTATTAGAGACACTTGACAGAACTGCACATCTGCCGCCAGCTGCTTGCTCAGTCTGAGGCGTCAGGTCTAGCTCGGACTCACCCGAGATCTTCATGTATTACAGTCTAAATATGCAACCAGGCATTCCAAAGCTAAATGAACTGTATGGAGAGCTAGCTCGCATGAGCTATAGGTGATGAGGTTGTGCTTCAAAACGGCGTCATTCTGGCTCAATTTGAAATGCAAAGTACTACATAGCTTAATAAAAGGTTTGGAAAATGACACTTCTTTTGAAAGAGTGTCACAAAGACTTGATGTGATGGAGACTTTGCTGGTAATTGTCCGTAATGATAGCTTGAGCGAAGATTGACACGGAAAATGCACTAAAAGGGATCATAGCGCGACGTTTGTGATGTAACGTTCATGATAATATCGGATTTCTTTAAAAGGCGCTGTGCTAGATTTTTGCTGTCTTGAAAATAGAAGCAGAAATTTTCTTTAAAACTTCAGCAGTCACGCTTGGCTCATTTCTTTTGAAGCGTTTGCATAACTTTTAATAGACAACTCGACCTGCGTGATATGCTAACTGCAGTCAGCCACATGCTAACAACAACAACCACTACCACAGATGCCATTCCTGGATTTTAGTTGTATACATAGTTAGTTATATACATTTTAAAGGCTCATATTAAAGGGAACCTATAATGTAAAATCCATTATTGAATGATTTATCCTTGTTATAACTACATTCCCCCGTCATTAGCTTACTCAAAGTATTTGAATAGATTCATGTAGTTTGAGTAATCTTGTATTCTTCTACAGCTCTTGCTCAAGTGTTTAGAAACTCCCTGTTCTTCACCCCACCCACTGTCTGTATTTACTTGATATATTTCAAAAATGAATACTCAAAGCAAAGCTTGTACTGTATGGTTCAAAACTGTCCCATAGTCACTTTAAAGGTGCACTATGTAAGTTTCTGAAGGTGAAAAGTCCACTAGGCATTTTAGTAGAAATAGAAGTGAAAACCATACTGTGGACAATCTGAATGGGGATAAATACGTTTTATGCTATAATGTGAAAAAATACAGATAAAGGACATGTTTTCATGAAAACATAGAACAAGAGTCCCTCTTCTATGACAAAAAACAATTCATTTTGTAGTCTTGGAAGACACCTTAAAGTAAAGATGCAGATTTTTGTGATTTATTAAGACTAACTAAGAAATCTTAATGACAAAAACACGCTTTTCTTCAACAATTTTTGGGTCATAAAGTTACACAGTGCACCTTTAAACAAGAAGTCAGTTTCTGATATTGAGCTGTTTTAGAACAATTTCGGGTTTTACATAACCTGGCCAGCCAGATGGTTTATCTCGCGGTATTTGTGAATTCACAGACACGAGATAAACCATCTGGCCTTCGTCCGGCTTGATTGGTTGAGAGTCCGAACCAAGCGATGACCAGCCCAATCACATCACAGCAGCGTGGTTTTGAACCAATCACATTGTAGCAGGGCGGGCTAACACGGGCCGTTAGCTCCCGGTGCCGCAGCCGAGTCTGATTCAAGCTAAACAAAGACGGCGGCTCCCGTGGATTTACGTGTGTCTGCTGCTTTTGATGCAGTTTCAGCAGAAATACGAGTCATTTCTTTTTGAAAGAAGGCAGTATGTGTGACATGTACTTGTTCTATTGCTGTGATTGGCTAGCTCAAATAAGTAGGCCCCACACCCAATCAGCTCGAAGTATTTCACTAAACGCCCCACCTTTTCTCGAACGCTTTCAGCGATCAAGTCCCAGATGGATATAGTGAGAACTCAGATAGGAGTTCAACACATATCCATCTGGCGTGAGCCAGGTAGGTTTTACAGTGAAGAGAATGTAAATTGCTGATCTAAATATTTCTAGGTTACAACTAAAGAGTTGGAAAAAACACAATAGTACCCCTTAAAAAAACTCTACATACTAACATAAAAAAAAAAAAAAAACATTCCAGGACATGTGTTTTGTATCTTTCAGACTTGTTAAACACAATGTCAGCATCATTTGTTGGCTGCATATTTCTGGCTAGTGGGTGGAGCATGTCATTGCCCACTTTATACTATGTATCTGCATGGAATTCACCAAAGCAAATGATTGTAAAATGAGATTATTACTATATCAAAGCCGTAAAAGTCAGATTAAGCTGGTTTCGGCTGCTAACTGTTAGCTTAAAATGGCGATAAATAAGTGTGGCATTTTAGGTTTTCTATTGGCAATCTTTTGTGAGATACATTTATAAATATCAAAACAAATAAATCATTTTATTAACCGCACATGCGTAGTTGGGTTAAAAGGTACAAATGGGCTTAAGTGGGCAATAACTGAGCAGAATAGGGTGAATCGCTAGTCATTGATAGTGAATTGATAGTCAGGTACCCCAGTTTTAATGACCTGACCTGACGTTTTAGTGATACAGGAATGGCTAATTTTCTAATGTGAGATTTATGAGAATGCACCAAAGACTGAAGACAAAAGCAGACTACTGGAATTTACGAGCTTTCAGGACATGTTGGAGCATATGAAGTATGTCGACGCTAGAGCCAAGTCAAGGCAGCGAGATGCTAACATACAACTGTGCGCTAACATGTTGGGAGACTGTTTTAAAAGGTACAATTTATGCTACCAGCTCAGGTGTTCTGACAGCGTTGATGACTAACTGTCTTCAAGTGAAATTCAGTCTTGATCAAAACTGAAGAGTGTAGGCAGAGTGGATGTTATTAATGAGTCACCAGGCTTTACACGGAACACCTCTTTTGTTTTGAACTCATGCTTCGGGTTAACTGCCAGGCGTGTGAAAAGTGTTAAATGTTTACCAAGTCTCCAAGAAATATTACAGAGGATGTCCAAGTTTTTATACACTACATACTTAGGCTATTTGTACTCTGTATGTTAAAGAAAAAAAAGTCTTAAACGAAACTTAATTTTGGTTATTTTATCTAACAAAGTGAGCAAGGAAAGCACAAGGTTACATTTTTATCATGAGCTTGTTTATATGAGAAAACATTTGATATACCGTTATGTACAAGACCTTGTACCCGATAAATATTTATAATCAAAAATGGGATAAGATATGATAAATAAAAAGTAAATCAAATTTGTTTTGTTACAAATATATAATCATATATAATCGGATGCAAATTAGTGTCTATCTGTTAATAATAGACCGTTTTGCTACCTAAAATCATCCAGGAAGTGAGCTTATTGTTTTAGTAGTGTTGCTGCTGTTAGCATACTGACACGTTAACTCGGGCTGGCTTCTGAAGATGTGAAATGCTCTAAACTTATTATTACTTACTACATTTAGTCTAAGCACAACCCAAAAATTACCAAAAGAGTTACATATTTCATTTATTTGCAATGTCGAAAATGTAATTTTTAGACTAGTTATTATTTTGAAACACACTTGACCTTTTTTTTAATAGTGGCAATAGTTAAGTTAAGTAGTAAAGTTATAAGCCTGTAAAAAAACAACAACATTGTGGCTATAATCTAAAGCCATTAAAAAAGTTCAAGCTGTCACCCCACAAACTACTGTAGTCTATATGAGTGACTGTAGTGTGGTTTAAGTTCGTATAAACAGACGGGCTTGAGATCGACTTTCACTGCCTCAAAGATCGACTAGTCGATCGCAGTTGACGGTTGGGCACCACTGCATTGGTAAATGAGCACTGCTGTAAAAAATATGTAAGTTCATTCTTTGTTCAGTTTCAGTTTTTAAGACTGCATAAAAGCATTACACTAGTTACTATTATAAACACTTTGCTTCTAAAAAATGAAACACAAATAATACATTTTGACTTCCTATGTCAGTCCACATTGTGCTCACTTTCCTAATGCATCTGAACCTCCAGCTCGTTCACCACAATGTGTTTAAGTTTTTTCACAGCTGTTAGAAGTAATGTGCAAGTTGCTAACAACAGTTAGCCACAATGCTATGACCAAAACAGACAAACTTAGTGGAGTTTGATAAACAAATTCCACCTAAATGAATAGGCTACATTAACCACTGATCTGAGCTGGAGGGAAATTGATTGTGTCTGTTTAATTGGGAGAATAGTACTCTATAAAAATAATGAAACCTTTGATTTGTCCCAGTTTTTCTTACTTTTGACCACTTTAGCACAAGAGATGAATACATTGCTATTCTTAGTTTCTTAGTCAAAATAGACAAAATCGTACTTGACACAACCTAATTTGCAAGGTCAAAAATGCTCAAAATGTTGCCACTAAACTCAAATCACGAATAGCTTGTTTTATCTGGATTGTAATGTAATGATTTACAGCTGAGGTGTTTGTTTGAATGCATGCCTGATATTCTGATATGCAAACGGACGTGTTCACACGTAACGGCGCAGGTAGGAATCAGCTGACATGCACGGTATTTTGTCAACAAGCAGGTTTTCTCATATTAATTGTACGGAAAGGGCTGACCGTGCACTCTCTCGTATCATTATTAACTGGTTGCAGATCACGGCAGTGTAACCCAAGAGTCTATCAGCAGTCCTGTTACACTACACGCACGGCTCTGTTGAGGACCATGTCAGATGAAGTATCTTGAAGAAAGGTACTCGAAGCAATTGTAGAGGAATGGATCTTTGAGGCCAGGTTGACATGAAGTACCATATAAGAGCTAAGAATTATGTTTGTCTTATTTGTATTAACTGTGTGGTAATGGTACAAAGAATGCAAATGCAAACAGCATATGGTGGTAAGCACAAAGTGAGAATATATAACATAAGTAAAGGTACTATTCTCGATTTTTTTTTTTTTTTGCAATAAAATCACTTAAATCCATTTGCCCCCAGCACAAATACTGTATCTTATCAATGTACTAGTTCAAGCAGAAATTAGTTTGGAATATCCTGTCCGTGTCTAATACTGTCCCGTTTGTGACTGTTGTTGTTGTTAGCATTGTGGCTAACTCCGTTAGCATACCGGTGTGTCTCACGCTTAACAGCTGTGAAAAAGCTTAAGCCCATATGAAAGATTATCACATTTCTAATTATGACTTAGTTTGGTGTGATAGCCCTTGTGGTAAATATTTGTCTTAATTTACAGCAGTTAAATTTCAAATTATGAAGAAATTGACGAATAAAGTTGAAAATTAAAGAAAGTATTTGAGTTTTAAAACAGAATCCCCTCCACGTATGTCAATAAATGCGCCAAATGTAAAGTCACAACTTGTAGACTGGTGTAGAAGTTTAAATTCTTTTTGGGTACCACTTTATATTAACTACCTTAATTGCCATGGTAAACATGAATAAAGCATAATACAGCCTTATTATTCATGAACTAATGGTGAATTAATGAATGAAAAAAGTTATTAATGCTTTGTAACTACTTAACTAAGGAGCTATAGGTTAGGGGAAGGATTCGGAGTAATTAATCAGTTACTAAGCATTAATAAGCTTTTTTATCTATTAATTAATCATTTGTTCATATTGAATTAAGTCTTTATTAGGTGTTATTAATGATTTTTTAAGCCTAATTATTCTGTAGTTATTCTAAAGTGTTACCTTATTTTGATTTTTGTTTACATTTTCTAAGGAAGCAAAAATTGGTTATAGACTTGTAATGTTTAATTCCATATTAAGTTATCAGCGGTGTTATATTAAACTACCTTGCTCTTTATTTAATTTTTATTTTTTCCCAGCAGCACATGTTGAAAGATAGCCTGCTAAATGATCTAGTAGTGACATACCCAAACAAACTCCAACGTGTGTTAAAACTAGGGCTGCTTCTTACTTGATTAATCTCAACAAATCAATTATTTATATAATCATCACCTTTTTTTAGTAATCGAATAATAGTTGACTGGGTTTAAAATGTGTTTTTTTTTATATTCCTAAATGAGATTAGTAATTTCAAAAATTTAGTCTTATTTGTCTTAAAATGAGTTTATTTTGACTGTCATATTTGCCAGATTTGGCTGTGCAGCAGCCCCCTAATCTCAAGTTTTAAAAAAAAGTTCTTTATTACAGGAAAAAAAATACTGCTTACTTTTAGACAATTTCTGCTAAAACCTTGCAAAAACAAATATTGCTTTTAAATGACTTCCACGTTCTAAGCAACTAACTAATTAACTGAAAGAAAAACTGCCCAACTAATCGATTACCAAAATAACCGTTTCAGAACAATATATTCAAATTCCTTTAACTTTCACTTCCCAAATGTGCTCAAGCTATACTGTGAAATAACTGCAGCACAATGCCACCGTAGAGAAGAGTGTGACTTCATCCTGAGAGTGAGACTACAGTGGGACGCCCGGGGCCCTGGGTGTGTCTGCTCGGAGAGGGAGTGCTGTAGGTTCATGTTTCTGCTGTCATAGTCCATCTTACATGTGAAGACTTGTGTGTCAGAGCCGGAAAGCACAGCCTATTGAGCTATTTTCGTTCCAAACATTGTGTTGTGATGTTGACGAATTCCAGTCAGACATGTGAGCTGTAGCGCTGTAGGTGACATACCCTCCATTTTGTGTTAAAGTCATTTAACAGAAATAGAATAGAAAGTTATTAAACCTTAACGTTATGGGCCTTTTTTCTTCAAACATCTGATTACAGCTAGACCCATCAGAGGTTGTGCACTTCTGCTCTTAGATTGACCTAAAATGCTGCATCCAGTAGTTGCCATAGTGATGCAGTTGTTAACCCTAGCCCATAGTCTACGTCAGACCTGGGCAAACTGCGGCCCATGGACCAGATAAGGCCCTCGGACTGTTTTATTCTGGCCGGTATGTTTATGACAATAAGTCTTGCTGTTTATATTTCTTTTATTTGATAAACATGTTGATAAACATGATATTTTATAAAAATAGTAGGTTAAAAAGCCTTTTTGGTAAAAAAATTTCTTGCAATCACGATAATTGGCCCTCCTCCACTTGTCTGGGTTTAAAGATGGCCCTCGGTGAAAATAATTGGCCTTGGTCTTCTACATGATAGAAAGGCTTGAAATTGAAATAATATTTGTTGGTTGTCTACAGAGAGTCAAACTCTTATGAAGGGACAACCAATACTATATGCTAGCTGGGCTAAAGCTACATACCTTGTTGTAGACATAAGAGTACAGTTTAAATCTTTGACCATGTTTGTGTGCACTGGAGGCTGTAAATGTGCACATCAGACGCAGGGGTTTTGTTCTAACACTATAGTCCCTAAGTCATCCTCTTCTCTATTTAAAAAAAAACAAAAAACATCCTCTTTAGTCATCTGCTGTAGATGCTTCAACGACTGTAACTGTGTGCTTAGTGGTAGAGTTAAATTCAGAGTTGCCAGACAGAAGGCTGGGCCCAAAAACAGATTTATGGATGTGGTAAAGGGGAGATGACGTTAGTTGGTGTTGTGTGTGTAGAGACATGCAGATAATTTAGAGTAGAGAACTAAAGGAGATATGTGGGTTTCAGAATGATGAAGAATTAGGACGATTATTACTATAAGATTATCTCTTGTCAAATTGTGTATACACATAAATGGAAGATGCAATTCATAAAAAAGTATAGGCAAAAGTCAAGGACATGAGGACAGGTTGTAATATCAATGGAGACATTTGGATTAAATGCAAAACATCATAAAATACACCTTGCACAGAGAATAACAGCATGGTGTACCACAAGGACGGGTCTTGGTTCCTCTCTTATTCATTTTATAAATCAGTAATTTGCCAAATGCATATCATTCTGTTGCTTGTCAAATGTATGCAGCCGACACATGCACATGATGAAGAGCCTACAATGATATATTCATGGAAACTCAAGAGTGTAAGCATAGTGGAGTTTCATTATCATTGAGTCACAGGGATTTACATGGAAACATCTCGTGTGATGTTAAACTCATGCTTCAGGCAAAATATTAATATAATTCCTGGAACATAGAGAATGCTAATTAGAGCATCGATTACACACAGCAAAAACATAAATTCAACATGAATAAAACAACACTGTAGTCTACAACACTACTTTTATAATCACTTTTTCTCTGAAGGGAAAGATCAGTATCTCACAGGCAAAACTCCAGCTGTGTTTTTGATAAGGAAAAATGTTAGAACATGTTTAAAACTTAAAATAATCTGTTTTGGACAAACAATGTATATTATATCAACTACAATAAAGATAAGCAGGCTTGAAGAATACCTACATCTTCCAGCATGAGTGAATTGCTCATTTTGCCGCAGCTTTAATCTTTTATTTGCTGTCATGTTTTTCTCAGTTTATCTGCTGCATGCTTTTTGATTTGATCTTGTCGGATTACAGCATACCTCTTCCTCTCTGCCCAGATCTGACACACATGGTTCCTTGGAACAGGAGGAGCTCAGCGGGACAGTTCATGTTGGCTAAGCCTCCCCTGATTAGCCCTGCAGACATAGAGAGGAAAGACCATGTGAGAAGTCTCACAGCTCATGTTGGCTGTTTGTAAGAAGATGCTCCTGTTTAGACAGACACTCTGCTGGATTTGTAAAGTGGTCTTAAGAGAGGTACTTCAACTTGTCAATGAAGGACTTTTAAAGGCACAATGGCCAGTTTTACAAGATGTTTCTTCATTCCGAATTAATTATTCTGAATTAATTAGTTTGGAATTAAAATATTTTACTTCAAGTTTACATGGAAGTAATAAATCTGCATTAACATTTACAAATAAAACATGCTAAATCAACTTTATTTAATTCTGCTTAATCTGTGGGGGGAGTTCTGATTGGACAGGGAGCACACATTACAAATGAAAAACACTTCATTGTTGATTGTAACGCCATGGACGCAAACATGATACAAACTTTTTAAGGGGTCGTTCCAATGAAAGTCTTTAAAGAGCTAATGTTCTGTGAGCTGAGGAGAAGTTGTAGTCCAGATTCCACTTGTTTAGGATCAGCGCAGTGGCTCTGTTCACCCATTCTCCTTGTTCAAAACTTTCCGCTGTGTGAAAAGATTGGTGTTTTGTGTTTTCTGTCTTTCACTCTTTTCATTATTTGTTGCTCCTGTAGTGCACTTAAATACAGTATAAACAAAAAAGTTTCAGGTGCGTACGTGCCATCATTTTGCAGCGCATTACTGGAAGAAGAAGAAAGAAAGAGATCTCAAAGTATGTAAACGCATGCAATCAAGAACAGGCAGATGACATCACAGCATTCTAGTAGGTGACAAAAACGTGAGCAAGTTGGTGAAGAGAAAAAACCTTTTCTCCTGCAAGAAGTCTAAACAACAAAAGTTCAAATAGTCTGATAACAAATATAAACAACTCTGTATAATATTGAGTTTGTATCTGACATATAAACTGCAATCATAGAAAACAGACTTTGAGAAGAAAAATCAGTATATCTCTGCTTAAAAAACATGCTTTTGAGTCAGTTTGATGATAAAATTATTTGTCGTGTATTGCTGAAAAGTCCCAACTCTGCAACTGCTATAAGCAAACAAGCTAACCGTAACAACAGAAAAAATACTTTCAGTTTCATTTTGCTTTTACAACTGAACACAAACCAGCTTGACAAAAAATCAACCAAAAGTAAACTGAAACCAAATAAATCAGCTATGTTAATATAAACAAAGCATTACCAGAGTAAGTCAGGACAACTTTAGAGGAACATAAAGCTTTTGAAAGTATTTTATTTAAACAAAATCCTTGAGTGAGATGTCAGTGGGGACTGTACAAATACGAAGGTAGCCAGTTTGAATCAAGCTCTAGTGAGTAGCAGTAGTTGTGGTAAGTGGAACTGTTTCCATGGTGACCTGTGCCTGGGCCCATTCTGTCCACGTCCATGAGCTTGAGAATCTGATTGCCTCTCCTATGACGTATTCAAAGCACACACAGTAAGACTTGAACAAACCCGAGAAAAGGCAGATCTGAGGTTCAATAGCGGATTAGCATGTTTTTGATGCTCCACAGAGAGACTTATCTGCTTCTGTTTGCTAGCTCTGCCCATATCTGCTGTATTGATGTTTGCTGAAGTCCAAGTAGGGGTTAGGTAGAAAGAAACTCCTCCCAATAGTATTGAACTCTTATGTAACCAGTTTATACGGTATATGAAGTGAATTATAAACATGCTAAATTGCTGTATTGTCTTAGTCCTTAACAAATCTCCTAACAATGTCATTTATGCCACTCTTTATGTTAATAATAACAATATTGTTGTATTTAGGCGGACTATTAAGGTAGCGGAGACATTTTTTAAAAATTTGATAGTTTTGCTAATCTAAAAAATGAGGCACATCATGCTATTGCTTTTATTCAATTGTTACCCACATACCCATTGAAAACCCCATATTAGGAGTAGTTTTGGGTATATATAAATCAGCCGAGTCTCCGGAGATATAACGAAATGTCAAAAATGTACAATAAGCACGTTTTCATGCAGTTTTTACATCATTTTTTTTTTTTTTTTTTTTACGTCAATCTGTTACGGAAAGCCTAAATGAACAACAAATTTTGGTTAGCGACATTTTCTTTGGGTTTAACAGGTAAATCTTAACCTACCCCAACCCCAGTCCTATACTTACCCATTTAAGTAACTTGACACCTAAACTTACCCAAGAAAATTTGTGGTTATTTAATGTTCTGATGTTTGTAACATTGATGTAAAAACGTGCTTATCGTACATTTTTGACATTTTGTTGTAAATCTACGTGTACTTAGGAGACTATGTTGATATAATTTCTCCCTCACTTTCTTTGAATCAAATTGTCCAACAGTTTCTTTATGCACTACAAAACATAACGCATAAGCAAACCAGTCACACATAAGCCAATGGCATTTATTATAAACTTGAATTTGTAAAGAACACTATGGGCACAGATGAGGCCTAAACCAAACTCTATAACTCTAAACCAGACTTATAGCGCGATACAAAACAATTCAAAACCATAACAAGACTAATATCTTAATTAGTTTGGATTACATCCCCAGTTTTATCCGCTATTGAAAAAATGCATAGGGATACTCAAGGATAGACCTGGGCCCTTTCCTATTCACTTGTTACACCTTATCTTCTTACCTATTTCCACCTAAAATGCGCCAAGCCTTAATTACCAATCTATATTTGGAATGATTAGTAAGGTGACAGAAAAGACCAATCCTAAAACCTGGACTTTATACCGACATCATAGCACTGTCTGATGGAGCTGCGCCATTTAAAGAAGATACCAGTTTTAGTATTAATTATTATGGGTATCGATTTTTCTGACTTATCGAGCTAATTTCGTTTTGTTTTTTTCAGGACTTTATTTCCTTTACCTCCGAGGCGTTCCAAATTTCCGAATTTGTTTTGACATTTATGATTTTTTTTTTTTTTTTTTTTTTTTTTGTTTTTTTTTTTCAGACCTTGGTATTTCCACAATTTTTCAGTTGATGATAGGTATTTTTGTCCTTTTTTTTTATTGACCCTGTTCGCTTCCTATATTTCGTTAATATTTTTTTTTTTGCTTTTCTGTTTTATTTTACGATTATGTTGCGTTTTTCAGTGTCGTCTTTTGGGAGAATTTTCTGTCGAACTTTTATGCCATTCCCGCCAATTTTTCCCTTTGCTTTATCTTCTTCAGGATCTTGTATTTCGTTTTATCAGTTTCAACAAAATTAATCAAGAAAGTGTGATGTCCTTTCGGAGCGAGTTGGAATGTTAAGGAATTCAATGATGATTATTTGAGTGTATTTATTTGTGTGTATTATATCAGAAACAAAGAGCCAACTAAAACAAGAGTGAAGTTGGAATGGAATGCATTATCTCCATGTTCCAGTAAAACCATAAAAGTTTGTTGATTCGCCGCACACGTCATCGTCTGGCTGTTTATTTTTATGCAGACGATCCATCTCTGTCTCACTCAGGCTAAACAACGTCTGAATATTTTCTCCGTGTGTTTGCTTGAACATTGATGCGGTCACTGCTGTCTGTGTTCATGCTGTGCACCTGTCGTAAACGAACATGCTAATTCTTTTCGATCTTGGGCTCTCGAAATAGCAACATTTTATATTCAATACAGCTAAGCCAGTTTATTTTGATTTGAGTCACAATGAATGGTTCATTTCCAAGTTGTGTGTGACTTTTCTGCGTTATATATTCCAGAACTCTCCTTTTATTAGTTGTATTTGAACTCAAAGGTTTCTTAGGAATGTTTGGAGTATCAATTGTGGGCATTGGTATATTTGGTATAAAAAATATATTAGCAGAGGGCGATTTTTACTTCCTTAATGTTGTAAACAAACAGAAATAATCATTTTTAAACTTCCTATACCAGTTACATGTTTTGCTCACATATCTACTGCATTCTGAGCTCATGAATTGTTTATCATGTGTTTTAAGCTTTTTCACAACTGTTTTGAGTGAGACCTGTCGATATGCTAACAGTAGCTAGCTACAGTGCTATTGACAACAACAGAGTTTGGTGAACAAACGGACATTATTAGACGGAGACAGGACATTGCAGACTCATTTCCACCTGAATAGATACATTAACAAGATATCTGTGCACGGGGTAAGATTTAAGTAATTTTATGTAAAAAAATATAAATAATAATAAACTATTATTATAGTCTCTTAAAATTGTTCTTAAAACAGTTTCTACAACTATGCTAGTGCAGTAGTTCCAACACTCAAGTACACTAAGCTTGGTTTTAGATAATATATAAGCTTTCAAGTAGCTCCAAATTCAGATAATTTTACCTTGTTTTTAAGTATGATATTGATAGCCCCTTGTAAGTGCTTGCTCACTTCCTGGATCATTTAAAACTTCCTAATCAATCCACATGTTTTGGTCACTTACTTATTGCATTCAGAATCTCAGAATAGTTTACTACGATGTGTTCTACGCTCTTTTCACAGCTGTTAGAAGAGAGGCATGTTGGTATGCTAACAGTTAGCCACAATGCTAACAACATTGGACAAATTTAGTGGATTTGATGAAGAAACAAGACTTTTTTCAGCGTATAACAAAAGATCTTTGCTACGAGAACCCTAATTTATTTATGTATTTTTTTCCTTATAAAAAATTGTGTATAAGCCTTTCAGTAGTAAAGAAAATAATCAACTACACTAAGACTTATGATGGCAGTGATGAAAGAAGCATTTGTACATTTTCCATAAAATATTGTCTTTCTAAGGTCTAAAGACTTAAACTATTTGTTTCATTGCAGAACATAAAAAACAAGGTCAGGCTTATGACTATGTTGCACATCCTGACTTGTATCTGGTCTAAAATGATACACTTTTCCCGAAGCTGCTAACACATTGTATTTCTTTCTCGCAGATGTCCTCTGGTCATGGCTTTTGCGCTGTACCCCTCACTTGAGCCGGTGGTGGAGGCGAGTTCCCAGGAGGCCAGCGGAGAGCCCGAGGTTTCAGTGGAAATGGCCGAAGCATCATCCTTCCTCTTTCTCCCTCGGATTTGGGTCTCCTGTCTCCTCCTCCGGACCTGTGCAACTCCTGCGGACACAGCCACGGTCTGGAAGAGAACCACGAGTATTTTACCAGGATGAAGTGGACGACGACTTGGTGTGTCATATCTGCCTACAGCCTCTGATCCGGCCCCTGGACACTCCCTGCGGGCACACCTACTGCCAGGAGTGTCTCACCAGTTTTCTTTTGGAGAGCGACTTTTGTCCTGTGTGCCGCGCTCCCCTCATGCTACAGAGCTGCAGGAAGCCCAGTCTGCTGGTGCACAAGCTGCTAGACAAGCTCACTGTGCAGTGCCCATTCACTGAGCACTGCAAGGAGACCGTGAACCGCGGAGACCTGGAGGACCACATCAAGAACAGGTGAGCTGCTGACATGATTATACACTCAAATGCACCTCCATAAGAAACTCCCCTATATAAGTAAAATACGGTGCATAGCAGAAAATACATGTTTTGCTACATTTGATATATATATTTTTTTTTCAGTCAGAAAATAAAAATAAACAGAAATATTTCATTGTAAATAGGTAATATTAGTTCTGTGGCTGGAGTTAGAATTTTGTTAATATTCATAAGTAATAATTACATCCGCTATAGAAATTAAAGTGACTATGCTCTATTTTACAATAAAACTTTAATCAATTTTCCTCTAGCCCAGACATCTTGTTAATGTATCTATTCAAGTGAAAATTAGTCCACAATGCCCTGTCTACGTCTAATTTTGTTCCACTTTTTATCCATCGCTGCTAAGTTTGTCTGTTGTTGTTGTGTTGTTAGCATTGTGGCTAACTTCCTGTCATTGCCCACTTTGTACCTTTTAGCACAACTACGCTCGTGCAGGTCGAAATTACGCCTTTTAAAATCATTATTTGTAAGTGTACAATTAATATTTTATTTTTTATTTATATTTTATATAAATATATCTCACAAAAGTTTGCCAATAGAAAGCCCAAAATGTATTTATCGCTATATGTTAAGATAACAGGTAGCAGCCGGAACTAGCTTAATCAGGCATTTAGCCTACAGCTTTAAACAGTAATAATGTCATTTTACATCATTTGCTTTGTTGAAATAGCCTATGTAAGGGGGGTGTTTAATTTTTAAATTTAAATGTGAATAAAACATGTAAAAGAAGTAAAGCTAAAGATATGAAGTGTGCTTTGACATTTCCGTTAGCATACTGGCACGTCTCGGTCCTAATAGCTGTGAAAAAAGCTTAAAACACATCATGCTGAACAATTCGAAAGCTTAAAATGCATTAGGTAATTGAGAAAAACATGTGGACTTATGTAGGAAGATTAAAATGAATTATTTTGGTTGTTTACCTTTTTAAGGAAGCAAAAATACACATTTCAGTGGGATTGGGTTGCATACCTAATGCATTGAGTTTCGACATATAATTTTTCAAAATAAAGACAAGTTGAGCCATGTCACCATCCAAACTGCAGCTAGCCAAATGCTAGCAACTTAAACAGATGCTTCCTGGATTTTAGTTAACATTCTCTTATCAGATATAGCCTAATTTAGACACTGTGAACTAGAGTGACCAGACATCCTGAAAAATTCGATATCACATGTCCCGAAAATCCTCTTAAACCCAAATGACACTGTGCACGGATACTTATGCACTGAGCACAGCTGACTACCTACTGCTTCCCGCGGTGAACCTTCTCAACAGAATTACTAAGGTCAGATACTTTTGTCATGACAGATAGTCATGTTTTGCGTAACTTCTAAAAAAATTAAACAGAAATATGGTGAAATTCAACTTCCCCCACAAGGCCCAAGCTCACTGGGATAGGTTTCAGTCACGCGCACCTCTTACGGAAAAAATGACAGCAGAAAATGAATGAATACTGTCTTTCCTTTAAGATAATTCCAATGATTTTTTTAATGCTTTCTCTTCATAGCCTAACTTCTCTTCCTTTTCATGTTGTTTAGCTCAAAAGTGTTGCCGTTTGTTTGTAAATCATTAAAAGACACCACTTTCCCTCTTCTGTTTGGGCATGTTCCCATTAACACTCATTAACACCGGTCTAACCCAAAGGCCTGTCGGATAATTAGTGCTACATAGACCACACATGCAGACTGTTTCCTACCGGCTGCACACTTTATAAAACGCTGTGTTAAAGTCTGAATCTCCGCTCTGTTTTTCCCCTCTTCCTGGGCCCGGCTCTGTCTGATGTAGCCGGTGTTATAAGGTGTGGAGCCACGAGACAAACTCCTCCAGGACTCAGCTGCTCGCTGTAGTTAGAAGGTGTTATCAGTTGAGGTCAAAGGTCATTGTCTGCAGAGATAGAAACAGACTATTGCAAAATGTAAGAGGAATATGGTGTAGACTTGGGAAATTTAAAAGAAAACTTGGCTCAAATGTATTCATTTCAAGGCCACATGACAGTTTGATAAAGACAAAGTATCACTGGCTTGGCTGAAGCTTCGTATTTTCACCTTGAGTCATGAGCATACACAAACGCAACTAAGATATGGGCTGAGTAACTGACTTCTTTCTTGGAGCCAGATCTTGATTTGGATTTCATCACAATTCTTGTAGACTGTCTATTTTCTTATCACTTTTGTGGTAAATACAATTGTCTGCATTTTCAGAAAGTTTCTCCTTCACTGTCATTGGCTTAATTTAGTTGTCACTCATTCATATGAGAAGGATCACAGGGGTTGCCAGATTTTCAGAGGAAAACAGGCGATCGAGCCTTTTAAAAAAATCCCAAATCATCTGACCTTAGTCCGTCAATAAAAACTTTTTTAAATGATCAATTATTTGAACATCATGTGTCGCCACAAAACATTTTTCGGTATATTTTTTTGTAAATCAAACCTGAAAATGATGTAGAATACACCTCTTTTATAACGTAAAAATGCATGCAAACTCTACCCGAATCATGAGATGTTGATTTGGTTCAACCCAGGGTTCAGTTTTTTATTGAGAATGAGATCATTTGTTTTTCCACCCCATTCTAAAGCAGTTTTCTGCACATAAATCATTCACAATAGTACAGAGAAATTATTTAAGGATGTGAGCGCAACCTGTGAGAAGAAAGAGCCGCAGCTGAATGTTACAAGCTGTAGCAGCAACACTAGCCAGCGCTGTTGTTAGCTAACCATAGGCGTTTTTTGTTAAACAAAACAAAAGGTATGCTCCAAAAATCAACATTTGTGAATGAATCACTCAAACAAGTCACATTCAGATCAGTATGAAAATGACAGAAACAAACAGTCTCAATCTTCAGGAGCCAGACGACCGTCAGACCAGTTCATACCTGATGGAAACACCTAGCTCTTGTCCTGTTTTGTTGTTTTTATCAAAGAGGTTTCCCACCACCTCTCCGATATTATAGTGTTTCATTCTATTCTGGCGTTGGGTTCATCCTCATGTGTTTCTCTCTGTTTTGTCATTTTCTAGTATTAAACAAGGGTTGAATCCATTGTCATTACTAAGAGGAAGTTAACGGAAGCTTGTTGTGGACATATTCTTAATGAGGGGGGTTTGTCATTCTGTCTCTCTTTTTTCTCACAAAAAGAGACCAGGACTGTCTGAAGTAGGAACTTTACCTTAATAAACCCCTGACTTAAAGTGAGAATCTGCCCTGCTTCAAACTAGTCTTGTGAATGAAGCCTATTGGCCTGGTCTGTGCCTTTATAAAATATTGAGTAAACATGTTTTCACGTTTGTTTCTGCTCTGACTTTGAGTGAGATCTCAGCAGAAGACCATCTGGTGCCTCTCATTTCCAAACGTATTCCTTCATGACCTTTACTGGCCTTTGCGTCACAGAGTTGTCATTCTGGACACAATCACCGCAGCTCAGAACAACTCGTTCTCGTTAAATCAGTTCTTTTCTCTGTTTGTCTTTGAGGGCAGACAAGCCCCTCCCACCTCCACTGTTTCCACACACACATGCAGCTACATGTGTACATGCCACTGCTCTGCTTTGGATTCCTTTGGCACTTTACTTCAGCTTTTTTTCAGTGCCCGATTTTTGTTTTGAGCACTTTTGTGTCTTTTTCCGTTGTAAAACTGCATGCATATTCAAGTACTGGCAGGGACGAAGCACCAAACTCTGGGCCCCAGGTTCAAACTTTGTTGAGACATAAGACATAATCTTGTGTTTTAATATTTTAGTTCGCTCTTGTTCTTTTTTGATTAATTTGTTTTTTCTTTCTTTCTAGAATATGCATATAAGTATTTAGTTTCTACATTCATAATTTGCCAAGTGTTGTTTTTGCAGGCTTCAGCAGATGGAATATTTTTATAGCCATAACTGACTACAAAACGGGACATTTACTGTGTGTTTTTTGTGTCAAAGCTATTGGGTTGGAACCAGTGCATTCACTGGCAAAAAGACGAGGATAAAATGTAATGTGTTTTGAACATACTCTAACATTTTAACTAACTTGTTCTAAGCTATAAATGTATCTAAACAATGCCTTAGTAAATCCTTGTGACATTTCTGACACATTATAATGTTGTCGAATTGAGAAGTTGTGATATTGATTATATTCAACTCAAAACCTTGTGAATATTGAATTGATCATTTTGTTTTTGTTTATCACCTTTGCTTTTTTTTCTTTGTTCATGTTCAAAATCCATTTGCTACGTCTTATCAGTGATGGAGCTTTTTGATATCACAAATAATTGCATTTAGAGCTGGTCAGAGGCCAAGAGCCACATTTTCAGCTGTCCTCCTTGAAGAGCCACACCATGAGACAAATCAACCTGCCACCACCAGGGGGCAAAATTAATTTATTTTAATTTACAACACAGACCTTTAAATTCATAAGCCCTTTATTACAAATATATATAGCAAGGTTTTGATGTAACTTAGGGGAGTCTGGGAGCCTAAGCTATTTCCTATATTTTGGTGTGTTTTCGATGTGATATTCTTATTATGTGATGTAATTTCACTATAGATAAAAATACATGGTTTATTAAAAGGTCTTAATAGGGGCCCCCCATAGAAACCAGATTTAGGGGCCTCAGTCCCAAATAACCCCTTTAGCTCCGCCTCTGTAAAGCTGGGCTTTTGGAGCGTTAATCAGGACCTGACAGGACCTGTGTGATCAGAGCAGAGAAAACACTGCTGCATAAACTTTTGTCAGGTCAGTGTCTAAACCTCTGTTTTATGTCACATTCTTGCAAAAGGAAAGGGTTTAAAGATTTCCGTGCTGCGTTGTTTCACGCAATGTGCGCCGCTGTTTTTCACATGTTTATTTCACTCAATTTTTTGGACCTTTTTTCGTGATATAAGGCGGATTTGCACAAAATAAGGATCATTATGACATTATTGCCAAGCTCCAGCGTCACAGATTATCACTGGGAGTTGAAACGCCTCTCAAAAGAAACAAACCGTTTACTCTGACAGTTGCACACAGCTTCTGTAGAGGGAGGGAAGGGATGAGAAAGAGAGAAGCGTGTGAGGCACAAATGTTTCTGAATGAGCCGAAGAGAAGCACTCGGATTGGCCACCATACAGCTTTAACACACTATCTCTCAGGCAAAACTGACACTTTTGAGAGAGAGCCCTTTTCTGTCCAGGCTTGGAAACTTGTACCACTCATATCTATATATGATTTATAACTGCTTCAAGTGTGACTGATTTTTATTTTTTTTTTTTTTTATGGCTTCAGCAGTGAGAACAAGAAATATTTTGACATGAGAATGAGGGATTGGCCAGCGCGAAGAGGCAAATGATCAGAAATGACGCAACAGTGTGGGCCTGTGCCAGCTTGTGCCGACGGTTGTGGATAATGTGCGAGCTTATGAAAAATCTCCTATGGGGCTCGCTGCTCTGTGTTCACAAACTGCATCCTGTCACAATCCAATTACATTTCCATTTCCCGCCTGCCCTGTGGTCCCTCGCATACGACGTTGAAATAAAGAGCCGCGCACACATGCACAGAGAGAAGTCTGCGGAACCACATGAAATATTTATCCAGACTTTGGGTATTTACACCAGCTGAGTGTCTTTCTGCCAGCGAGGAAAATGAGAAGCCGTGGGGAAACAGGTACAAGGAAGAAGATGGGAAATGAAAGTCAAATATGGAAAGAAAAGAGGTGTGAGTTCTGTTCTCAAGATGGATAATTCTAAGAGTCCGATTAGATTCTTGTTTTCGGGACGTAATCTGCCTCTTCAGAAAGTTCACTGGTAACTGTGATTGGTTAAATCCAGCTGTCACTCAGTCAGAGTCTTAACTGACAAATCTGATGCATGACTGGCGTTATTCCTGTCCTTCAAATGTACTTCTTTTGTAAAATCAATAAAAATCAAGATTAGTTTCAAGTTTCGGATCAAGATTTGTTTGCCTGGATAGTTCTGTTCAATTGGGCAATTGTGAACACGCAAACAAACTCGGATCCAGTCCAACATTTCAAAATCTGGTTCGGTTGGAGAGGTCGGTCTGTGTCTGGAGTAGTTTGTTTGTTTTGTGAACGCAAACAGACCAAGAGCGGAACAAAACCAGCAAGTGAACAGCGACATGAACACAACAACGTGTGAGATCAATAATCAGACAAATAATACACAAAAACACATGAAAGTAACAGCAGGACAGGGGTTGATTCAGTTATAATTTATTCTGATCACATGACCATATATCGTCGTAATGTCTCGCTAAATACAAAAATAACAAAGTTTTACATCTTAGATGGAAGCAAACACAGAAAGTAATACCACAGCTCACATTACTGTGGAGAAAATTGCCTTTATTCGTCCAATAGTTAGTTGTACAGCTAAGTGAGCAGATGACAGACCTCTCAGAACCAGATTTACTCAAAGAGATGAACTTTCTGTTATGTTTCTGTCTTTGCTCAGGGCATTTGGATCGAAATGCCCAGTCCTCCTCTCTCGTCTTCTGAAGTGAAAGTCCATGTTGTCTTGCTCTGACACTTTGTCTGTCATCACTCTGGTCCCGTTAATGTGAGAGAAGTTGTGGGATAGATCCATAAAAAAAATAGCGTGTTTGTTTTAGATGTAGCCGTAGCTGCTGATGTAGCAGAGAAGATGGGTGTCTTCTTTACTGTTTGTGTAACATGCGCCTCTACAGGTGAACAGGTGTATTGTGAACTCGAAACAGGTCAGTTTAGAGAAAAAGACAATGTTGCAAGTTTGTTGCCTGGAAATCCAGACGATATATTTTTAATATATCGTAATATATCGGTCACCGTGTCCCTCTTGGGAGTTCTGTAGCTGTGATTGACAGATTAATTAGCCAATCAGAGACACGCATCTTCCCCGTGTAAAATCCAACATGGCTGCTCCCGACAAAAAAATACATAAAAAAAATATCACGTGGAACTGAAAAACATCGCGCATTTCTGCAGAATCAATGAGCGAAGCAAAAAACATTTTAATGTGAGGTGAGTAGTTAAATTTTGGTCTAAATGACAGACGACCAATCAGCTTCTTTGTTTCATCTGCGTCACGCTAATAAGCTAACCTGATTGCCCGGTACGATGTAGATTTGGTCTGAAACGCAGGCGAGGGCGTGGCGACCAGACCCACTCTTCGCAGTATGCTGAAGTGTAGGTTCTGGATCCCAGGCAAGCAAGTTTGATCCCAATCGAGCCGAATCAGGTTCACTTTGTATTGGAATACAGCCTAAACGAATCTGACTCTAATGCTCCAGACGATCTAGAAGATCTATGGAGATCTGCCTATAACATCACAGATCAGGGACTTTCAGAACAGTATTTTCTGAGGCTCAGACTGGATGAGAAAGCAAGGTTATTCCAAAGAATAATCAAATCATTCATCATGTAACGACAATTTTGCCAAAAAGCAAATTGGCACAGGAAATAGTTCAAATTTGTTTCTATCAATATTTCTAAACCTCATTTTGAACAGTTTTGAACCACTCAAAGAACCGCGAGCACAACCTGAACAAACCTTTGTGTTATTGTTTCTGATGATAATGCATATAGCGCAGACTTGTCTTTTAGTTCAGCAGGACGGCGGGGACAGGCAGCACATGTGTGGAAACGCAGGCAGATCGATTCGATTTAGACGCGCGGCCCTGAAGCGAGCGTAATCACCGTCCACAGCATACGTCCTTCATGCTAAGCCACTGCACTGCGCCGCAATCACACCTCACACTGTCTTACACTGTCTTACACTGTCTTACACTGGAAACATGGGCTGGTGAACTTAAAAAAGCATGTTTCTGCGTTCAAGTTTTATATCAGTTAAACTCATCTATGACCCATAGTTCACTCACTCTCTCTCTTTCTTTTTCTCCACTCTCTACTTTCTCTCTCTTTCGTCTCTGTCTTTATCTTCTTTCTCTTGCTCACAGTCTAACCCTCTCTCTTGCTTCCCTTCTCTTTTTCCTCTCTTTTATTTCTCTCATCTCCCTCTGTGTCTCTTCTTTCTCTCCTCTTGCGTTCCTCTCTCTTTATCTGTGACTCTCTCTCTCTCCTTCCACTTTCTTCTTTCTATCGTCTCTGTCTCTCTCCTCTCGTGCTCACAGTCTCTCTCATGCTTCTCACCTTCTCTTTTTTCTTTCTTCCTCTGTTGTTTTCTTTCTCCTCTCTCTCTCGCTTGCTTTTCTCTCTCTAATCTCTCTCTCCCTCTCCCTTTGATCTCACTCCTCTCTTGCTCTCTTTCTCTCCCTCTCACTTGCTCCTCTCTCTCTTTTCCCCTCTCTCCTGACTCTCTCTTTTTCTCTCTCCTCTTAGTCTCCCTCTCTCTCTCTCGCTCCTCTCTCTTTCCCTCTCCTTTCCTCTCTCTCTCATTCACCTCTCTTTCTTTCTCTCTCTTGCTTCTCTCTCCCTCTGTCTGGTTCTCTCTTTTTCCTCTCTTTCTCTCTCGTCTCTGTCTCTCCTCTCCCTTTGTTCTCTCCTCTCTTGCTCACACTCTCTCCCCCTCTCTCTCCTTCATCTCTCGTCTCTACCTCTCTCTTGCTTGACCCTCTCTTTTTCTCTGTCCTCTCTCTCTCCCCTCGCTTGCTTACACTTACTCTTTTCTCCCCTTTTCTGCTCACACTCTCTCTCCCTCTTTATCATCTCTCTATTCTCTCTCTACTCTTTTTCTCTTGCTAACACTCTCTCTGATCTCTTTAATTCAAAACTTTAAGCTACATTTTTTTTACTACATTGTCAAGTTAAATCAACACAAACAGTCTTTTTCAAGTCCCCCAAAAAAGTCTCAACATTACCAAAACTTCCCCACGGATCCCCCAAAACGACCTCTGACATCCCGGCAGTTCCCTATAAAAATGACTGTTCCAACACTCTTACCTCTTTTGTATTTTCGATCGATTTACCGCCACCATCATAAAGCTTTACGTAAATGTTAACCTTCCTCGCCGAGCCGTTCCCGTGCCGACGCTAATCCAAGCGCAGCCATTCAAATGAGCAATAGCTTAACCTTTCGCTCGCTGTATTCTTTCTGACATTTAATAAACGCTTGATTGAACTATCCGGGGACAGAGGTGAAGATTGATTCCTAATGTTTTTTTTCTCTGCCTGTCTGTCTTCTCTGCGTCACTCACAGTAATAAGCCACAGCAGCTCGAGGAATATTGATTTGGTGTTTTGGTCATGCTTTTTTTTTTTTGCTCGCACAGGCTGATTCTTTGATGCCTTCAGACCAATCTGCTGCACCGGGAGCAGTCCATGCCGCACCAGAGAGGGGGATAAAGGACTGGAAAGCAGCATCACCTCTTCGTTATTCGTCCAATCTTTTCTTTTTTTTCCAACAACGCATTGTACATTTCAACACAAAACAGACGAACGCAAAGAAAGCTACCTCATTAGCTTTCATAAATGCGTTTGCGAAGGTGCTACATCCAATCGCGCAGCGGCAGGTACCTCCCCCCGGCTTCTGATTCCTGCCTTTGTATGGTCCGCTCCATCACCAACCCCCCCTTCTTCTCCTTCCACCAACACCACCTCTCTCTCTCTCTCTCTTTCTCTCTGCTGCGGTATAAGTCACACGCCGCACTGTTTTCCCTGACACACACTCGCATACACCCTGGACCGGGACAGCAGGACGGGCGGGCAGACATGTCCACACAACAGCGCAAATCCTCTTACAACTCGACAGTGCCCAGAGCAGATTAAAAAAAAAGGACTGCAACATCTCCAATTGCGGTCCAAATGTGCCACCTTTTAACCGGCATCACTGTAGTATCATCACCCCTTCCGGCACTTCTTCTTTTTTCTTCTTCTACTTCTAGCTTCGCCGGACTCTGCACCTTTTCCTTCACCCTACTTCTTCTGCTTTTTTTCTGATTCTTCTCCTCAACAACCTTTGGCAATGGTCCCGTTTGCAACCGCAGACGACATGAGCGGGCAACCGGCCTGAGGCAAACGAAAGAAGAAGAAGAAGAAGTGTTACGGGCAAGCTTCTGTAAAGTGCAGCAACAGCTATTGAAAGGTTTTTTAGCGAAGGGTTGCTCTAGCGATCCTGACAGCGCATAGGACAGGGTCAGCACGGCCAGGTTGGGAGAGTTGGAGGAGGCGGCGGAGGAGGAGGAGGGGGAGGAGGGTCGTAGAGAGAAAGATCCGGACGATTTCAGAGAAGATAAACAAGAAGGTTTTTTTGTTGTTGTTGTTGTTCCAAAGTGGCCATGAAGGCTCTCTTGTTGCTGGTCCTGCCTTGGCTCAGCCCAGCGAACTACACAGACAATTTGGGCAACCTGCACATCCTCTATTCGGAACTGTGAGTACGAAAAAGTCCATCGCCATCCATCCATCCCATCCTCGGTTTTCATTCTGGCTGTTTGTGATCGGTGTTTGGGAAGTAGATGATCGGCGGAATCTATAGTTTTGAGTAAAGTTTGGGAAAGTGGAAGACATTAACATAATCAACCAAAAAATTAAAAGCAATTTTAATCTTATGTCATGTTTAGTCTATATCACTATATTTTTCGATCTTTTTGGATTTGGAGTTTGTTGCAACACTGGACTTTTAAATAACAAATATGTTTTTTCACTGTTAATATGCAATTCAGCATGAAAATATTTTACGTAGATTTTATTATTTGGTTCAACATTGACGAAAAACCCATTTTTGGTCAAGTGAAGTTGACCTAGGTTTTCTAGATAAAGAATATTTGAAAAAAACTTAAATGTCCTATATGCAAAAAAGGAAAATCTAACTTAGATAAAGTCTAATTTTAAGATTTTTTCACTTCATAAGACCAAGTCTTACAAAGATTATTTGATTTGTTTTAAGATGTTCTATTCTGATTTACATTATCTAGATATAAAAACTTATTTCAAGCTATTTTGTATCTGTTTTAAGCCATAATTGCTTGAATTAGGAATAGATTTGATTAAAAATCTTGTTGACAGTACTTGAAACTAGCCTTTTCTGCTCAAAACAACCAGGTTAGTCAAATGTTCTCACTGCACTGGCAGATTTTTCACTTGAAATAAGAAATGTTTACCTCAAAATAGGCAAATTCTTCTTATTTTTTGAAAGCCCTTTTTTGCAAAGCACTATTGTTTATTCTTTTTTTTTAGTTAATAACGTTGCTGTTGGAGTTAGTTTTTGCTAGAAAGGCTTATTTTTTACTTTTTGTCTTGTTAGAAATTCCCATAACACAATTATGATTACATATAGGTCAAAAAGTCATAATTATTGCAGCCTTATTTAGAACACATTGACGTATCATACATTTTACCGTTACTTCTTCATTCTTCCCAACACTGATTGCAATGCGTCCGCTCGGGATCAAACTGTACAAAAGGACAGTTGCAGCAGTACTGCACCATTAGCCCTCGTGTGTGTGTGGAATAGAGTCTGTTACTAACGCTATCGATCGTCCAGAAGCGTTCGTCAAAGTCACGGGCTTTTAAATACACTCTGTTTGGCCGGCGCACTAGATAGTTGTAACCACATTGTGTTTGTTTATATGAACTGACTTTAGCTCTGCATTAAATATTCATAGTCAGCTGCTCCGCTCTGCGCCTGAGGGCTGCGCTTGTGTCGGTACATAGTAAAACAGATGATTGTAAGAGTTGAAGTGTGCCGTTTGGATGCGTCTGTGTGAGTTTGTAAAGCCAGAATGGTCAAAGTAGGATTTCTGTGTGCTTTTTTGGTGAATGAACATGGAGGCTTTTGTCAGTTTTGTCAATGGTTGCTATGAGAGACAAGCTTTTTTTTTGGATTCATTCAAGAAAAATAGGCAGTAATAGGTTTTGCAGGCGACATCACAGCAGGAAAAAGAGCCTATACGTTGAAAAAAAAAATCAACCCACAGCAACTCTGCAGAACATTGGGTTTGTAACTGACAAGTAAAAGCAAAAAAGCAGGTTAACAGTGGCAGAAAAGCAGATAAACAGAAAGACTTTAGCCGCTCACATTTATCATGAGATTGCACACAGTTGAAGTAATTATCTTTTTCTTTCTAAAATATATATCTTGAGTCTTAAAAAGTAAAAGATGTTGTTTGACGTTGGCAAAAAGTTAGTGAAGCACTGTTGCCACGACAACAGAAAATTATTGTTATAGCTTCCAGTTCACTCCATAAACATTAATTTGTGTAAAAAAAAAAAAAAAAAAGCAACAAAGTACATTTTCTCTATTGTGTTGACCACAAACTTGCTGACTTGCCTCAGTCAGAATCTTTGGAGTGTTTTTCAAATATACTGATGTCAGTGCATAACGTTCAGAATAGGGTTCTGTAGCTTGGGTGCTACAGTAGCTCGCCACCACCTTTCTAGAGGCTCGCCAAAGGATTTTAGAATCATACAAATGATGCTTTATTACTAAAATTGTATTTATTACATGTCTATTCGTACTGTAAATGTATCTTTAGATGTACAATTGTGTCCACTTCTAAATAGATACTGCCTAATGTTCATATAGGTTTCTTAACAAATTTTTGGTCATTACTGCAAGTAGTGGCAGTTTTCTTTTGCAAAAGTAGCTTTCCTAGTGAAAAGGCTTGATGCGTGGAACGTCAGTTGGCTTGTTTATATTCAAAATAGCAACCTTCTGTACTTATGAGCATTTCCTGTTCAGTTCATTTCTATGGGATCAGTCTAAAATGACTAAATATTGAGAAACAGTGAGTTATGATGGGTGTCTCAGAAAGACTTTACAAATCAGGAGAATACTTCATCAAAAGAACAAAGTGTGTTTAGTCATGTTTGTATCTCAATGCTAACGCTAACAGGAAATGCTCGTAAGTCCAGAAGTTTGCCATTTTGAAAGTTAAAACAAACTAAACCAGAGGCTATTGGTCAATGTAATAATTAGTTTTAAAAAACAAAACACAATCTGATCACTTACAGAAGAATACGTTAACAGCATCTGTTTTTCTTCTTCACCTTCATAGAACAAATAAACCAAATGCATTCCAGGCTGCTACCGAGTATTGTGCTTTTTGGTGAATGGACATAAAGGCTGTTGTCAATGGTTGCTATGAGAGACAAGCTATTTTTGGATTCATTCAGGAAAGAATGACAGTCGTTGGTAAATGTAACCTGTATAAAAAACTGAATTATCAGAAAAATATTTGTTTTTCTTCTGAAGTTCACTCCTTCATAGCAGAACAGTACAATACCAATTGCAAAATTCTAAAGCAAATATCATCAATGTTAGTGAGAAGTGTAAGGATGGAATGTTCATAGTATGGTTATGTCTCAGCAACACAGTCTATAGATGGGAATGGTTACCACGACACAAAATCAGGTTATGGACTCGGCTTCAAGCTATTTTTTTATTGTTACGCCGGCATTAGACATATAAAAAGGTAAAAATGCCACTGTGTTTTAATTTGGTGTCACGTTTGAAAAGGATTCATTCTCTTTTGACTACTGATATTTTTTTTTGTAAATTTACAGAAAAATAAGTTTTTGTTCTGAAACTCAACAAAGTTAAAATTGTATCGCAAATGTTGCCTATGTTTTGAGACAAGAATCAAACGTTACAAAACAGAGTTGTTCTATTTCAAGACTCCTGTCAGTGGTTGCTATGAGAGATCTTTTTTTGGGGAGGGGTAAATGGACAAATTAAAATCTTGAAGTAGAAACTAGATGTTGAAATGATCAAACTTGATCAGCTAAAAAAAAAAAATTAAATGCCTCAGTGACATGTTGGCAGAATCAATGAGCGAAGCCAAAGTAGGTTTTAGTTTGAGGTGAGTGAAGTTTGATTTAGTTCTAAGTTGTTTCATAAGCGTGACACAAACAAACTCATTTTGATTGCATGGTAGGTTGTGGAGTTGATCTGAGACAGGCCAGAGTTGTGGTGACCAGACCCACTCTGTGAAACATTTGCAGAAGCCTGGGCTCTGGATCAGGCAAGACCAAAGTTTTTCTTTGTTGGTGAAAGAACAAAGAGCAGTTTATACAAAAATATTTCAAATGTAGCACACCACCTGCCAAATATAATCCAAACTATACACTTTAAACACTTTTATTTTTTGCACAAATGTTTTACTAGCATTGAATTGGGACCTATAAAGCTTGCAATCACCATCATTCCAACTAATTACAACGATTTAAATAAGTACCTTATTTTGTTTTGCAAATGTATCTCCATGTGAAAAGGATTGGAAATCCCTGACATTAATAATACCCGAGACCGGTCTTGGTCTCTTGGGTTTGTCAAGGACTCAGGGTCTGACATTGAGACCACATTTCATTACCACCATGTTCAGCTAAACCTCAGGAGTTATTGTCCACAGCGCAGTGACCTGTCCCAGGCACAATTGCCATAAGGACTGCACAAAAAGATCACTTAGACACTGATAAATATAGAAAAGTACATATATGGTCTTGATGGACCATTGTCTTGGTCTTGTCTTGGTCTTGACCCTCAGAGGTCTTGGTACTCTCTGGTCCTGGAGAGGTCTGGGTTTCGTTTAGTGCAATCTTGACAACCACATGATCAGTAATAGATTATTGTAAGAATTTGAAGCAAAACCAATTAAAACAACAAAAAAGTATTTTACAGATATATATGTATTTTTCTTCAGGTTACATCAATAGCACAATGACTATACCAGCTGTTTCCCACGCCGACATGCCCTTGACTTATTTCTAGGCAGCTTTTGTCTGGTAGATGATGTCTGCTTCGATGTTATACAAACGTCGCTCAATGTGAAACCGTGTCTCAGTGAGCACAAATCCGATCCAGCGCTTCTGTTTCCAGTCGACCAAAACGTCCTACTGTAGTCCAGAACAATGCAGAGGCTCGCAAATCCCTTTAATTCATTGTGTACACGTTCAGTTGGCTTTTGCACAAGGGGAGATGAGGTTTGAAAAGGACAAGCGTATAGGACACCGTGGATAGAAGGCTACAAGGTCACTTCTCCTGACGCTTGTCCATCTGTCCACGCGTACGGCTGCCAAAGTAACGGACGCTTCCAGAATGTGGGTCATTTTTATGGAAAGTGTAAGCAAGCGTTATCATCTGAACGTATTCCCGATTGAGATTTATGAGCAGCGAGGTTGCGCCGATGATGACGTGACAGTGAGAGAAAGCAGTGTTTTTCAGCCTGGCTAGAGAGCAGAGGCGCACCATTTGTCTTTATACACACTGTTGACAGCTCCATGCCTCCGGACGGCCATTCTTTGTGCTCTTTTAGCCCGTTTGTCCCGGCTCCTTTGGCTCGTCTGCGATCTTTCAATTGAACCCATCTCTGCGGAGAGCTTAGATAGTGGTTAGGTCTGTCAGATGTAAGCGTGCTGTTATTGACCAAGTGCAGATGAATGAGCAATGACTGATGTAGTTAGGCTCTAGCAGGCCAATACAAATGCAAGTGGTTTTAGAGAATGGAAGAACGGTGGGTCTCATTCATGAAAGCGTTCTTAAAAATAATGCGTACCTTTAGATGTAGAAAATTCTAACTTTCTTAACAGCCTGTGCACAGAAATTCATTCAATTCTAGCTACAAATGGTTCTTTACATAGAAATGAATAATGCACTAAAGAAGCAACTTCCTTAGAGGGGGGTGACACAGGGGGGTCCTGACTCTTGTGGGGTTTAGGTTCTGAGGCTTGGACAGGCTTCTGCAGGTCCGTTGAAGGAGTCTTTTTAAACATAACTGATAACTTATTGTTTCTAAAATTATTTTATATACAATTATTTGTAAAAATACATAATCTACAATCATGTAGAAATGAAGTACTGAATTATATAAGATATAAAATCTAAAACAGCAGTTTTTTGTTCTTACAAGTGCTCCTGGATTTGTACAGACAACATTTTCCGTGAAGAACAATGCCACAAATGTTCATAAAAAGCTTTAAGGGACTATACTCGATTTTTTTAAAATAACTTAAAAACAATTTTCTCCTAGCATTGATGTCTTGTTAATGTATCATTTAGGTGGAAATTAGTCCGCAAAGTCCTGTCTATGTCTAATTAAATTCCGTTTTTTAAGCATTGTGGCTACCTGTTGTTAGCATGGTGAGTCACTCGCCGCTAACAGCTGTGAAAAAACATTAAAACACATAATGAGAATGTATTAACTAAGTGAACAAATCCTGTAGACTAAAGTAAGTAGTTCAAAATGAATTATTTCTTTCTATTTACATTTTTAAGGATGCAAAATCAGGTATAGTCCCTTTAAGAACAAATTTGTTTGAAAGAACATGTCATGAATGAGGCCCATTGAGTGATTTGTCTTCTGTCTTTGGCCCATCCTTTAATGTCAGTGGAGCATTTTCTCAGGAGAGAGATCTTCCTGCTGCTTGGTCAAGAAGGGATGGGACAGTATATAAAAAAACAGTATTAAATCCTTCAATAGTGGTGTTTCAATTCAACTCATTTAATTTCTAGTGTTGGGTTTGATCCTCTTGTGTCCCTCTATGGTTCCTTTTTGAGTTTTTTTTTGTTTTGTAAAAGGTGGATTCCACTGTCATTTGTCATTCAGAGGAAGAAGCTTATTGTCAATATCTTACTGAGTCATGGAGACATAGGATTGAAATTTTTTATTACAACTCTTCTATTTTGGGAACTGTCACGCATCATAGGGTCCAGTTGTGCTGGAACTTTGTTGTGATGACATCATGGCGTACAATAACTTTGACGTAATGTAAAGTCAGCAGACTTGTTGTGCTTTGCTAACAAATTAAAACATAATGAGGAACACAATTTTCTGCAGAATTTTTGGATTAATTGAAAAACAACAGCAAACAAAATACTTGGGTCTCAGTTCACCTTTACTGCAACAGAAAAAGTTCATTTCTCGCAGTTACACAGTCTTGCATAAGAGCTGCCCTTAGCTGCCAAGCTTAATTGGCCGCAATGTTATTTTCCCACTGAGTAAGAGCTCACTTTCACGAAATGGTCTCTTTTCTTCCTGATTTGCATACAGAAGTCGAGTCAGTGTTACCTCATAAGAAAAGGTCCGTCCAAGCTCTAAAGTATCAAAAGTCAGCTACTAATTTATACAAAAAAGTACCAAAATAGATTCTCATTTGAACAGAAATACATGGACAGGATAAAGGTTTTATGAAGAATCTTTAAGTTTTAATAAAGAAAGTATTACTATTTTGTGCAAAAAATGTCCGTACTGTCGAAAACATGAAGTCAGACAATAGCATTTTTCAATTATTTTTATTAAGTATATTCATTAGTATAAAAAAGGCCAGTGAATCGTGACAAGACTAATCCAAACACTGTAGCACTCTCTCTGTTGAGCCTGCAGTCGCGGCGGAGCTAAATTGTGCATGTAACGTCCTGACAGATGCAGATGGACTTTGCCTTCAGTCCCTCCCCCAGCCCACATGGCCTGCCCCTGATAAGAGCGGAGCTGTTGTCTTAAACAGCGTGATTAGCCGAGCTTCCGTCCTTTCAGGGTTCATCTCGGAGGTGTTTGATCAGCCAGAGGCGCTGCACGCTCCCAGGGCCCCGGACGTCTTCAGCGCGGACGCACCCTAACAGGATTATCTGCCCAGCCACCACACTCACTCACTCACGCTGAATACCAACAACACTCCTTTGTTTGGGTCAAAGTCTTTCACCTGCAAAACAGTTTTTAGCCATCTTTATAACAGTCATTGGTTTAAACAAAATTGTATTTCCATTAATTCATGCTTAAGTAATCTTATATTGGAAATTCCTCATTGATGGTCAAATGCTGCAGTCCGGGCTACTGAAAAGTCGGGTATTTAAGATTTACCATTTAGATTACCATTCCAACTGAATCAACTCATATGTTAACAACATGGATAATGCTAACCTGTAGTTCAGGCTTTTCAACAAATTTTCCTGAAGGCCAGATTTTTGGGGAGCCATGGTCACTGAGCTGGAAAGTTCCACAGCATGTGTCAAAATTTGGGATTGTACAAAGTATCCATCTGTTTCAGTAAAGTTAGTCATCACTATTAATGTTCTACAAAATGTCCAAACCAACAGTGAACCAGAATTAAACAAGGAGTAGACCAGGATTAGCAAAGTCTGGTCTAAAGAAGAATTACACCAAAACTAACATGGGACAAACTCAGGTCTATACACCCAGAATTCACTCCACAAAGAAGATACATATGTGTTAGAATATTTGATGGACAGATTGAGGGCCGGAACAGGTCTTTGAAGGGCCAGTTTTCCCCGCTGGCCATTAGTTGAATAGGCCTGCTGTAGGTGTTAGTTTTATACAGCAAATATAGTCTTCCTGAAGGCTTCTGCTTTGCCAAAGCAAAACAAAAGCAACGTTTGATAAACGTTAAATATCCGTAGTCCCTTGACCAGCAGATGGGAGGTGGAAAATATCCCAGTTAGTTGCCTGGAAAATGCAAAAGAAAAAGATGTGGCTTTTAAGTTCTGCAGTTTTGAAAAGGAAGTCAATGTACATGATGGGTGTACACTGACTGCAAGAAGGGTTCGTGGGGGTCCTGTTACACTAGCTACAGTCAACTAAAGCCATGCGGATCCAAAGAATGCTCATATAATGAGTTGAAAGCCACTTCAGACTGCTGTGGTCTCTGGAAAAAATAAACTTCTTGACCCTCCGACACTCATGCACCACCCAACTCGCACTCAATGTACGCCTGGAGGTAGACATTTTAGATAAAGTGTTGTGTTTTAGAAGAACAAGTAAATTACTGATCTACATGGGTCACTGTTTATTACTGAAACAAAAAGGAGAGGCCGCAGATTGGACTTGGGTTAAATATGAATCCCTGCTCTGCACTTGTGTTTATCACACTGTATCTGGCAGGGCGTAGAAGTCTGGTCACAGGCGTAAAACATGCTTAATTCCCAACCTCCCTCACAGCCCTCCAAAAACAGATAACACTTCTTAAGCATCTTAATTATTTCCTTGTGTGGGATTTCACGTGTGAATCGCATTAGCAAATCCATCATGGGAGCAGTTATATGCATGACAGAGCAAGTGTACAACTGCAGTCAGACTAGAGACGACTCTGGCCAAGGGCAAAGCATATGGAAGAATCACCGTTATGGATGTATAGCATTTGTTGTGATAAGTATTTGAAGATGTTTTTGACAGTTGCTCGAAAAGATGTTGATCAGTTGGTTTATTCTGATGCACTATATCCTGTGTGAGTTCAAGATTTGCTTTTGCTTCTATCCTATGTTCATTTTGAGTACTTAAAACAACAGTGGACGTGCTGTACAAACATAATACCAGGGCTAAAGAGTTTACAATGGTGGTTTGTCAAAATTAGGCAATTAGGGCTACCTGCAACTAAAGATTATTTTGGTAAGATTTTTGGCAAACATGAGCTGAGTTAATGTCATGGAGAAGGACATTTTAAAATTCTGATTCAAATCAACACTAAAACTAGTAGGCTATCAAAACTATAGGTCCTAATTTGAACAGCAGCCATACACTTTGACAGGGCAAATTTGATACTTTCTGATGAATTCTAGAATCATGCAGAGCTAAATTAAAGTTAATTTAGAATCGAAATGTTTAATAAAGAAAGTATTTGTGTTTTCTGCTAGTTTATTGTATAGAAATCTGACACGAAAAGAGCGTTTTTAATCATTGTAGTTGGTTCTCTGATACTAGTTCAGCCACTATCCTGATATTGTCTTAATTTGGATGTGGCAACACTGTTTATTTACTGATGCGGAGCCAGAATGCCTCTTAATGTCTGGACCTTCTTTCACATAAAGTTGCTAAGCTGTTAACGGCACCATAAATACAATTACATCACATTATAGGACCTATTTTCTTTACCTGACTCACAAAAATGAATAAATACCATTTCAGTCACTGCATTAGTATTGTTTCATTAAAAGCAAACAATCTAAGTAAGTATTATAGCTGAAAAAGCGGGATCAGTGCATCTGTATTATTACATTCTGAAGCCCATTCATTCAGGCTAGCTTACATCTATAGCAAGTTCTCAAATACTAGTATGTTTTCATTGAATATACACTGTAATGAATATTTAAAAAGTTGAATCTTGCTTCACTTAAAATGAAATGAGTTGTAATTGTATTTTCTTCATTCATTTTCTACCTCTTGTTCCCATTTGAGGTTACAAGATGATGCCAGTGTTTTAATGCAAAATTTGAGTTAATGATGCTTTATCCAAAATTTTCTACAATAAAATAGATTAAATCAAATTCCCCCAACAGAGATGTCCTGTTAAAGTATCTACTCACGAGAAAATTGTCCTGTCTACATCTAAAAATGTCCTGTTTGTTCACCAAATCATCCTCAAAGTTTGTTTGTTGTTGTTGTTGTTGTTAGCATTGTGGCTAGCTGCTGTTAGTATACTGACACGTCTTGCTTCAAACTGAAGGGCATAAAACACATTGTGGTAAACTAACAGGCTCAGAATGAATTAGGTAATTGAGTAAAACATGTACACTAATGTAAGAAGTTTAAAATGAATTATTTCTGTTTGTTTGCCTTTTTTATGAAGCAAAGATCAAGCTTAGCATCTGTAACATTTTGAAGATGCCACGTTTTAATGTAATTGACCTTTCGCCGAGCCCCGCCCCCCCTTAGTTACTGTTGCTTGCTACGCCCGCCAAATATGATAGTGTGCCATAGACTTCAATGACAGAAAGAAGTACACCTATTTGTGTTCGTGACTTTTTTAAAACATTTTTTCCGGGATATCCTCTAGATCGAGGCAAAGGGGTTCACTGTGCAGCAGAGGGATTTATTCAAAACATTAAAATACGCAACGGAGGGGACATAACTCCTATGAAGGCTAATGCTACTGGTCTCTAGCTAAATCAGAGAAACCCATGATTTTTAACGTACCTCAAATGCAACAAGCACAGCCTTGTCCTGCTCTTGCACTGGTTGGTAAGTTCTCTTCCATATGTTAATAAGGTGTATTTTTCTCTATTGCAAGTATTGTTCATTTACGAGGCTATGTTAGCGAGATAGCTAAAGCTACTAGTGTTGGCTAAAGCTAAGAGGCTCGCTAAACTTAGCAACTTTAAGCACAACTTCTGCAGTTATATTCTTGCCGTGGTATAACTTCGGTCTAGTTTGTGTTTTTGCCTCTAGATCTAACAACACAGTAAGTCCAATGGTATAGTTAAACATTAGTTTTACCTTTGAGAGGACATTTGCTTCACATGTTCCATACATTTTAGCTGCTAGAGGAGCTGCCCCGAGCCGCCCGCATTGTTTAATCCATTGTAGGCACTGCTCCAGTTGTTTTCGGTTTTGGAAATGGAAAGAATACAACTCCTCCGGTCATGTTTCGGGGTATCAGTGGTCCGATTTACATAAATCTTAGGCCCATCGCTTCACCATCTTGCTTGGAGCTCAAGATCTGACGGGCCCTATTTACATAGTAACGGTTGCTACGATGTTTCATTGGACAAGAGCCGTTTTGGGGCGGGGCTCGGCGAAAGGTCAATTGTGAGTTAGCCTTTGTTATGATGCCCTCATTTGGTGTGGAAATTATGGTAATTATGGGAAACTGAGAAATCATTATAATGCCTGAGTTGCCGAATTAAAAAATAACCTTTGTCTTCTCTATATGACAAACAATGGCAAAAGCATCACCCTTTTCACTTGTTAGCAAGTATTTTAAATAATCTACTAAATTATATGATAGACACAAGTTGAACCGCATCTCTATTTCCACTAATTAAATGAAAAGTCAACGTTTTTTCTTCAACTTGTCTATAATGGATTTACATAGACTATTTGTAATTGTTGAGATAAAGTGTATTTTTATTAGGTTTCATTTCACTACGACCACAAAACTACTTGAACCCAACAAGCTGGTAATAGAGTCTGTGCATGGCTAGTAAAGTTACAGAGGCTATTACCAGTTCACTAGTGGAATTTACCATCTTTTCAACAGCAAATAAAAGCAGCATTAGCTCTTGTACCTGCCTAACATGTTTGGTCCAGATAAATGCCTTGTGCTTGGAGCTAATGTGAAAGAGCAGTCGTATAAGAGTAGTAAAAGTGTGGGCAGAGTGGAGCTGACTGAGGAGCTAATCTCTCACGTGCTGCTGCTGACTGCCACGGTACAAACACACACACAGATAGAGCACTGCACAAAATGAATGAACAGGTTTCACGTAGCAACTAACTATTTGATTGGATTTGAGTCTCTGAGTTGTTCACCACAATGTGTTTTTAGCTTTTTTAGCCACAATGCTAACAAAAACAACAACAGACAAACTTCGTGGATCTTGGTGAACAACTGGGACATTAATAGACAGGACATTGTAGTCTAATTTTCACCTGGATAGATACAATAACAAGATATCTGTGCGGAAATGTCAAAAATGTACGATAAGTTCATTCATTATCATCTTTTTTTTTTTTTACATCAGTATGTTACGATAGCCAAAGTAAATACCATGAATTTGATGGAAGCCACGTGGCTACATTTACTTTTGGTTTAACGGTAAGCTTAGGCTTCAAGTTACTAAAGTTAGTGCTAGATAGTCAGTTCGGAGGACAGAATAGCTGGTTGCCATGGTAATGAGTTTTAACTGTTGCTAACGGCCTAATTGTTATTTTTTATCTTACCTTTACCAACTTTTTCCTAACCTTAGCATCACCTAACCTTCTCCTAAACTTACCCGTTCTCCTAACTTAATCTTCGTCCTCGGACTGACTATCTAGCACTAACTTACTAAATTGGTAAATTTAGGGTTCGGGCTTGGGGTAGGTTAAAATGTACATTAAAGTAGGGTTGTCAAAAGAATCAATTCCCCGATATTAATTGATACCAAAACCGATATCAATACTCGATACTCTTTGAACAAGAATCAATATTTAAGCCCCGCCCACTCCCCCTTCTCACACGCTAAGCCCCGCCCCTTCTTCTCTCATTGGAGATGGAAATGATGACACTATCAAATACTGTTATACATAGCCTATATAATACATAAACAGCAAATGTGTCTTATAGAACAAAGCCCGGTCTTAATGTAAAGGTTCATGAATCAAGTTGATAATAACACAGAATACATTAAAATACTATTATTTTAATAATAACAAAAACATAAATAAACAAATAATTATTAAGAAGTAAAAAAAAGTTGGCACCGTGGTATCGAAATCGGTATCGAGTTTTTTTCAAGTATCGAATCGAGTTTGAAATTTTAGTATCGTGACAACACTACATTAAAGAAAATGTCACCATGTGGCATTCGTTACATCTTGACTGAAAAAAAGAGATGAAACGTACTTATCCTACATTTTTGACATTTTGGTGTACATCTTCGTTTTCTCCAGAGGCTATAATAAGAATATCTTAAATAACTTGTTGTCTTTGTTAGAAAGGGACTTTATGACCACTTTAAACATCATGCGTCATTTGAAACTTTACTTGAGTATACTCAGATGGGCGGGGATACGTGGCTGGCAAAAACACAGATTTATGATGAGATGATAATAATGAGAGAATATTGAAAATTTGCATAACTGTTTTTTTTAAAGTGACCCTTATTGACAACGGAGAACAATTTTTTTTTTTAATTTGTGAGTGCCAACAAAAACAAGCCGTGGTAAAAGCTCAAAATATCAAATTTTATACAGCCAAATCAAATGTTGTTAGTGACACTAGCCGAGTTATTGAGTCCGTTGAGTTTTACAGTGAAAGCAGGACAGTGCCGACGGCTGTGGAGTGACAAATATAGGCTAAAGAGCGAGAGGCAATGTGGGACAGCGGCCTGGTGGGATTCTGTGTGATCACGTCCCGTAGCGCACACGGGATTACAGCTGTCAGGGTTTAACTCCCGCGCACACACAGCCATTTAGTGCAGCGCTGGAGAGGTGGACATGCGTAAGGTGCCTTTGTGTGGCTGGATTTAGCTCTCAGAGGTCAACACTGGGTGACACATGACATCATTTTATGTTTCATTCAGACAGGGCAAGGGAACTGTTATTGTTTATCAATTTATGAGATGCATTTGGATTTAAAACTCATAAAAACTGAATTTTCATTCGATAAATACTTTTCAAAGCAATTTTTTTTTTTTTGTAATTGGGACCGTTAAACCTGATTTATTGGGCCTGTCTCTATCAATTATTATAACTAATCCAGGGTTTATTTTTGTTTATTTAAGGATCAATATTAGTCTAGTAGAAACAACTCTGGCAATAGTTTTCTCCAAAATATTCAAATCCAAACGACCAGACCCTAATTTTTGATGTACATATTCTCATTATTGTATTTAAAAATAGGTTATTCAATTTATTCTTTTGTTATTTATTGTTTGTTTGTTTTTTATCAACTCTAAAATGTTTTCCTGATTAAAGCAGATCTGAGACCTACTTTTAACAGAAAATCATGAAAATAATCTTTATTTAATCATGAATATATAGAGACCCCCGGTCAAGAGGCCATAGCACTAACTGCTGTGCCACCGTAACAAACAAAATACAATAGTATTGACTTGAAAAAGTGGCTCCTGGTCACTATCTGGCTTATTAGTTTGGCAGTTTTAAAAATTTTGTTCATGTATTTTATTTTAGATGAAATTAGTGTTTTACAAAAGACAAATATCAAATACAATACAGTGCATACACTATATTTTACATGCATGGAAAAACACAAAATGACTGATCTGATCATTAAACTGTGCAGTATGTTTCAAAGACATGTCTGAACATTTTCTTTGGATGGGATCAGCCTAACATTGTGTGAATCTGGGTGTGACTTGTGCTCTGTGATCTGTGCAGATGAGCTGGTAAACCGCAGGGAGCTTTCCCTTTGTGAGCTGCAGTGGCCCGGCCGGTTTGCCATGTCTAGTGTATCTGACTCATGCTTTTCACACAATCGATACAGGCAATGATTGGCTGTGGTCTGACCCTATGATGAGGTGGGGAGGACCTCTGTGGCACTGTGCTGTGGAGCTGGTGTCTGCTTTCACTCACTCTGCCTCAGAGCAGCACACACTGACAGTCACATCATGCACAAGGACGCAGAATTAGAAGGCATTTATATTGATAATTGGTTGACTTTTAGCTGTGGTTTAAGATAATATTTTTTGATAGTCATTAACTGGATTAAACAGACTTTATTATGCAAAAACATATGACAATCTTTTTTTATATAAATACAGTATTCTGCAATTTCTTTTGCTTTTTGCATTGCACAAAAAGGCATTTAGGCAGAATTTATTTTTGTAACTCTCCATCTGTAATAAATAACATTGGACTGTAGAGTTGCATTACTAATACAATAATAAAATTAGTGATTAAGTGACTAACGCTGCATTCATGTGGTTGGGACATTCATATGCTCTTTATCTTGGAAAGTTGGAATCACTGACTCCGCACTGTTAGCAGAGTTTAATCAAGCTAACATTGAGCTCTGTCATTGTTAGCCTGTCTATGCCTAGCGTTAAACATTTACTTTAGCTAGCTTATATTACACTGATCAGTGGATCTTTCTGCACAAATGCGGCTGCTGGGTGGTAAAAAGCTGCTTAAGTGTGGAATACCTACTTCACACAAACACGCTTGAGGGAACGTGTCCACAAAAATAATGAAATTCTGTCGTGCAGATCCTGGCGGTCCTCACCAGCGTATCAAGTATAACGTGAGCTTCAGTAGTATTGGTCAATAAGCTCTAAATGATTGAGGACAACACTTAAAATATCACCTGTTATTAGAAAGCAAACAATATTCTCTTTTTTACAGTATTCTCATTATTCAGTTTTTGCATATCTTTTTTTTTATCTAAAATGGTATTGCTACTCCTTGGTGCTACTAGCTTACTCCATTTAAGTCATTCTTAGAAACAGGATTAGCCTAAAATTTGTGTCCAGCACAGCTGCGAGTGGCCTTGGTTGTGAGGCAGATAGGATTACTCCTCACAGCAGGCGAATCCAATCACCACACAGCGCGTACTCTGATTAACACACGTCTTCTTCATTAACAGGATTACTCTGTCTATCCCTGCCGCTCTCTGTTTCTCTCTTTATGTATCTATCTATCACACGGGCTGTTTGTGTGTACTTTACACTCGCCGTTATGTGTCCACGACGTGGCTAATTGATATACTGATACAATCTAATGTTCTATTCAAACGTATGTCCATAAATCTAGTTCTGGTGATGTTGGGGCAGTGTTAAAGCGAGTAAGTCTTGGATTTGTATTAGCCACATCTTATCAGTCTCTTCAGTCTGAGAACTGTTCTTGAATCACGTAAAGACTGGAACCACTGGGTGCCCTTTGAACAGTTAAATGTGTGTCTTTTGAACTTTTGTGATTTTATTAATGAGTCCAGTCTTTACTTTGGATCATGTTCCAGTTTGCACCAGCACATATTGTGATATTGTGAAATAATCTAAATTGTGTGAGTTTTTCTTTGATGTGGAGGAGGTTCTATGGACAGTTTTCTAAATGCCTGTTGGGTGGGAATGTTGGACAGTCTGCATTATTGACCACTGACTGGTTCAATGTTTGTGTGTTGTGATTTTGGGCTCTCCCAAAATAAATTGAACATATATAGAAACGTCTCAAAAGGAGATGCTAGCATCTTACAAACAAGTGTTTTGATTGCAGTCATGTTCGGACATTTTCTTTTGGGCATTTTCTTTTCAGTTAGATTTAGGTCCAAAGTTACAAAAAATGGTTTAGGTTAAGGGCTTGGCATTGGTTAAGATAAAGTTTAGGATTTTGTTAATGTTCATAAATAATAATTGAACGTATATTTGCATCAATGATAGAGCTGAACGGGGGCAGCAACGCACATCAAACATAAGCAAAAAGAACAAATGACATGTTATACCCACACATTTATATACATTTAATTTGTGTGTATGTGTCTCAGTGAGATGGGGTTGGGATTTGATTGATTGTTCTATAGAAAAAGATGATGTCACGTCAGTGGGACCCATTGTCATTTTCTAAGAATAACCCTGCTCCTCACACTAAATGTGAGACTGAATCACACATACTCTAGCTCCACTTTCCCACATGTCCTACTGAGAGAAGGCAGAAGCCTGCCGGGGAGCTCCAGGCACTGAGAGAGGAGCTCTCTTTTACACTTTAGATCATAGGATCTGTCACTTGTCACAACTGAGGATGAAATGTACCTTCTGCATCAGGCTTGCTAAAGTAGTGTCTGTCTTCTTCTCTATTCAAAGTAAGTCTGCAGGTCACTAAAAGGTCTGGTCCTTGTGGGCATTTGTAAATAAACAATATGTCAGCTGCTTTCATCAGGCCTATTACTACAACCTCCACAAAACTTTTTGGAGTCTGGCCAAAAGAGTACTAAAGTCATAAATGTTTTAAATCAATGCAAAACAACTGGCTCCGTTGTATCTCATTATATGGAAGTGTGAGTATTTATTGTTAGTGACCTTTAGTCAGTGTCTTCTTCCCATAGTCCTTTGGCCCATCACGTTTGGAGTGTGGCCCAACATGCCAGTCCAGAGCAGGGAGGGAGCGCCGAGTATTTGGGTGAGGAAGGATAATCCTACTCACCCTTAAAGAGGATTGGACAATCTTACTTACTGTGATCAGTTGTGAGCTGGTGTTTGTTTCACGTCAAAAGATTTCTGCATTGAGTTTTGTTGTCAGGGATGGCCAGATGCAAGGTTTTCCATCACTAGGTTTATAACAACTGTATCTTTTTTTGTTTTTCTCAAAGCCATTAGAACATTCTGCAAGTTATGTGCAGAAAGTTAGCATTATTTGGCACTAAAACTTTGTAGCTAATCAAAAACAACAATCATATATGCAAGCATATCACCAGTCAATTTGTGTCACTCCAGCTATTTGGTCTCGTATCCCAGAACTGGAGACGGTTCTCGAAAACCAGAAAGTACAATCAGCCAATCAGCAAACACAGACGAAGAGGTGTCTTGACCGAAAACTAAGTCGAGTTGACCTTCAAGCTCAAGTCAAGTTCCAAGTTACTGACCTTCAAGGCCAAGACAAGTTCCAGGCCACTGACTCTCCAGTCCAAGTCAAGTCACTGACCTTCAAGCCCAAGTCAAGTTCTAAGTCACTGAACACTGAGTCAAGTAACTGACTTTAGTACAAGTCAAGTTCCATATCACTGACCCTCAAGTGCAAGTCAATTTCAAAGTAACTGACTTTCAAGTCCAAGTCAAGTACCAAGTCCCTGACCTTTAAGGCCAAGTCAAGTCTCAAGTCACTGACATTCAAGGACAAGTCATCTTCCAAGTCACTGACCTTCAAGACTTAGTTAATTTTATCAGGTCAAGCCGTAAGTCTTAAAACAGTGACTTAAGTCTGACTCAAGGCCAAGCCACCACTTTCAAGTCATCACCTCTGATATTACTGTAGCTCTTCTGTTTGTTGTCTTTTCTCGCTTTCTAAAGACCACCCCAGACACAGACAAAAGCTTTCCATCATGCCTCCCACTCTCCTCCCTCTAAATGCATCTCACACTTCAAACGTAACATTAAAACCACTATGATATGGCTACAGTATGTTTTATAGGCGGCGCCACATTTTTTAATTAATGTCAGACAAAGGCTTTGAGAGAGCAGGCGTTTAACAATAGCGCTGCCTCTTCCTGTTCTCGAGGCGTTGATGTTCAGGCGCAAAAATCTTCTGCTCCGACTCCCCAATGTGCAGCTTTGAAAAGGCTCTATCTGTTTTTTTCAAAGATAGATTTGCTTTAAGAGCAGTGTGCAAAAGATGTGCAAAGATTTGGGTGGTCGTGCTGGGAAGTTATGCAAAATGAATGGAGGTGTATTCAATATTATTCATCCAACTGAACTCAGTCACACTTGTCTGCAGTTTTCCCAAATGCAGCGATGTTTACTTCAACAGCAGTAGTGCCCAAACTTGTGTCTCTGGGAAGTTCATTTGGCCCACAAGGGGCATTGAGTTTGTTAGAAGTATATTTGAAGAAATTTAGTTTTTTAAAGACTCTCTTCTCTTAAAAAATATTATAAAAACCAATTGAATTCAATCAAACTAAAACAAAATTGTCCCTTGACACGCTTTAACATCATACACTTAGGTTTGCAAAAAAAAAAATGGACCACCAAACAAAGGTTCGATAAAGTCCACATAGCATTGAGCTTTACTAACCAGGAAAGTCCCACTGGACAGTAAAAAAACAACAAAAAAAAACGGTCCTATGCTGCTTTCACTGCACCAACATGAGCCACTGAGGGTCGTACTCTCAGAGTGGAGCCTGGAGCATTCCCAAGCCTCAGTGATCAAATGCGATGGGAACTTTGCATCAATGACCTTTGCACACCGATTCCATATTGCCATTAGCTTGTGTTTCTTGATTCTTTCGAGTGTGAGCGGAGTGGAGTCGAACAGAGTTGACAGCGAGGGACTGACTGTTCTGACCAATCAGAGAGGAGTTTGTAGAGTGAGCAGCGTTAGCCGAAGCTAATGCTTTGAAGACTGTTTTATGCAAAAATAAAGACTTTTGAACAGAAAAAAGACGATGATGTGGAAATAGTTAAGAAGTTTGTTTGTGTTTGCATTGCGCTATGGAAAAATAGCTTTCTAGCCTGCTGTACCAATGAAGCGGACACTGGGGCTGATTAGCAACAGCTACAAGTTAGCAATACCAATACCCTCTTTTAAGCCAATGATCAGATAAGAGGAACGATAAAAAAATAAATAAATACTGTTCCTCACCTAATACTGTCGTGATCCCCTGACAAATCCAGTGAACTTTATTTGTTGAGACGATTGAATTAGCAAAGCAAGGCTGGTATGTGCTAGCATTGACTGTTTCTTGTTTGTCAAGGCAAAACACTCTAAAATATTGTAAATCTTGTGCTTAATACATCCAGCATAATCAAACTTCGGTGCATTAAAGAAAAACTTAGCAGAGACTTAGCAGTGAAGTGAAATAAAGGCCAAAAGGTGACAATAGACCGGAAGTAGTTTGTTGTTTACTTCAGCCTGACCATCATGTCACAACAAATGATTTTATCTCCAGCCCATTTATGGCACACACCATCTCTTTGCATTGTCACTATGCTGGCAAAAAATTATATTTTAAAATATTACTTCAGGGATTTGGGTAGGTTAGGTTTAGGATTAGGGATCGATTAAGTTAAAATGGTTATGCTAACCAGATAGTGCATACGTTGAAGAGACTAAAGAGCACAACGCCACAATCAAGAACAAACAAGACTAACCTCACAAAGAAAGTATATTCCAGATAGGATTTATATTGATTTATATTTTTATTTAAAAAAAACATGTGCTATGGATTTTTTAAGGAAACAAAAGTATGTAATTTTGCCGACTGTAAAAATGAGCAGCCCTAAACAGTGCAGAAAATCATATTACCAGTGTGTAAGAAAGCAAAGAGAAGACACAAAACTCCACCTGCAGAAGGCAGAGTGCTGAATAGTGTTATTTATTGGAGGAGTGCTTAGTGGGAAGAAATGGGAGCAAATAATTCAGCCATGACATAGTATACTATATTTTCACTTAGGAAATGTGTTTTAAAATAGAAAGCAAAAGTAAGCACACACAGGGTCAAGCTAAGGTAAAGCCAGGCACTATAGAGGCAAGAACTTTAAATCAGTCTATGTGTTTGTATTGCAGGTTACTCTTGCTGGGAAAGGAAGAAGTCAAATAATTGGCATAATGCTGTGCACAAAGTGGCGTCAAAAGTTATAGATTTTTTATGCTACTACTAGAGTTAAGCCTATTCATTATTGTTTGGGGCAGATATTTAAAAAAGATTTGTATATTGACCATATCAGCTGTCGGTCTCAACTTTGGCCAATATCTGATTAGGAAGTACTTTGGGCTTTACCTCTGTGGGAAAGTCACACTCACAGTGATCTGCTGAGCTCTGAGTTGGTTTGGAGAGAAACAATAAGATTTCTTTTATCTCTCTCTATTTCTCTGTAGTTTTGATTTTATCATGAAAATGTCTTTAAGTTTTATTCTTGTTCTATGACTTTGGCTGCAGGCTTTAATAAGAGCTTGTTTGTTTGTCTTTCATGAAGCTATGAAATGGTTGTTTTTTGGGTCAAAATACAATTGAGCGTCACTATTTTGTTTTGTTTTGTTTTTTGTCTTAGGCATATGAACATTTTTCCCCTTTACATAGCACAAGTTGCCATAGTCAATGGTAATCCATACATTTTTTTTATTATAAAAAGTGTGTTTTTGACAGGTGAAGCATGTAATACTAAAAGTTCAAAACCTTTAGCTCAGGTTCAAAACCGTACGCTCACTACATTCATTCCTGCTCTAAACTAAAATAAACTAATCGGCCTCATAAATTGGCCTTTTTGAAAATCGGCCATTGATATCAGCATCGACTGACAAAATTCTAAAATATCAGTAACAGCATCGGCCAAAGAAAAACCCATTGGTCGATCTTTACAATGGATCGCTCTTATTTTTCTAAGGGAATTGGAGATATGATACTAATTTTAGTCACAATTAAGGTTTAAGATTGCATTGTCTTGAACATATTTTATGTAGTTCTTTACTTTTAAAACATATTGTTATGTGTGCATTTGGTGCAGCAAATCTGTGTTTGCTTTGTAGTATTGAAACAATGGATGACAGAGCAGCTCATCTACATTAAAACGAATGGTTTGTTTACTATCTGGAGGTCTGTTAGTGAGTGTTCCCACGGAGGCCGGCTGTATTTCTTAATATTCATTTGTCAGTGTTGGTTTACCTTGATCTTATTTGCTAAAAAGGAGACCCATGTAGGCTTAGAATGCAGTTTCTTAGAATGTTGTTTTGAACTGTACATGCTTTGAGCCTCACACAAACTGGTGCTGTTGACATGTGCTTCACCTGCACAGCTGCAAACATAAAAACATCCCATTGAGACCCTTCACTGCCTCCATAAAAATATTATTGAGCAATAAGTTCACAGCGGCCATTTCAGGACAATGACACACAAGAACAGCGAGGCTACTGTGACTGTCAGGAAATGTTCGGATTTTCTCGGAGGTAAACCCACGCCATTGACAAAACGTGCCCAAAGCTTCAATCTTGTTTATCCCATTGGATTTCACAAACAAACAAAACGCTGCTGATGTTTCAGACAGAAATACAGAACTGTTGAACTGCTGATTTGCTGTCAGATGTTTGTGCTTTCAAATGATTCAAGTTTGACACGTTTAATGACTCATGCAATCTACAGCAACATCCAGTTGAGAGAGCGAGGCATAGTCTGAAGTTACAGGGAGCTGTGTGATTGATCAGAACAGATATGGGGAACTTGGGTTAGGAGTGGCTGTTGATGTTGCTGTTTGCCTTAATGCATCAGTAATGTTGATCTTGCAGCCGATGTACACATAAGGTTAGGGAGTGAGCTGGGAAGAATATAATCACAATTGTATCCATCATATCTATCTTCACTGCCTGCTCACTTCTCCTAACTCCTCCCATATACTCATCTCCTAATTCCTCCCACACTCATCACTTCACTTTTATTAAAGGGTCTTTCACACCAACACCTCCCCCAGTCGCTGTCGGCTGTGATGTAATGATTGATGAAAATGACAAAACATAAGATGCACGCAAGTAGTTGTCAAACCCTATGGCGAACAGACGTTTCTGATCACGGATTGAGCTCAACTTTATTTCCCGCCATGGTCCAGTCTTTGTACTGCGGTGGCTGCAACTCCTCCATCTTTGTTTTCTTTTGTCCAAACAACAGCTATTCTCTTTCGTACTTACTGTATGTCTTGTTGGAACCCAGGTAAACACCAACAGTCCATACTTGACTAAATACTGTTTTTCCGTAAGCATCATTTCCGGTTTTCCAGCGCACTGATTTGCTTGTTTGCTCTTAGCCAAGGACCAATCAAACCACTAAATACGCTGCAACTGGCGACTACTGGCGCCTCACACTCTACAAGCAAGTCTTCCAAAACATGACCTGCTCCGTGCTCCTCTGATCCCCGACAACCACATTCACACCAAACACACGTGAGCCGCTTGTTAGCAAAAGTTGCCAAATACAGGCGACCTTCGCCTTGGCGTGAAAGACCTTTAGGTCCTCGTATACTCGTCTCCTCACTTTTCCTAACCCTTCCCACACTCGTCTCCTAGCTCCTTCCACACTTACCTCCTAACTTCGCCTAACAGCGGACTCGCATCGAAAGCGATAAGCCTGCCCACTTGAGCCCAGGTCGCTGTTGCGCTGTCTCCAGCCCTTTAGGGGAAGTTTTCAGAGGGAGGAGGTAATTGGGGGTTCTTTGAGTGCTTCGACCAATGTCGTGTTTGTGTCAGTGAAAATGTGTTCACTGAGTGCTTGTCGCCTCATCGATGTCGCTCTGAATTTGGTGTGACTTCGCTGTAACTCTTCCCAATCGTCTCTTATCTCCTCCCACATTCATCTCCTTTCTTCTCATAACTCCTCCACGAACATTCTTAGCTCTCCCACATTTGTTTTCTTAGTACTCCTAACTCCTCCCTGACTTATCTTTTTGCTTTTGATAAACAAAAGAGATGTATAATTTTGCTCTGGATCACAAGTTTTAAAGAATTGGTGGTGATCTTTCTATTTAAAACCCCAACCAAACAAATGACAAAATCTTGTTTTCTCTTGTCCTGTAAGTTTAGGTTGTGTTCTTTTCTTACTCATCAAAGACATATGAATAAACTTGTGTTGTTTAGACCTTCACACTGACTGCAAGTGACACTTCCTCTGCACTTTCCTATTGCACCTGATTGAAATATTACTCCATTCAGCCTCTGTGCTTAGTTAAGTGCTGTGTTGCTGCGCGGACATGCTTCATAGCGTTCAATTTACTGACTGAATGAGCAGCACACAAACAGTCTATAGGTGAGGCACGTAACCCAACACAGTGATGGTAGAAAATGCAGCCTTGGATCGATTGAGACGTCACTTCTTTATACCACAGCGAGGATGACTGGTGACCGCAAGTGAGATGTAGGGCCCACTTGGAGTTGAAATGATTTGAGCTCAGATCTAAAGTGCACAACCCACTCAGACAGCTGTGTTATTGAGACAAAAAGCCTTCTTTTTCTTCACACATGTCTGCATCATTTCATTGACACTATAATAGTAGCAAACTGTAAACTTTCTACAGCTTAACGCAATTGTCTACCCTCACTGAATTTAACCAGATAAGTTTCAGTCTTTGTCTTAGGTCATTCCTCTGAGCACTATGATTTTCTCCACCAACCAACACATTAGGGAAAATCTTTAATCTACAGTAGTTCTCCGTCAAATTCTTTTCATTCCTGCTATAGTCAGTTCGCTGGACTGCAGACATTTCCCAAAAGCAGGAAGAACAGTTGTCCAACCGGAGCGAAGTGGTGTGTTGTAGAACCAGTTCAAGCTGAGAAACCAAAGTGTATATATGTGCTCCTCCTCTGAATTCGTGTCAAATGTTAACTTACAAAATTATATTGTAGCCGAAGTTTCAATTTGTAAGTTTACCACACAGAAATGGTAATGAGTACTAACACAAATGTTTATGGTCTACTTCCTGGACTATAAAACAATCAAAAAGCAGTGGTTAATTAAAAAAGTAGCCGTCTACCGTGAAACAAATGAACCCTTATAGTCCACAAACTGAAATGAAACCGGCTGATGCATCATGCAGGCTAAGCCTAGAAGAAGATATATAGACAGGTCTCTATCCACTACTACAGACAAGTTAACTCAGTAGTGTTAGTGGAACGGATCAAATGCACGGAAGAATAAAGTTTATTCTAATCTAAGAGTTCCAAACTGTGTCTCACTACAGTGGCCTGTGACATCATGCTGGACTGCCCTTATTACAGCTAACTGTCAGATTTCTAACACCTGCTGCAGATATCTGTTCTGACCAATCACACTGCGGACGCAACCAGAGCTTAGGACAGGGGTCTCAAACTCAAGGAGCTGAGCCGAAATAATCAAAGTTGAGTTGGTTGGGGGCCGCATTTTAAAATACAAGACATTATTTGTTGTATTCTATAAATAAGACTATAGACTATATAAAGCCTAGTTTATTTTCTAATACTTCCACATAAAGTATTTTACATTTCATTTTATAGATACACAATTGACAAAATTAATAAAAGTGGGTACCCATGGTCCAATTGTTCTCCCAGAAGTTTTATAGTCACATCAATATCAATAATAATCATCATCCTGGGGGCCACATGAAATCATCTGGCGTGCTGCATTTGGCCTCCGGGCCGCCAGTTTAAGACCCCTAAACTTTAGAGCTTTACTCTTTATGGGCAATATTCCTATGCCAATCCAATAGAGTCTCAGAAATGTGTAGATATACTACAACATGTTAAAAGTGTATCATGAGCACATTTCTACCTCTTTTTTGCGTGTCAATTATACGGCATCTCTATTACAGGCTGTGAAAGACGTCTTAGCTTCTTTTGACAAGGGTTATGGTTGAAGCCATGTGGGGACATTTTCTTTGGGTATAATGACTAAGTTTAGGTCTGAAGTTACAAATGAGTAAGTTTAGGTTTGGAGCTTGGAGTTGGTTAAGATTAGAATTTTCTTAATATCAATTTATTTGCAAAAAGGAGAAAACATGGTATACATACACATTTAATTTTGTGTGGTACATACACATTTTAGTGACATTGGGCTTGCCAGTCTGCATGCATTTTTGATAAAGTTATAATGTCAAATTACCATTTTTCTTTTTCAAGCAGTTGTATGTTCAAAATGACAATTTTCTTGCCTTCTTCTTTTAATGATCATCATGTGTTATGGTTTGTAACAGCCAGATTTAACACAATGTCTGATATTTTTTTTATTTACCTCAAAGCTAAACCCAGTGTTTGTGCTGATGGTTCCTTTTGATAAATCTATTACAGCATTACTTACAAAACTGCCACAAAAGCCCAGCAAATTCTTAAAAGAGTCGGCACTTTGATCTATTCAAAGTCCTTGAATCGAAAATTGATGTCTACCCTTTTGAACCTAAATGATCTTCTTCAGGGATAGTCTTTATGTACACGGCATTCAAACTAAGGTAGAAAATTCTCCAACAATGCACACACAAGCCCTTCTGATCAGCAGCAGAAAACCTTATAAACTTCTGTAACTGCACAAATGCGAGACGGTGACGCAGCGCGAGAAGTCTTTGTGGCATTGTCCTCGCTGACAGACAGGAGACATCTGGAACTGGGAAGTTTTGATTTGTTTGGTCGAAAAACAACACTCAGTCAGACAGTCTGCCTATTCAAATGCCCTGTCAGTAACCGGCGCTGGCTTTCTCATAAATGCCTTTCTCTTCTTTGTATTCAATCAGCTGTCATGGATGCTAACAGTCAGCGCCGCAGTGAAGCCGCGTGCTAGGTGTGATTACTGATCCTGTCACAGAGAGCACAGGCAGGCACCGCAAAGGGACGACTGAGCAGAGGAGATACAAAGTCATTCGGAAGACATTTTATACTCCCTACACAAGACTGAAAGAATCTTCTGAAAGCGTCGTGTCTCTGGTCAGTTATTTAAGGCTCTGTACTGATTGGCTCCGGTACAGATAGAGTGTCAAATTGAATGTTAGAATGTCCGTTTTAAATCAAATAAATTGTTGTTGTTGATTTAGCAAACAGAAACATTAAAGTATTTGTCAATACCGCAGAAACAAAGAGAACCAGAGTCCAGAGGGAAATGACTCATCTGGCAGGACGAGTACAGGTTCATCTTTGCAGTGTCCCATTGTTCCTTAAACATTAAAGTAGCTCTCTTGTTGATTATTAGCATTTGTTTAGGTCTTTCTTGTGTACCGACACAACTTAACTCAACTTACGCTGGCTTCTGCTGAAAATCTTATTCAAAGCGTTCAGCTATTGCCATATTAAAGCAGAAGTAACATTTTTACCTTGCTGAATGTCTTTGTAAGTCTCTGTAATAATGGTTACATGTGTATTTATAGGGCTTTTGAAGCATTTGTCGGCTTTTATTTATTATTGCACGCCATTCAACTAAAGACAGTGAGAAATTAAATATGGGCTAGTTTAATATACCTACATGACAATATGTTTGTTGGGGGTATATATAATTTGGATAACATGTGCTATGGGTTTATGAGAGCTGTGAAGCTGGACAGACTTAAATATCTTCTTCTGGTTTTGCAAATTAAAAATCAGGCGGCCAGTGCTAATTCAAAATGCCTTAAAGACCCATTTGTAACTATTTAGTCAAAAGACGGACTTAAATATAAGCATGTTTTTTATTACACTAAAAAATAAAATGGTTTCTTACTTTGAGCAGGCTTGCATGGCCATAAAATGGAGTCTTATGTGATTAATATATCTGTATGGTTTTAACTTTCTGTTTCCACTCCTTAACCAGGGGTTCTTAATCTTTTTGACCTTGAGGCTTGAATATTCATGTAGAAAGTAACCTGGAGCACAATCTCATATTAGGTGTATTGTGGTTTACTGATTTGTGGCCCTCAAGGAGATGCTCGCGGCATAACTTTGAGCCCCGGCCAATGGTGAAGAATCACTTCTCTAAACAGTGTCACTTTAAAACTTTATCGTGTAACTTTTTAGCAAAAAATAGACTTGAACAAAAGTATTGTTTTTTGTTTAAATACATTGTTGCAAATTATTAATAAAAAATGGGTTTTGCTCTGAGCAGGCTTACATTTTTTTTAAATAGAGTGTTTTGTGGTGAGGTTGACCTCCTCTTCCTCCTCTGTTTTTAGCTACAATATCAATAATACACTTTTTATTTCAATAGGATAATGCATTTACAACTCACTTTAAAGGGAACCAATTGCTTTTTTTCTGTTAGGAATAAACTATAATATATGCAGATCGATAATTTACAGAAAAATGATGTAAAACTACAAAACTGATAAGCCTCGCCTCTTCACTACAAAATTTTAATGTAACAAGCAGCAGAATTAAAATGTTTAAATTTTATTGGTGTGGGTGTGTGACTATTTTGAACCATATATGCTTCACTATGAATCTGAATATTTTGAATAATGACAATTAAATACAAACAAGTGGGCGGGGCTAGGTGGTAGGTGAGGACAGGGCTTTTCTGAACTCTCAGTCATCAGCTGCAAGACAATAGAAGATTACTCAAACACGGAGGAATCATTTTTAATACAACTTTACGTAAATAATGACAGTTATAAGGTTATTTATTAAGTATTGTGTGACGTCCTGTTCAAAGTGTCAAAGAATATACTGTACTTCATTTCCCTTATGTGATGTTGCAGTGAGAGTTATTAGTGGGAAATGCAGTCTGCTGAGGAGGAGCTGTTCAGTGCACATTATGTCAGGATGTGTGGAGATGAAGTGAAAATAACAGCTTTATGTAGTGGCAGAGAGCCTTTTGAAGTCTGTGGATGGAGGAGGTGGAGAAAAGCTGTCACAGCATCGTTCAAAGAAACTCACACTCAAATTAGAATGTCCACACAACATTTCACTACGTCTTAATAGAAGTCTTGCAGCAGTCAGTTTGCCCAAGGTAGAATTTAGTTATGCTATATTATTATTAGGGACAGTGCACAAAAAACATATAAGAAGAGAGATACTTGTGCCAGGTTATAGCAAAGTTGCTCATTTCCAGCTGGAGTCCCTTGACAGGTTGTAAAAAATAGTACACATGTCAATAAAATACATATTTCCGTACAAAATTGTGTTAGTATATTCACTCATCCCGTAATGCTATTTCTAAAACTACTTAATGCACTTCTACAAGACTGTCATACGCATCCAAACCCTACACTATTTAAATTATTTACAAATCCTAATATTACACTCATGCATACATATATCTATATACAGTACATCCATAGACATATAATTAGTACACGCGCAGTTTGACTCTGATGCTATCAAACACTTAGCATCTGAGCTAGTCCGGTATGTTTTGAAGAACTCTGGAACGTTCTCCTGTTTGTTTTCCTATAGCCGTTAGCATTGGCCTGCAAAATACGCAAATTATGAAAGACGTGGAGAGTGTTAGCTAGTACAAACCTACTGACCACATTTAGCAAAGGTCAGGGCCTCGATGCAACTTACTGTTGAGTTGATAAACTTTTTAGTGTTTTATGATAGGCTAAGTTTGTGTATAAAACTGCTAATGGCTAGCAAACTTCAAATAGACATTTCTAAACTAGTTCATCATTTCAGACTCTCTGAACACTAAACGTCCTTCTATACATGTTACTGTGAGAACAGCAGAAAAATGACATAAACATCTCCAAATAAAAGTTGTACATATAGCTTCACTTCTCTGTGGAAGAGTGTCCAGGACAGGACTTGAAGTTTGAATGGCATTTTCTGCCTCTAAATGTATCAATTTGGGAAACATAGTAACATTACCAATGTAGTTTACTAAAGCTGCATAAGACACAAATCAGTCTGTTTTGCTCATGGTTTTGCTGAATAGTTCGTTTTAGCTATGTTTTATCCATAAAAGTGCAACTTCTGCCATTGTGTTCAACTATGCATCATCACATCTACCAGAGAAATATGGCGTTGCGCTGTTCATGTTCTGATTGCGCGTCTACTGTTTTAATGTTTATGTATATATCTGCTTTAAAAATGATGTCATCACAATAGGTTGTTGCCTTGAAACGTAATAGGTTGAGGAATAAAAAATACATCAGAACCATTCGTTTCATCAAATTTATGTTTCCAGGCCCATGAAAATGTGTTTCTAGTCATTATAACCTGTCACCACATGCACTTTCATTTTCAAAATAAAAAAATATATTTAAAAAAAAGTCACAACTTGGTACTTCTTCCTTCATCTTTGCTGTCTTTTCACACACGTAATTCTCGTGCCACTGAACTGCTGTGACTGCAGTGCTAAACTCTCCCTGTTCTTTGCTGTTGCAGGTGTAAAGGAGCGTCTCACTATGGACTCTCGGCAGACAGGAAGCGGCGCTCTCAGGAGGGAGAATGCACAGACAGCACATCGGAGCTCACCATCGCCACACTGCCCAACGATGGCCCCGCCGCAGCCGTGGCTCTGCTCTCGGACGAGCCGGGCCTGGTCAACCCCGCCTTCGACCCCAGCATGGAGGACAACAGCCAATCAGGGAGCACCACCAGCCTGGCCGCCCGCTCCAGCTCCAAGAAGAGTGAGTGTGAGTGATTGTGTCTGCGTGTGTGTCGTGGTGAGCTCGGTTCTGTCAAGTCAAGTTTGTCTGACCGTATCGTTCAATGTGCAGATTGTGTGTCCTTTAAGATCAGGAAGAGTATTTGTTTATGTTGTTAGCATTTGGATAATTATAGTTATCATGCTGACAGGGCTCAACTTGTCTTGGCTTTTAAACTTGTGCAAATGCTCCATTACTTGGGCTGGGCGATCTTGAAAAAAATATAATCACGATTTTTTTTTCCTCATAGTTATCAATCTTGATTTTCAATTTGATATTGTTTAATCTTTTCAGAAACAAAAAAAAAAAAATGGGCACAGACAAAAACTTTTAATATTTCCTATTTATTAGATTTTTAGAAAATGATGTATGAATATTCTGCCTCAATTAGTTCAGTTTCCAATCTTTTGATTTAAAGCATACCACCAAATAATTGACGATTCGATTCAATCTCGATTTCTCGAGCCATATTCAGGACACATTGTGGTAAATAGCGCGGAAACTCGGCATGCATTCGGTGAGTGAGCCAAACAAAAGTTTTACATTAAATTTTAAGATTGCAAAAATTAGCATAGTATCTTTAAATCATCAGACAAAACCCCCAATCCAGATTAGCTATGGAGCTTAACAGTGAAAGATCGCCCTGGTTCTGGAAGAATTTTGTTATAGTGTCATAGGCTTTTCGAAAAATTCAAATATTAAGAGTTTAAAGACATATCGCGGGCTAACCAGCTATGTGCTAACTCAGATCCATAGCGCGACTGTTTTCAGTCTAAAAAGCACAACTAGAACTTAAAATTCGACAAAATGTCGTAGTTTACAAAGCTGAAAAAACGAGTTTTAAACAAAAATGTCTTATGCTCCTGACTCACCACATAGCTGCTTAGCCCTGAGGACGTTTCCAAACTTTTAATATATTTTTTTCTCGAATCCCCTATGGCAATTTAACATGGGGTCCGAGATTTTGGAACCAGCAAGTGGGTGGTCACTGTTGAGCTCCATTGTCCAATAGACGTACGAGAACAAGCGCACATTATCCTCTTTATGTTCTATGCAAAACAAGAAGCAGCACAAAGATATTAAGCAGTTTTATAAGCTCAGTAATGACTTATGGTGCGTTCAGACAGACAGCGTTTAAGCATCCAATTTCAAGCATTGAAGCAAAGTTTAACGCAGAATATTTTCAAAACTGACTCCTCAACAGGCGCCCTAAATACCCTAAAGCACATCGAGGCGTCAAGGGACAAAGACACTTTTACGCCCAGACGTGCTTCTTTGCGTTCCCGCTTTTTTTTTTTTTGCAAAAGGCTTTGAGAGAGAGAAATAAGGGGGGAGGGAAAGAGAGAGATAGAGGCTTGATGCCTTTTTAAAAAACGTAGTTACCCGATAGCACAACTTTCTTCTCCTCCAGGCAGTTCTTGTCTCTGTCCTCCTCCACTGCTACGTCCTCCTGCTGTGGTTTAAATACAATAAACAAGCATGTTCAATAGATCCATGTTAGTACATTGTCAGTCCAGATCATGTCCCGTTTTATTTGTTTTGCCGTGTCACCAGATTTTCAGAGCAATGAACGACCAAGCCTTTGAAAAAGCCCCAAAACAAGCAACTTTTCTTTAAAAAAAGTTATAAAGACTTCAGTAAACAGTGGTTGTTTCCTCTTGATGTGAGAACAGCAGCATGTTATACGTCCCAGGAGAGCAGTGTCTGATTGGTGAACGCAGGCGTTCGACGCTTGAAAGTTCAGCAGTGCCCATCTCTCGTATCGACGCCAAATGAGACGACCAAAGCGTTCGCCGCTGGTATACTTTGCAAGACGCAGGTTTACGTTGACTTAACATGTAAATTGGGTGGTTTGGATTTCAACGCAGTCCCATCTGAACGCAGCATTATACCGAGGCCCTGTCCTCGCCTGATGTGTTTGATAAGTTTGCACCAATTGACACTCTTTAGAAAATTCATAACATGTTTTCTGCAGGCTAATTAGCTAGCTGATAAATGCTACAGCTTTAAAAAAATAACAATTTACAAAACAAATAGAGTGGATCGAGTCATAGAAGTATATCATATGCCTAGAGTCCTTCATGCAAATTAGCACAAAGTAATGCCACTTAGGTGCAGTTTGCTGTGAGTCTGTAGTTGTCATCTCTTTGTTGATAATCTTTGTTGATAATTAATTAACACAAATTACACAAAGATCTTTATCAATGTTATCACAACTCACCTCTACTTTTCCACAATTTCCATATAGTCATGCTCCTCAATGGATTTGTACGAGCGTAGCTTTTTTTTTGTGTACACTAGGTTTTTCCACCAAAGACAAGTATATATCAGGCCACTGAATATCGGGACAGTTATTAACGTCATGCTAACATTCAATAACTGTACATGGATGTGGGAGTCTCTTGCCATTCATTAGAGTCACTGTAATGCATCTACTGCTAGAAAAGCATTGGACAGCTGCCATACTGCACGTGCAACTGTCTACCAGCATTTGCTTAATCTTGCCTCTGTAAATGGTGAAAAACTGAACACATAATACAACAAAAACAGTCTGAAATCAATAATAAAAAACACACACAAGCTTTTTGGTCCGAGCTCATTTTGTCTGCTGAGGGACATAGTTACACCAACATAGCATTTCTCCAACCCCGGATACAGTCATTGTTGCCCCTAACAATCCCTGATAGAAATCCTATCAGCCAATTAGCTGCTGTGCCTTGTTTTTTTTCCACCAATCTATAAAGGTTCTCTTTGTGTGTGAAGGCGAGGGGGAAACAGCGGAGGAAAGTCAGCGAGAGGGCAGCGCATTATGCAGTCAAGGAGAAGCAGAAGGAGACAGGTTAAATATAGCTGCGGAAAGTGTGTATTAATGTCCAGTGACGCGCGAGGCTGCTCCCCTCAATTTCAATATTTCTCACCTGTGAAACTAATGAACATGTATTATTACAACCCCCAAATAAACAATCTTAAAGTGACACTAAGGCGGACAATCACTTTTCCACTGTCCAACTTATTAGCTCCCACATGTCATCACATAGTCACTATTCAAATGCATTTATTTTAGCCTGCAATTAGGACTTCACAATATCTTTCACAGGCTGCAAAGTGAAACTGAAGTGGATTACCCAAGCACAGCCAATCAGAGTGTTGCTTTCTGCTATCTATGCTAAATTGTATTTATTTGTATTTGAATCAGACAGTGCATACAAGTCTGATAGACTAAGTCGGCAAGAGTGGATCAGAACAACAGCTTTCTCACTCACTGCTCAACAACTACAACAATAAATGTGGACTTATGGAAATATACTGTGCTAACTATAGAAACAAAGACATGAAGAAGACTAAAGCGACCCAACCGTCCAAGTTTGTAAATATATCCAACAATGCTAACGGTAGTTGCAGGCTAAATGTTAGCATGGTGCTTACATGATGCTAGCCTTGTCTGGCGTTTTTAACATCTACAGAAGAATGTGTTTACTTTTCTGAGAATCTGAAGAAGATTTTTACTTTCTGAGATCACACCTGTTCAACAACATTCAGTAAGACTAGTAAAAAAATATTTTTCCCAAATCGTCCAGCCCTACTGGAAAAACATTTTCGCTCTTTCAAGACATTTCCGGTGAATTAACAGTACTTAAAGCAAAACAAATTTAAGTTAAATCACAACTGAGTCTTATTTGATGTTTTTGATTTGGCGATATCTTGTTTGTTTATTATTCTTCAGTCAGTGGCAATTGTCAAAAGTAGACAAATATAGTAAAATATGGCTAACATAAAGCAGTATTCTATAATTCAGAAAAGTACACAAATTGTTTTGAAGATGTGAAACTTCAGTAGGCGGTACTAGCACTATGTTAGCATTTAGCTCACATTAATAGACATTATTTCATTCGTATTAGATAGCATTAAGCTCACATTAGATATCATTTATCTTGCAATACGCTATTGGATGGTATTTAGATCGCATTAGGTAGCATTTGGTCTTAAATGTATTGGGACACACTTCCCTTACACGTGAAACACGCAAAACCGAGTGCTAGGGCCAAAAACGACTGCAAGTGTGAGAAATGGTACAGGGCCTAAGTTTGCATCATTAGATAGCATTTAGCTTGCATTATTAGATTAGAGTATTCCAAGATGGCGCCGAGGCAGGGCGCTCTGGTGTTTCTGTGCGTCGTGTTTTGTTTGTTTTTGTCCGTAAATCGTGTGTCAGCGTGCTCTTACACTCGTGAAGAGCTCTTAAACATCAGAACGTCAACTCCGTCGGACCTACTGCCAGTCTTTTTAGTGGCTGCGGCAGATTTGGCCAACTTTTTAACGAAAAAAGTGAGACGCCGTAGGAGAGGAAAGAGAGCGGGGGTGCTCGTGCGCCTGCGGAGACGCGGCTCTCGCTCGCCTTTACCTGGGATTTTCCTCTCGAACGTCCGCTCGCTCTGCAACAAGACGGACGAACTCACGCTGTTGATGAGGCGAAACAAAGACTTTTCCACCTCTTGTGTCTTGTGCTTCACGGAAACATGGCTCAACGAGCAGATCCCGGACCGCGCGCTTCACCTGGAGGGTTTCCAGCTCCTCCGCGGGGACAGACAACGGGACTTATCCGGAGGAAAGACAAAAGGTGGAGGGGTCTGTTTTTACATTAACAACGCCTGGTGTTCGGATGTAACTGTGATCTCCCAGCACTGCTCTCCTGCTCTGGAATACCTCTTCATAAACTGCAAACCATTCTATTCTCCACGTGAGTTCGCTTCATTCATTCTTGCGGCTGTCTACATCCGCCAAGCGCGGACGTGCACGAGGCTCAACGTGCACTCGCGGAGAAGATTTTATGTGTGGAGCGGTCCTTTCCGGACTCTCTAGTTATCATCCTCGGGATTTTAACAAAGGGAATTTGAGCCAGGAACTACCCAAGTACAGACAGTTTGTTAAATGCCCGACAAGAGAGCAGAACACGTTGGATCACTGCTACACAGTGGCCATACCTGCTTGTCAAAGCCTGATCCCGTCAGATCTCAGAAGCTAAGCAAGAAAGGGCCTGGTTAGTACTTGGATGGGAGACTGTTAGAACACCAGGTGCCACAGTGGGACGACAGGAGTAGATTGTCGTTGTGTCCTTGGGCAAGACACTTAACCCACACTGCCTCAGTGTCTGCGTACACTGGGTGAGTGGATGCTAGATTGTAAAGCGCTTTGAGTGCCTGGAAAGGTAGAAAAGCGNAATTTATAGTTAGGCTGCTGACAGGGCTCAACTTGTCTTGGCTTTTAAAACTTGTGCAAATGCTCCATTACTTGGCTGGGCGATCTTGAAAAAAATTATATCACGATTTTTGTTTTCCTCATAGTTATCTTGATTTTCCAATTTGATATTGTTTAATCTTTTCAGAAAACAAAAAAAAATGGGCACAGACAAAAACTTTTAATATTTCTCATTTATTAGATTTTTAAAAATTATGTATGAATATTCTGCCTCAATTAGTTCAGTTTCCAATCTTTGATTTAAAGCATACAACCAAATAATTGACGATTCGATTCAATCTCCGATTTCTTAAGCCATATTCAGACACATTTGGTAAATTAGCGCGGAACTCGGAATGCATTCGGTGAGTGAGCCAAACAAAAGTTTTAAATTAAATTTCAAGATTGCAAAAATTAGCATAGTATCTTTAAATCATCAGACAAAACCCCCAATCCAGATTAGCTATGGAGCTTAACAGTGAAAGACCGCCCTGGTTCTGAAGAATTTTGCCCCAATGTTATAGTGTCATAGGCTTTTCGAAAAATTCAAATATTAAGAGTTTAAAGACATATCGCGGGCTAACCAGCTATGTGCTAACTCAGATCCACAGCGCGGTTGTTTTCGGTCTAAAAAGCACAACTAGAACTTAAAATTCGACAAAATGTCGTAGTTTACAAAGCTGAAAAACGAGTTTTAAACAAAAATGTCTTATACTCCTGACTCACCACATAGCTGCTTAGCCCCGAGGACGTTTTAAACTTTATTGTAATTTTTATCGAATCCCCTATGGCAATTTAACATGGGGTCCGAGATTTTGGAACCAGCAAGGGGCGGTCACTGTTGAGCTCCATTGTCCAATAGACGTACGAGAACAAGCGCACATTATCCTCTTTATGTTCTATGCAAAACAAGAAGCAGCACAAAGATATTAAGCAGTTTTATAAGCTCAGTAATGACTTATCAGATCAGACAGACAGCGTTTAAGCGTCCAATTTCGAGCGTTGAAGCAAGTTTAAAGCAGAATATTTTCAAAACTGAATACCCTAAGCACGTTGAGGCGTCAAGGGACAAAGACACTTTTACGCCAGACGTGCTTCTTGGCGTTCCCGCTTTTTTTTTTGCAAAAGGCTTGAGAGAGAGAAATAAGGGGGAGGGAAAGAGAGAGATAGAGGCTTGATGCCTTTTAAAAAAAACGTAGTTACCCGATAGCACAACTTTCTTCTCTTCCAGGTAGTTCTTGTCTCTGTCCTCCTCCATTGCTACGTCCTCCTGCTGTGGTTTAAATACAATAAACAAGCATGTTCAATAGATCCATGTTAGTACATTGTCAGTCCAGATCATGTCCCGTTTTATTTGTTTTGCCGTGTCACCAGATTTCAGAGCAATGAACGACCAAGCCTTTGAAAAAAGCCCCAAAACAAGCAACTTTTCTTTTAAAAAAGTTATTAAAAGACTTCAGTAAACAGTGGTTGTTTCCTCTTGATGTGAGAACAGCAGCATGTCATACGTCCCAGGAGAGCAGTGTCTGATTGGTGAATGCAGGCGTTCGACGCTTGAAAGTTCAGCAGTGCCCATCTCTCGTATCGACGCCAAATGAGACGACCAAAGCGTTCGCCGCTGGTATACTTTGCAAGACGCAGGTTTACGTTGACTTAACATGTAAATTGGGCGGTTTGGATTCCAACGCAGTCCCATCTGAACGCAGCATTATACCGAGGCCCTGTCCTCGCCTGATGTGTTTGATAAGTTTGCACCAATTGACACTCTTTAGAAAATTCATAATATGTTTTCTGCAGGCTAATTAGCTAGCTGATAAATGCTACAGCTTTAAAAAAAATACAATTTACAAAACAAATAGAGTGGATCGAGTCATAGAAGTATATCATATGCCTAAAGTCCTTCATGCAAATTAGCACAAAGTAATGCCACTTAGGTGCAGTTTGCTGTGAGTCTGTAGTTTTCATCTCTTTGTTGATAATCTTGTTGATAATTAATTAACACAAATTACACAAAGATTTTTATCAATGTTATCACAACTCACCTCTACTTTTCCACAATTTCCATATAGTCATGCTCCTCGATGGATTTGTACGAGTGTAGCTTTTTTCTTGTGTACACTATGTTTTTCCACCAAAAACAAGTACATATCGAGACAGTTATTAACGCCATGCTAACATTCAATAACTGTACATGGATCTGGGAGTCTCTTGCCATTCATTAGAGTCACTGTTAATGCATCTACTGCTAGAAAAGCATTGGACTTTGCTTAATCTTGCCTGTGTAAATGGTGAAAAACTGAACACATAATACAACTAAAACAGTCTGAAATCAATAATAAAAAACACACACAAGCTTTCTGGTCCGAGCTCATTTTGTCTGCTGAGGGACATAGTTACACCAACATAGCATTTCTCCAACCCCGGATACAGTCATTGTTGCCCCTAACAATCCCTGATAGAAATCCTATCAGCCAATTAGCTGCTGTGCCTTGTTTTTTTTCCACCAATCTATAAAGGTTCTCTTTGTGTGTGAAGGCGAGGGGGAAACAGCGGAGGAAAGTCAGCGAGAGGGCAGCGCATTATGCAGTCAAGGAGAAGCAGAAGGAGACAGGTTAAATATAGCTGCGGAAAGTGTGTATTAATGTCCAGTGACGCGCGAGGCTGCTCCCCTCAATTTCAATATTTCTCACCTGTGAAACTAATGAACATGTATTATTACAATCCCCAAATAAACAGTCTTAAAGTGACACTAAGGCGGACAATCACTTTTCCACTGTCAAACTTATTAGCTCCCACATGTCTTATCACATAGTCACTATTCAAATGCATTTATTTTAGCCTGCAATTAGGACTTCACAATATCTTTCACAGGCTGCAAAGTGAAACTGAAGTGGATTACCCAAGCACAGCCAATCAGAGTGTTGCTTTCTGCTATCTATGCTAAATTGTATTTATTTGTATTTGAATCAGACAGTGCATACAAGTCTGATAGACTAAGGGCCCGTCCCCACGAAGCCAAGCTCAGCCGTTTCAGCACAAATATTTGTTCTGAACCACACATCGTCCCCACGAAGCCGGAGTTTTAGGAGACTGAAAACGAAGATTTCTGAAACCACCTCTCAGGGTGAAAAGATTTCAAAACTCCGCTTTAGCGTCTCCGCAGTTACGCTGTATCCGGACATTTTTTTTTCCACGATGACATCACTGCCCCAGAGTTACGTCTCATCTGCAGAATGTACTGACCTTTATATGATGTTCACTGTGAAAATCTGCGTCTCATTGCACCGTAAACCACAGAAGACATAAAGAAAAACAAAAATAAATCCCTTACAATCTCCATTAAATCTGTATTGAAACGTTGTCAAAATATTCCAAAGATTCATAAATAAATAAAATGAAGCATAAATCCATTTTCTGTGTCTCTTCTGCAGGTTTTAGATCCACGTTGTTCATTTAGAATGTTTGTGAAGTTTGTGAAAAGTTCTCCGCTAAGTTTTGTTTACGTTAAACCTTTTTTTTTTTTTTACTTCCTGTTTGTGTCAGTGTCACAGCGCCACACTCTGGTCAGATATAGGCATTACACCGGATTCAGGCTGTATTTACAGATTCATTTTTACGATAATAAATCCTAAGCCAGCTCCAACTTTACGCAGATCGTTTTTAAAACTATCCTCGTTTTGTCTTCGTGGGGACAAGGCCTAAGTCGGCAAGAGTGGATCAGAACAACAGCTTTCTCACTCACTGCTCAACAACTACAACAATAAATGTGGACTTATGGAAATATACTGTGCTAACTATAGAAACAAAGACATGGAGAAGAACAATCTACAAAAGAATGTGTTTACTTTTCTGAGAATCTGAAGAAGACTTACTTTTCTAAGATCACACTTCTTCAACAACATTCATTAGAACTAGTCAAAAAATTGTTTTTCCCAAATCGTCCAGCCCTACTGGAAAAACATTTTCGCTCTTTCAAGACATTTCAGGTGAATTAACAGTACTTTAAGCAAAACTAATTTAAGTTAAATCACAACTGAGTCTTATTTGATGTTTTTGATTTGGCGATATCTTGTTTGTTTATTATTCTTCAGTCAGTGGCAATTGTCAAAAGTAGACAAATATAGTAAAATATGGCTAACAAAAAGCAGTATTCTATAATTCAGAAAAGTACACAAATTGTTTTGAAGATGTGAAACTTCAGGCGGTACTAGCACTATGTTAGCATTTAGCTCACATTAATAGACATCATTTCGTTCGTATTAGATAGCATTAAGCTCACATTAGATATCATTTATCTTGCAATAGGCTATTGGATGGCATTTAGATCGCATTAGGTAGCATTTGGTCTTAAATGTATTGGGACACGTGAAACACGCAAAACCTAGTGCTAGGGCCAAAAATGACTGCAAGTGTGAGAAATGGTACAGGGCCTAAGTTTGCATCATTAGATAGCATTTAGCTTACATTATTAAATAGCATTTAGCTTGCATTATTAGATAGCATTTAGCTCACATTAGCATTTAGCTCCCATTATTAGATAGCATTTAGCTTGCATTATTAGATAGAATTTAGCTCGCATTAGATAGCATTTAGCTTGCATTATTAGATTGCATTTAGCTCGCTTTATTAGATAACATTTAGCTCGGATTATTACATAGCATTTAGCTTGCCTTAATAGATAACATTTAGCTCACATTATTAGATAGCATTTAGCTCACATTAGAAAGTATTTGGCTTGCATTATTAGCATTTAGCTCGCAATAGAAAACATTTAGCTCACAATATTAGATAGCATTTAGCTTGCATTATTAGATAACATTTAGCTTGCATTATTAGATAGTATTTAGCTTGCATTATTAGAATTTAGCTCGCAATAGATAGCATTTAGCTCACATTAGATAACTTTTAGCTGTTTGAAAAATCCACTTTGTACCTCAAAAGATTACATTGATTGAAAGTTTAAGATCGAACACGCATACTATTGATTTATTGCCTTCCCGCAATAAATTTAAGAAGCACAAAAAAACAGGTTGTGCTTCTTAAAATAGCCTCCATTGTTTCACTTTGGCTCCTCTTTTTTTCCCCTGGACTTGGTAGCACAGTGCAGTAGTAGAGAGAACACCAAATGACGTTGCTGCAGCCCTTAGCATCTATTTACGGAGCTCCAAAAGCATGTTCTCCACAGCAGCTCTGCTCCTGCTGAACAAGCTGTCAGCTGCAGGAGCGGCCGGACCTCTCAAAGAATAATGTTGCTGTCAGAAGGTTTCGCGGTGGGACTTAGTGAGGAGGGAGGGAGTCCGCTGCAGAGGAGGAGAGAGCCCCAGAGCAGTGCAGAGAGATGGGACGGTGCTGCAAGGATGGAGAGTCAAAGGCACATTTACATCGTATTGTTAAAGCAAGATTGTGCACTCATGTTGAAATTGATCTCATAAGAATTTTTGTCTTAAACTCAAAAAGGCTGGTGAATTATTCCTTTTGTGAAGTTGTAGTTCGGAAAAGCAATGCTCCAATGACAGCTATTTAAAAAAAAGAAAATTAAGCCAAAATTGTATCTCATTCCATACTTACTGTGTAGTGTTTAAATTGAATAATAAAAATGTTGTAGTTCTCGTTGTGAAAAAAAGTTGCGCTTGGAGGGCCACTCCAATTTTCATTTGTTTTTGTAAAACGATGTTCTTAGGTCAAAATGAAAGTGTGAGGATTTGTAGGAGCAAGGGAAGAGTCAGACAGATGTAAAAATAACACTGTACCCAATTTTGTCTTGCAAAATGAAAATCAGGCACTGTAGCTTTAAGGTTTAGGAAAACGTTAGTTTTGGGAACAGTTACAGTATGTGTATGATTTTCAGTGGTTTGCTTTCACATTTTTTGTTTTGTTTGGTCTCTAGAAAGTTTCACAATATGTTTTTAACCTTAGATATCTCCATGACGACAAGCATGTGACACTATTAGGCCTAGTAAAAAGTCTGATTTGTAGAGAGGCACACCCACTCACTGTAATAAAGCTAGTTTTAAGATATTTTTTTTATCTTTAGGAGGCCATATTGTTTACCTTCAGCCAATGAAGCCTTTCGTTGCTAGCATGTATTCACTTTATTCGGCCCCGCTTACTTGTCTTGGCAGAGAACTACTTGTTTAGCTATGGTTAGCCTGTAGAATTCAGTCGCTGGTTTTTCTTTAACTGTTATTATATTTGTTTGAGAATACCCCTCAAGACAGACAAGCTAACATGCTAGCTATCATAGCAGAGCTAAACAGGAAGTGCATGAGGCAGAATAAGTTAAAAAGAAACTAACTTGCAGTTTAGGTCCAAGTTTTGAAAGCCAAGTGCTGTGTCCGAAGCCAGGTTGTAGAGAGTACACACCCCAATGCTGCTTTAGTCCATATCTGGTTTTACAAAGTCAATAGTGAAATAAATACACCACACTAATACAGTGTTTTTCACAGCTAACCTCTTAAGCTACTATGCCCATTTTTTTTTAAACAAAGTTACTTAAAATCAGTTTCTCTTTAGCACAGATATATTTTTAATATCTATTTATGTGAAAATTAATCCTGGCTACGTCTAATATTGTCCAGTTTGTTCACCAAATCCACGCAGTTCATCTGTTGTCGCTGATTGTGGGAAATTGTTCGGAAACTCAGAATTTGAACATGTGAACTGATGTAGGAAGCATTAATTGAATAATTTATATTTGTTTACATTTTAAAGGAAGCATAATCATGATAGCACTCCACACTTTTGGTAGTGTTTCAAATGATTCATAGAATTGCAGCATGTCACTGGGGCCTCCAGGTTTGCATTTTCACCCTTACCTCTGCTGCTCCTCTGCTTCCTCCTGGAGCTGTGTCGGCCTCAGGCTAAGAAAAGACTCCAGACCAAATCTCAGCGGATGCATGCAGAAGTTTTTGACGTAGAATCTATTACATCACATGCATTTACGTAAGTCCCCTTTTCTCACACAAGTCTCTTTATTAATTAAAAGGACCACCAGTTGCAAGTTTGCCGTGACGCACTTTGGAGCTAAAAGTAACTGGAGCGTCGAGACTGAGTCGGTGAGGACAAGACTAGTGTGGTCTGACTTGTGAACGGGATGGAAACGGAATCCGTAAATGGAATCAGAACATAAGGCAGCAACATTTTGGAAAGTAGGGTTAAAGTCATCAAAAACTTGAGATTTGAAAAACGACAGAAATAGTAATTATCCAAAATTTTAAAGCCATTGCTGATATCTTTTATGTCTTGCTGTTGTGGCCGATGACAGCCAATATTTGACAAAGTACATTATTATTATAAAGAGGGGGGGCCAAGTCTCTGTTTTGTAAGTCCCGAATAAGTCTCAAATCTTCAAGCCTGAAGTCCACAAGTTCAAGCCAAGTCTATGTGCTTTTAATTTCAAGGCTTTTTATTAAATTACTGAATACAACTTGTACTTTTGCAATTCCATTTTTATAAATTATCTTCTTTAAAATATAGTTGTGGTCACAAATAAAGAAGTGAAAAGTGCCATGTTCCAGTTTGTTCATGTTAAATGTCACCATTTTGTTTTCTGAGAAGCATCAAGTCGTCACAGAGCTCCAAGTCCAGAATGTCTTCAATTCCAAGATGAGTCCCCAGTTCATTTTATCAAGTCGAGTCTCAAGTATTCAAAACACTGACTCAAGTCCAAATCATGACTTGCGTATTATGCTGTATATAATTGTAATGTAACTCTTTGCAAATATCAAAATCACAAAGACGTGCATTTCTCTTGACTGGATTTGACAAAAAAAACATAGCTTCTCAGCTGCTTGCGTGTTCAGATTCCTCGACCAATCATAATCGAATATTGATATGATGTTCCATTTTCCCATTGTGTTGAAATTAATGCAGAATTATATGACCAATGAATGTGAAACTTCACTGGAGTGAGCAGAGCAAGCCCAATGATCAGAAAACTGACAAAGATCAACACAAATAAGAAAAACAATTCTGAAAAAATGTGTGGTTTATTTTTGCATGATGCTCAATGAAGAAATGTTTTCTGGCACTGACTCTCCATATTTGCACAACCTTTTCAAAAAACGAATAAAGTGCACTGAGGACAAACGGGAATGAAACACAGAGACACCTTCTTTAAATATCTGACATCAAAATGGTTTATTTCAAAAATAACCGAAAATGCCCACATTGATTACACAATTCTCAGCACCACTCCACCATTAAAAGACTGAAACTGATCGTATAATACAAGACTCCTTGCATATAGCACGTTTGCGGCGGTGCACACCACAATACAACAAGTCTTTCCAGAGCTCATCTTATTATCTAATAGCTGCAGCTCATGTGGTTTGATAGTTGTGCCAACTCAATTTGTGATTTTGATTCGACTGCAGCTGCATATGCAAAGTAGCTCAGAATAATTTGTGTTTGCTGCTGGCTTAACTGAGTCAAACAGATAAGAAATTTGCAGCGTCAACAAAAAAATCCCATATTAACAGTGTGTTGTATGGAAAAGAACGTATGTGTACGACTGTCTGAATGCAAACACAATCAGAAAAAGCAGTTCCAGATGTCTTGCTGTGCTGGGGCCCAGTGCAGAACATGACCGGGCATGTTCAGTGTTTGTCTATAAAGCCGCTCTCTCTTTCCTCTTTGTGTTTCTTCCAGTCAGGAACTTTGACCGCTCGTCAGTGAGGAGCCGCTCTTTCAGGAGACTCAACCGAGCCTTCAGCGTCCTGAGGAGGACCAAGAGTGGAACTGCAGTGAGCAATGAGAGCACAGAGGAGAGGGACAACGCCAGGAACTCCAGCGTGCCACAAGAGGGTAAGAATGGGCTCATCGTTTCATTTTTGTGATCTCCGCTCAGTGACTGTACTGCTTGAAGCTTAGTGTCCACTGCATCATTTTGTCTATAAAATTAAAGAAATCTAATTTTCTAGCCTATAAATCTTAAGACTAGGACTGCAACAAACCATTCTTTATATGGGTGATTATTCGTTAGATTCATTGATACGTTGTTTAGAATGGTGTTAAATTAGATTATGAGTTCATAACTAATTGGATGGAGAAGCATTTATTTTAATTTGTTTAGCTGCCTTAATTTACTGCCAATAGAACAATTATAAAAATGCATTGTTTTGCTAAATATAGGCAAGTATAATTAAGTTAGCCTAACTTGATCTGTTTGATTATTATCAGTTGTAAATATAAAAGATAGCTTTACATGAATTAGGACCCTGTAAACAACATAAATGCATAGAAACGAGTGTGTTGAAGTGAAGTTAAAAAGACTGAGTTCATGGTTGAAAAGTCCTTATGATCAAGGATGGCAGGTGCTGTTTGTCAATTGGTCATCGGCGTTTGCTGCCATAATGGTCGTTAGCTTTAGCCTTGTGCTAAATATTCTACAGACATCTGCAGTTATGTAGTTTTCTTTACGCAATGAGTGCGGGCAGAGTGCAGTGGAACCGCCGAAATCGTGGGCCTGTTTGTTCTGACCAATCTGAACAGGAGTTTGTAGCGCAAGCAGCAGCGTGGCTAAAGCTTAAAAAGCTGTTTTATACGAAACTAAAGGCCTCTGAACTGAAAAAAATATGGATATGATGTGAAATAGGTCAGAATTGTCACAGATGTGTAGAATTTATTTTTGCTGAATAACAGTTTGTGTTTGCATGGAGCTCTATTTGGAAAAAAAAAATGCTTTCAAGGGATTTTCCTGCTGCAGAACCAATGGAGCGACCACTGGGGCTGATTTACTACAGCTACAAGCTTGCAATGTCATATCTAGATTTAATAGATTCATGATGGTTTCTGGTTTCTTAGTGTGATGTCATCGTTTGCACACAGGAAGTGAATGATAATTCCTGAAAACAAATACTAAACTAGTATAAAAAAAAAGTCTTTCATGTGGTCCTAACTTTGTTTTAACGAAATGTTATGAACGAAACGAAATGAGTGTCAAATGAGTGCCCTAAACAGTTTGTATGGTTCCCTTGGACAAACAAAAACACAACCAGCAGAACTTATGTCTCTTTTGGATTTGCATATGTATTAGTATAGTGAACTCTCTCTACTTATTTACTCTATTTACTGCTGTGTTTGTTGACACGGTGGCTGAGCGGTTAGCGCTCTTGCCTCACAGCAAGAAGGTCGCGGGTTCGGTTCCCGCACGGGCCGGGCCTTTCTGTGTGGAGTTTGCATGTTCCTCCCCGTGTCTGGGTGGGTTTCCTCCGGGCACTCCGGTTTCCCCCACCAACCAATAACATGCATGTTAGGGTAATATCCTCCAACTACGGTAGTCCTGACCAAGCCTAGCAACAACATCTGGAGATGGGTCCCCGAGCGCTGCACTGCGGCGATCACTGCTCCTGAGGAGATGCCCCAGAGGCATTGAAGGATGGGTCAAATGCAGAGGACAAATTTCCCTATGGGACAATAAAGTGTACCTTTACCTTTACCTTTACCTTTACCTTTACCTTTATCAGTACATTACTTAAAGAGTGGCATATGTCCTGTTCACATCAGCATGTTATGTAAGTCTATTGGTGCATGTATCAGTGAGAGGGAAAGAATGTGGCGGTCGGATCACAGAGGTCACCCACACATGTCTCCATCGTATGTGTGTGTGTTCTCTCTCTCTCTCTCTCTCTCTCCTCTTGTCACCTCTGATTCTCTTCTGCCCTCCATCTATCTTTAACCCTCTGATTGAACACTCCCCAGAGAGCTCCTTCACATGCTGTACAGGATCTATAAGGGAGACGGAGGGAGGATGTTCAAAGGAAGGATGTCGCCAGGTCAAATGTTAGATTATTGTGAACCAAAATATAATGATTTACTGATTCTTCTTGATTACTGTTGTCATAACAAAGCAACAGTCAGATCTTATTTTTGGTTTCATTCTCATTGTCATTAACATGGCAGCGTTCCACAAATTGTAATCTTTCAATTGACAGAAAAATTAGTTTCTTAAATTATCTTCAGTGAAACATAAAACAAATATGAAAGATAAACAACTAATATCTGTTGTTGTTGTTGTTGTTGTTGTTGTTGTTGTTGTTGTTGTTGTTGTTGTTCTTGTTCTTGTTCTTGTTCTTGTTGTTGTTGTTGTTGAGAAGCCAGGCCATTGTCAATGCTGGGACTTTTTTTCATTTCTAATTTCTATTACAATGGCTCTGAAGAACAAAACACAATTGGCTGAGTGCAGTTGTCTTGTTTTGGTTTAAAATACTACATCCTGTACATACAACAACTTCCTGTTCAATACTCTTCAATGAGGTTTTCACTTCATCAGTTTAAAACTAATAAATCCTCTTTAGATCAGACAGTTGTGGTGAATGTTACAGAAAACATGTTAAAGACTTTACATATCAGAGGAATATTTCATCAGAGAACACTTCTGTGTTTAAAAAGAGACATAATTGTGTCTAAATGCTAACGCTAACAGGAAATGGTTGTATGTACAGAAGTTAGCATTTTTGAACAATTGCAAGCCAACTGAAATTCCGTGCACACAGCCCATTTCACTAATTCAAAAACATCAGCACAAATTCAATAACACAAAGGCAAATTCAAAACATGGACACTAATTCAGATAAATAAATTCAATTTAAAAAACATGAAGGGTAATTCAAAATTACAAAAGCAAATTAAAAAAAACAAACAAACAATGATTTGAAAACACAAATTCAAAACACAAATGAAAATTCAGATAAATAAATTCATTTTCAAAAGAAACACAAAACATGTAAATTCAAAGACACTAATGCAGATTCCAAAATATAAAAGCTAAATCAAAAACATGAATGCAAATTAAAAAATCCAAGCACAAATTTGAAAACACAGATGCAAATTCAAAAACACCCACCTTAATTTATAAAACCACAATATGGAAAAATGTAGGATTTGTGTTTGCTTTCGTGGTTTTGAATTTGCAGTTGTGTATTTGAACGTTGCGTAATTCACGTTTGTGTTTTTTAAATTGCTTTTGTGTATGTGGTTTTAACTTTGTGCTTTAGAATTTGTCTTTGGATTTGTGTTTTTGAATTTACGTTCTGTTTTTTGAGCTGTGTTTTTTTTTATTCATGTTTGTGTTTTTGAATTGGTGTTTTTGAATTTGCGTTCATGTTCTTTGAATTTGTGATTGCGTTTTTAATTTTTTTTTTTTTTTTTGTGGTTGTGTTTTTGATTTTATTTTTGTGTTATTTAATTTGTGTTTTGCCCCAGGGCCTTCGTATTCTACAGAATGAACTAAAACCAATTCAGCTTGTTTTTAAAATTGGAAATATTATTAGAGATCAACCGATATGGGTTTTTGGGTGGCCGATGCCGATTTTTACGCGATTTGACCAGCCGATGCCGATTTCAGTGGTCGATATGCAATTCTGCATGTTGTTTTCACCCTTTTGATGACAGTGTGTCGTTTTCCCGAGTGCTGCCAACAGCACGACGAAAGGAAAGCACGTGCGTGTGTTCTTGTAAACAAACACCCGGTGATGGCTTCTACAGAGGACTTGCAAGCAAAAGTTCTAAAAATTATTGCCGCTAAGCGTTAATGCAGAAATATACAAGTATATTGAGAGAGAAAAGAATCTTACCATGTTTTTCTCTCCGTTCAACTTTGGTGCTGAGGCGCTTAGTGCTCCTCCCACGCTCTAGTGTGTGTAAAGGTCCTTCTGGCTATGGCTGCCCAGGTGGTGTCTGATGAAAAACTGACTTTTTCTTTACGATAATTAATGTTTTCTAGTTTCTTTCATTACAAAAATGTGAAACTGAAAAACTAAAAAGAAATTAAATAAAATAAAAAACATTTTTAAATCGGCCTTCAAGACCAAAATTGAGGCCGATGGCCGATATAATAAAATGTGCTGATATCGGCCCGGTCTATCTCTAAATATTATACACCTTTTGTTCTTATAATTATTATATTGTGACTTAAACAATCACGATTTTCAATAAACTTAGTAATCCTAACACCCCTAGTCCAGAGTAGTAAAGCGTCTGAGCAAATCAAAAGAGCCTGGAGGCAGAGGAAGAGAAAAGTGTGTGACTGCGTAAGAATGAGAGAAAGGATGATTCTCCCAGGCCGTCAATGAGAAGCAGAATGGATTAAATATTCATCGCCGAGCCACTGGAGAGACAAAGGCACAAGTGGAGAGAGAAAAATGTGGAAAATATTGTGGAAGACACCGATGCAAAGGCAACAAATAAAGGTGATGTACCCCGGAGGATTGATGGGAGGAGAAAGAAGAGTTACATAACAGCCGCAGGTCCATCAGTGAGAAAGAGAGAGAGCGTTAGAGCGCACTCCACCCTCCCAGCAATCTGCCGCTGTAAAGACAAAATATTGACTTTGGAATGGGGAAAGTGCAGCGCGAGGGGAACAAGCCATTTCGGATGAAAAGAAGGCATCTCATATAAAGAAAATGAAACGGCCTGCTCTTCTCGGCCATGTTAAATATTGGTCAGTCAATTTATCAAGTGTCGTTTGGCGGCTAAGAAGCGATGAATATTCAAGAATCAGGCACACATAGCTGTATTACTATGGAAGCATTGGTTATAAAATGTTGGAAAAGGATTAATATGATGTACTATTTGCTAGTGTTGTTCCAATATATTTTATTTTAGAACAGATACGAACAGATTCGTGCCAATAGCTGATACCAGTCCCGATACCAAATATTGCATTATAATTGCTAAAGAAGTGAACTATATACAGCATTTAACTCAAACTTCAGCAAACTAGACTCAAAAAGCAAACATAAATACATAAAAAGAGTTACATAGATTTGTGATAAAGATGTGTTTACTGTAACTATTATAATTTTCATTAAACATAATTGTGTTGAGTTTATCTTTATTTAGTCCCTTTCCACCTTTTTGTGTCATAAAAACAACAGTAAAGCCTGTAAAAATACGCTCATCCCATATCCACCTTATTCCTAGCCCCCATTATCCTTTGCGTGAATTATGGGAGAAACTTACGGTAGACACGGGAACGCGCGTTTGTTTACATTACAAATGTAGAACGATCGCGATTCCTGTTTTTTTCTGGATCGAAAACTACGTAAAAATGTGGGAACACCAGCTTTCATGTCTTAAACGAGGCGATATAACAATTCCGTTGCCTACTAAAATTAAAGGATGGGAGGATGACCTGAAAAAGTGGCCGAACATCACCTATAGTAGCATTTTTAGCTGCTCTCTCAGCCTTGTTGCGGCAGATGGCGAAGCTATGAACAATCTTAAAAGCTCCGAGGCATACCAGTACCTTCATAGCAATAAGGTTGGTCGAGTTTTGTTGAAAGAGGTTGGGCACAATCTAATGTATCTAAAAGCAGACGTTGAACCAAGTCAAAGCCTCAAAATACCTCATCACGGACCCTGGGTTTTGGTGTCAACGTCAGGAAAGGAGATACCATGGAGATGTATAACATATCTTACCTGTTTGTGTAACACTGCTGTCAGGTCTTCGCAGTACCCGGCGTCTCTTCTCTGGTGGTCTGGAGTATCCCAACCATAATGTAGGATATGGATTATCCTCCGTGGGTACTTTATCCACAAAATGAAAAGAACATACTTATAATGTCTTCGGTGGCTTCTTAAGATTTAGATTTTTCAGCCACATCCTTTTGACTTCCTCCTCTTTTGGTAGACGGTAAAAACTGTACCTTGGAGGGCAGCTACACTCCCGCTTCGTCAGCAGCCCATGTTCCACACAACGCTCTTTAAGCCACAAATTTAATTTTGTTTGGTTGTTAGTACAACCATGAGCTGCACAACATGTCCCCGAGCTGCGCAATGCCATTTTTGTGAACGTCGGAGAATTAAGTGAGACACGCTTCTAAAGTTTGTTTACACCGCTAAAGCTAATAAAACCGCCAACTCTCAATCGAAACAACAACGCAGTGACACTTCCGGTTGCTATACCGAAAGTTGCGCCCATAACCCGTTTTACATCAGCGGCCCCAGGAATAAGGTGGATAAACAAAGACCCGAGTTAGCATGTTAGCGCCGCTAGCTTGTGCTGCTGTCGGACCATTTTTAGAGTAGCCTAAGCTCAACCATGGTCCTTCGATAAAGGCTAAATGAAACATCACAGAGGTAACATGGATATTTGTCTGCATATATGGAGTATTTTTATGACTGAACTTTGAAGAGCCTCCACAAAGCCTTTTCTAGCTGCTCTGATGTTAGCTGTTGCATTAGCCACAAGCAGAAAACTGTTGCTGCGCTACATCTACAGCTCATTCAGGACAATACAGGGCTACATCGGATCGGATATTTAGTGTGAGTACTTGTCAATACTGATACCAGAAAAATGTGCTGTATCGAAGGTTTTGCCAACAGTCGGTTTTGATATCGAACAACCCAACATTTGCATTGTTTTGAAGTTTAAAAATCTTGAGTAGTTTTATTTTGGCATCTGTGGCATTTCTCACTTTAGAAATTAAATTTGTCTACTGGCTGAAACACTTGAAAAATTGTTTCTTTACATTTTACGGAACCAAAAGTTGAGTATAACACCTTTTTAAAACACTCGGAGATCTAATTATGATATCACAAATCTGTAATGTTTGGGATTGTGTTTTTGGAGGCTCAGAGGGGAAACAATGGTATCTCACACAAAACTCATCTTTTGTTTTGAGGAAGAGACAATGTACAGCAGGATTACAAATTCAGAATATCCGATATCTGATAACTAGTATGCATCAGTTCATCTGTGAATGGGACGATAGCTTGTGGTAAAAAAACACGTGCAATTTCACTGCTACAAGATGAACACATTACATTTAACTTGGACACACAAATGCTCAGAATTTTGTGGATCCAGTCTCATAGTGTTTGGAAATCTCACTGCCTGTGCACTTCCTTTACCACTGATTCAATTAGTAAATTATGAAACAGAAATGTGGTTAATTATGCCTCACCCAAATGATTAGCTAGTGCAAATACAGAGTGAGAGTTTTCCCACAGACTGTGCTGAGTAACTTTCCCCTTGTATCTGATGCAAGACGGCTGGAGTGACCTGAGGGAGCGCAGGCAGCTCTGTGTCCTCTGTGGGCCTCTTTACTTTTCTTTCTCGTTTGCTTTGTTGTGTTTGGCTGTTTCTCTGTCTAACTCTGCTTCTTGTTCTCAGCGCTGGCCCTGCCTCAGCTCCATCACCTGATCCCAGACGGAGAGCTCACCAGCATTAAGATCACCAGAGCAGACCCCTCGGAGCCCCTGGCCATCAGCATCGTTGGGGGCAACGAGACCCCCCTGGTCCGCATCCTCATCCAGGACATCTACAGAGAGGGCGTGATCGCTCGGGACGGCCGCCTGCTGCCAGGGGACATGATCCTCAAGGTAAAAGACAGGACAGTCAGTTAATATGTAGAAGGTTCAGATCTGGTTTGGATGATTCAGTGAGAAAAATATCTTCCTTCCATTTTGTCCAAATATGCCAAAATTCTTCATTCCAAAAGTCACGCTATTAAACAGCAGATGTTTCCTGTTCTTCTGAGTCTGAGCTGTGACAGATTTAGTGCTTGAAAAATGACATCAAATGTCAAGAACGACAGCAGTGAACACAAATCTTAGAATAATGTTTTTGTGAGACGGCTTTGAATGTGGCAAAGAGATAATATTTTCAGACACACTCTTTACTTTGTTTCACTTACAAAAACAACACTTCTTTGTGAAAGTGCATCTTGAGATTAGCAGTGATGTAAAATGCTCTCTCTCCTCTCTCTCTCTCCTCCCCTGTCCTCTCTCTTTCTCTCTCCTCTCTCTCTCTCTCTCTCCCCCCCTCCCTCTCTCTCTCTCTCAGGTGAATGGCATTGACATCAGTAACGTGCCTCACTGTTACGCCGTGGCCATCCTCAAACAGCCGTGCCAGCTGCTCAGGCTGACAGTGCTCCGGGAGCAGAGGCACCGGTACCGCTCTCACAGTCACTCTCACCCACACGACCTGTCCTCGCCCGGGGCCCAGGGCCTGCCTCAGTATCCTCTGAGAGACGACAGCATCCACGTAGTGCTCAACAAGAGCATCCCAGACGAGCAGCTGGGCATCAAACTGGTGCGGCGACCCGAAATGCACGGGGTCTACATCTTCCACCTGCTGGAGGGAGGCCTGGCTGCACGGGACGGACAGCTGTGTGTGGGGGACAGGGTCCTGGCTATAAACGGACACGATCTGCGCTACGGGGCACCAGAGCACGCTGCTCTGCTCATCCAGGTCAGTCTGAGCTGCACTACACACAATATCATATGGTCACATATAAACATTTTTAAACTATCAGCATCCCTGACTGCCCATTGTCTAAAGCAGAGGTGTCAAACATTCTGCCCGGGCACCAAAGGTTGTTTTATGTGGCACTTAGGATGATTTCTGAATATTATTGATAGTGGCCCTCTGTGTGAAAAGAGAAGCTATATAGACCAGAATGGAAAATAAGCCTATGAAAATAAAGGCTTCTATTGATGAGATGTGACTCTAAAACCAAAAATGCACTGGAATGCAACAAACTACATACAGTTTATCCAAACATCTTCTTAGAAGGACACTCTGCATGATGCAATACAGTTCAAAATAATGTAAAGTAAAGTGAAGTAATTCAATATAAATGTGGTCACATGTTATATCAAGCTTTGTAAAGAGGGATTTTTGGTCGACGTCACTTTCCGCACTACTACGCATGCGTTCTTCATCTGCTGGGGAAATTTCTTTGAATAAAACAACAAAATGAGACGAGAGCTAGCAGTTTGGATCAGGTATGAACCAGTATGCCGTTTTTTCACTCACCTGAATGTAACTCTTAAGAGTCATAGGATGGAATTTCATTTACAAATGTTGATTTAGCCGCAGAACTTTTGTTTTTCACAGTGATAAACTCTTGTAGTTAGCTGACAACGGTGCTTTTTCGACTTGTTTCTTCTGTTTGTGTCTATGAGTGGCAGCTCTTTCGGGCATAGCACGTGTTGATAAACAAAAAATCCCTCTATAGCCTTATTGTCATCTATGAATTAACATACGTAGACCTATATTTTTAAATGTGGCCCTAGACCCACTCTGACTCCAATCAATTCGGCTCCATTTGAGTTTGACCCCCCTGGTCTAAAGTGTTCTTCACACCAAGCTGATTGTAGCCCGTTTGAAGTAGTTTGGCCCCAACAGGCGGCTCACGTGAGTTTACTGTGGAGGGCAGAGGAGCTTTTGGAGGCTGGATTTGAGTCTGTGTCACCAGTTGTCACACAGGCAGCTGTTTGATTGGCTCATGGCTACAGATGAACCAGAAACTAGAAAACTGAAAATGACACATCTGGAAAAAAAAAGTATTTAGCCGAGCATAGATTTTTGTTATTTGCACAGGTTCAAACGGGACGTAAATAGAGAGAATGGCGAATACGGAGAAGAGTTACAGCAACCGCAATTTATGTTTCGTTATTTTTGTCATGCTCCCTCTGCATTTGTCCAATGATTGTGTTTGTGTGAGTGTTCTTTCACATCAGCGCGCCCCATACAGACTTAAACAGACGCTGTGCGGCTCCATCTAACCGACGGCGACTGGGGCTTGTGTCAGTGTGAAAGACCCTTAATGTACATGTGGTCTCTGAGGTCATATTAGTGGAGCTGTGTTTACAGAGCGTAAACAGTGTCTCTGTGGGGCTCCAACATAATTGTGGTGATTCCAACTAATCGTGTTGTGTCTGTGCCTGTTGCACTTAATAGTATTTAATTGTGGTTTGCCTTGATAGATCTGGACATGATGCCAGTCGGCGGTGTGTTTGTGGTTAATTGCAGTATTTTTGGGGGCTTTGAGACTTGACTTCCTGTTTAAGAGTCTGTCTGGCTCGCATTGGTCCCTCCGGAGCCAGTGTGCCCTCTTACACCGGCCGCTCTCTGTCACAGATTAAGAACTGGCAGTGCAGAAATGAAATTAGTCCAATTATGACAATAATGGGCTGTGCGGGCTGTTCAGGAGTCAGCTCCATGCTAATGTAGGGGAGCTCTCTGAAGAATTAAGTAGAGCCATGCAAAGAGCCAGCAGCAGCAGCAGTTAGTGTGACCGTGTGTGTGTCTGTGTGAGGGAAATGAGTGACAGCTGAGTGCAAACTGAGCCAGAGGAAACTACAAAATAGATCAGCGTGCCTGTGATGCTAGAGAAACAGCCTGTAGCAATGTTTAGAGGCGAATTACCCAAAATATTGACATCAATGAATTTCATTTTAAAAGCGCAGGAGGTGGTTGTATGCCTCAATGAAATTCAATTAGTTTTATTTATTTTGATAGCACATTACTGCATGGATATTTCGACAAAAACAGTTTTCATTTTCCACAGAAACATTAAGATCGGGCCTAAGTACCTCCAACACACACCGAACTGTACGGTCTTGAACGGAACTAGATTTCGAAGTTTCTGTTGATGTCTAAAGGGTCTAAATCTGAAAACAAATGCAGACTGGGCATTCACTTGATGTAATGCTTGACGAAAATATCAGTTGTGCGCGAGTAGTTGACAAACAGAAGTTGCTAGTCACGTCCTGGTCCACAAGAGCTGAGTCTGCGTTAGGTCAGCTCCAGGTCCAAACTGCCTAATGTTTTCTAAAAGAGCTTCTTTGCTATTGCCTGTGAATGCTGCATTTGACACGGTCCCCAAACAGTAGCATTGAGAGCAAAACACGTTTATGAGTATAACACAGAGTAGGCATAGACTAGGTCAAGCTCCGTACACTGGAAAATGCAAAGTTGCTCTAAAAATATTTGCGAAAAGGTGAAGGTGAAGTCTCCAAAAAAAACTTGTATTGGCAATGCTTTTAATATCGGCCGATATTAACAATATTTTTCTGATGTCGACATAGGATACCAATACTGATATCAATATAGCGCCCATCCCTAAAAGAAACAGTCACCATCAGAGGCCACGCCAGTGATGCTCATGCTGCCCGGCATATTTTACCAATCTTTTTCTAACCCCCCCCACCAACAGCATCCTCCATTTAAACATGGTTGCAACTAAACTTGAATTAGTTGTGCTAAAAATACACTTCATTTGCCAAAAAACATCTTATAAGAGGTAAAAAAGTTTATGCCTTAACATAGGTTTGCCCCACGACATTCCCCCACATTAAGCCACACCCCCAAGTATGCAATGCTGACTGTATCTATTTCTGTTAAACATTACATTGGAAAACTTTCTATGCTGTGTTTTCTTTTTTTCTCTTCACCTGTAGTGCCTGATCTGATTGCTGAACTCAATAAAACGACTCATTTAAATGCTTCTGATTTGCATCTGAATGTTTCTAAATCCACACTCCTAAACGTGAATCCTTGTGACGACTTTACAGAACGACTCAGTAAAAGCTTGTCGTCGGTGTTGTGTCTGTTTTCAGGCCAGCGAGGAGCGTGTCCACTTCATGGTCTCCCGTCAGATCTGCGTCCCGACCCCAGACATCCTACAGGAGGCTCCGTGGGCCATGGACGGTCCTCCTCCTTATTCCCCCGTGGACATCGAACAGACATTACTGGTGAGCACGCACACACACAACACATTCCACACTAAATAGACGCTTTGTTCTTCTATCTCGTCGTCTCTGTGATGAATTGTGCCTTTTCAGGTGCAAATGATCCAGAGAGATAATATTCCATCAAAGCTATTGCCGCAGCATCTGTAGCAGCCATCTTTGCTTCAGCGCGCTCTTCTCCTAATGGTGATGATGATGGCAGGTGTGGAGGTGCACAAAACAAGACAAACAGTCAGTGGAGGGAGGAAAGATTATAGTAAAAAGATGCTTCAGAGCACTTTGATAAACATAAGTAAGAGAGAGGATTAGAAGATGTTTGTATTTAACTCTTTTTTTGTCGTGATTAGATAAAATCCTCTTTAGCAATGTCCTGGAAAATACACTCAAGGAAAAAAGAAACGCAACATTTTAATTTTCGAAAATTCCTTCGAAAACAAGTACATTTGGAAAAATGGGTTAGTATCATGACTTCAGTCCATAGTAAGCTGAAGACAGGTGAACAGATTTCTTGGTTTGGCTTGACTGATTGTGAGAACAATAAAGAGTGCATTATTCACACAAATTCATGTTTGAAACGCAGAGTTGACTTTTACCGCTGATTAACTGTGCTCAAGTCTTCTCTATAAAAGGCACCAGAATGAAGCCAAAAACACACTTCTTCACGATGCCACGATTGTTGCAACCAGATGGGATCAGCTATGGCTGCTCCAAGCTGGACAGTGTTGTCTTGCTGTGGTCAGGGTGTTTGGAGTCCACCGCTCTACCATTAGTCGTCTTGTGGAGCGATACCAGGTCACTGGTTCCTCAAACGACCGCCCTCGTACTGGTGGCCCCCGTGTAACGACCGCTGCACAAGACCGCCAACCGCCACGCACATCTCCGTGACAGGTTCAGCCGCCACCAGGTCCTCAGCCGAGACCATTGGGACACACCACAGGCCAGTGTTGGCCAGAACCATTTGTAATCACCGCAGCACTGACAGTATTCACCATATTGACCATATGTTGGATCAGTGCTTACGAGCTCGGGTCGAATGGTGCACTGCACATCGTCGTTGGACTTAGCAGAGGTGTTCCCAAGTCGTGTCAGTGACGAAAAAATGTTCCAGTACTTCAGAGCAGAAGGCCGAGATCGGATGTACTGGAGACGCTGGGAGAGGCATGCTGAACCGTGTATGCCCAAGTGAACCGGTGGGGTGGTCCCAGTGTCATGGTTTGGGCAGTCATGTCGGCAAATCACCGGACAGACCTGGTTTTCATCGAAGGAAACCTCAATGGTCTCCATTATCTGGTCATTTTCAGCCTGAGAAATTTAGGTGTTAGATTGGATAGTCTAGGATAGTTGAGTGGTTAAGAACTGTGCTTTGTAGCCTAAATGTAGCATTTTCTGCACGCACTTTCGAGTCATGCTTCTTTTTTTTGATGCTTTTTTTTTTGTTTATCTTTTTACTGCTTCACCTCTCATACATCCCCATCTCCAGTACTCAGTTTTATTCACGACATGGTTAATACATGGTCCGGAGCTCTCTTCCTCCTTTCGTCAAGTTTTGTGTGGAAATTGTTTTGTCTGTCTCTGTCTCTCTCTAATTCTCTCTCTCAAACCACGAAGATCACCGTCCCAAAAGTCATGTGGCCAACTGGGAAACGTCCAGACTCTCCCGATTAGCCCGCACGCCATTGTTATCTCCCATATATTCTTTATTTCTGCTATGAAACCTGTTCATACTTGTATCTACTGTAACACCTTTCTGCCAGTGTCCAGTCGTGTGTCGCTCTCATCCTCCCGCGAGCGCTGCACAAATGTGTGAAAGCGGCACATTAGCCACGCCGCACGTAGCTCCACATCCCATCAACCTCAAAGTGTCCGCGTGTTATTCATTACTCTGCCGTAAATATAAGCATTCTCTCCCCTCGCACCGACGCATCACCGCTATGAATTAATACGCGAGGTTCATTCTCTCCGATACAAGTGAAGAGGCCGTCAAGCTGTCTTGCTAGCTCCTGTTTTATAGATAGCCGTTATGCTAATGGGCTGATTCATTAATTAGCTGCTGTCAGTGAACCCTCGCAGAACAGTATGGATCATCTTCTCTTCTTAAGGAGCTATATGTGTCATAAAGAAAACATCATTATGAATATGGAAATGAGCGCTCTCGTTGTGTAATCTTAGACGCCCTTCATGTGTCTTCTATGTGAGAGAGCAGTCGGGTCAGAAAGTGGCAAACTTTGAATCCAGATTTCCTCATTTTGTCTTTTTACAGTGATGGTTAAAAGTGAAAATGTAGTGTATTTTAATCTGCCTTTTTACTTGGAGAAGTATTGTTACATTCTTACATTTTGTGTGTGTTTTGAATTGGCCTATTGTTTTGACTGAACACAGTTTAACAAGTTTTAGATTTAGAACAGAACAGAAAGATTATTGTTATTGTCACAGAGTACAACGAAATGACGTTTGACGTGAGCCCCCGGAGCCGCTGCTTCTTCAGCGCGCCGCCACTCGTCTTTCGAACATGCAAACATACAAAAAACAAAACAAAACCAACACAGAACCGCTTCCATCGAATTGAAAGCAAGACAAAAAGCCTTGATTTTTGAAGCCTTTCTACTATGGAGATATTACACAAACTCATTTTAGCCCAGGCTCTGGTGCAGTCACTTTTAAACGCTCTTCTTTATCTTTAAGCATACAAGAGGAGCTCTGATGGTACGCTGTCCAGTCTGGTGCTGTATGCTCAAGATTCTTTTCAGAAGATTGAATTTTTTTGCTGGTCTCCAGAGTCTGCCGCAGACCTTTTCCCTTTACAAATAACATTCTTTTCCACATTTTACGTGAATGTAGATTTATGAGTGCCACGTTTGGATCCATATTATGGGATCGGTTATCGGCTCTGATCCATGAAATTTAGTTGGATCCATTATCAGCTCTATGATATTGATTTAGACGATATCCAGGTTGTGCCTTTAGTGAAATATAATAAGGTTTATTTTATGGCTGAAGCTTCATAATGTTAAGGTTTTTTTTGCCCAGTAAGACCACATTTCATTTCTGTTAAGATGGAAAAAAGCAGTTTCAGTCATCACACTAGTATCACTTAATATCAGGTTTAGGCAAGATACTTAAAGATGCACTGTGTAACTTTTTGGCCAAAAGTTAAATTTAAATAAAATATGTTTTTGTTTGTTTTACCACGTCTTTGTAACACTCAATAAATGATTAAAAAAAAAACATGTCATTTTACTATAAGTAGGCTTGTATGGCCACAAAATAACTATAAATTGACCAAGAGAGGGCCTCCTCAGTTTATTTCCCTGGAAAAGCAGCTCCTTTAGGTATATTTTCTCACATTGTGGCATAAAACTTATTCATCTTCGATTAAAATGTTTGTAAAGAATTTTTTAATTCATATTTGTATTGAATGTGAAATAGATTTTTCACCACCAGAAAGTTACACAGGGCACATTTAAGTAACAAAATCTGTATTGAAATCAAAAGGGCTGGATCAGTGTAGATCCAGTGCAGACTGACCCTGGTGAACGTCACCAGAGCTGGCAAGAAATGTTATTAACCTTAAATGTAAACTAGGTTTTATGGGAAAGTGTAAACTTAACGTTTGAAAGAAATAAGAACCTACATGTATGTGTCAGTGAGCCCTTGTACATAAAAAGTAGTTGTTTAAACTCGCACAGTTATCTCAGTCACTAAACTCAACCTTTACTTTAAATTTTTTTTTGCCAAGTCTGTTTTAAAAAATAATCTGGTTTAACTGCATGTTTCTTTTTTCCCTGCTGTTCTTGAACTGTGCGTTGCAACACTGTAATTTCCCATTGTGGTACAAATAAAAGCTATCTTATCTTAATCTCTGCTGTATGGTGCTTCTTGTGTACAGGACGCATGTCAGAAGCCAGCCTGCTATGAGAAGACGGTGACCCTGACCAAAGAGCCGTACGACTCTCTGGGAATGACCGTGGCCGGAGGCATGTCGAGTCGAGGCTGGGACCTGCCCATTTATGTCACTAATGTGGACGCTGACGGGGTGGTGGGACAGGAAGGATCCATCCGCAAAGGTACAACTTCTTTATTTACTCTTGAGTTCAACAAGTTTAGTATAGCTGGCAGAAAAAAAATATAATCTGAACTGGACTGGACATTTGTTTTGTGTGGCTGTGATGAGATATGTTCTTTTGTTTTGTCCATAAAAGAAACATATCTCTTTGTTTTCCAATCTCTGCGTTTGCGTTGTCGTTAAATGGATCAAGACTCTATTACACTGCCTTGTTTGTGGCAGACAATGGTACAAAAGTATTAATATGGTAATGAGCTCTGAATAAACAGTGAATGATTGATGCATGTTAAATAGTCGTGTTTCATTACAGAGCTTATCCATCCAGAAAAGACTGCCCTGGTTCAGCGCTTCACAAATTGGGCTGAACACAGTTAAACACAAACAAACATTAGCATATCAGCGCTATTCTGTGTCAGGGGGAGGCTCTGTCGTGTCGTTTTTCTGGCTCTTTCGTGTTGACGGTCAAAAATGTGGAGCAGCAAATGAAGGACGGCTTTTTTAATGTTGCTTAGAGGTGTTTTTGGCAGCTGACAACGATGTCCATGAGCTGATAACGTACATTTCTTGGTTGCTGTATTGAATCGTCAATAAAATGCAACAATTTAGATTTTTTCAAATGATTTTATTGTCTGATACCAGTACAAGCTGACAGCGTAGTGATAAAACTGGTTCATATGTCCTATGTTTATGTAATAATAATGCTACATTTATGTCCTTTATAACAAACTTTAAATCACGATTTAAAAAAATGTGGTTAAAAACATTTATATACAAGTCAGTCTTACTCTATTCAGTTAAAGGCTCAATCAGGATTTCAGCTGACCACATTATTAGTGATGTCATGATGTTATGTTATTGTTATGAATATTCAAGACAAAATCTGTGAAATACTGTTTTTTGTTTTATTCTCATTGCCTAACGCTCAAGTGTGTGACCCATTTTATGACCTCAAACCTTCTGAATAAAGAAAATCTTAACATGACAAAAACATTTCAGTTTATTTGTTTTGGATAGATTGTAACAGTAGTCTTTATTTTAACTCCTTAAAATGTGTATATTTTAAAAGTTAAAGACAGAATGTTGCTTCTAAAATGGCCATGTTTAGGGTAGGCTTGATGTCATTAGGCCCGAGGGCCATGAGCTGGTTAGAGGCTTTCTATTGTGTCATGCGAAGCACTGAGCCAAAAGTTGTGCGCAAAGCACACGCTCTCTTTCAAACACTCACCCTAGCCTTCCTCAAAATGTTGTAGTTGGAAAAGCTGAACAGTCTATGCAAAATGCACACGGTGTGCACATAACTTTGTTGTGCACATGAGGATCTCACACGGCAATTTGACTGAGTGTGTCAGTGATTGCATGTATGTGGTGCAAAAGTTTAACATTATTATTGTATACAGGACTAATACAAAACAGCAACTGTCAGTGACCAGGGACCCAAACCATGACGTTACAATCCATGTGCGCTTTTTGAATTTGCATAGATTAAGATTTTTGAAAAATGGGAAACATTGACTTAATTTTGCTTGTAAAATTGTCCAGATTATGATTCTTTTGTTTATACAATTATTTTGTGACTTGAAACATTTTTTTGTTAATGATTTAACTAATAATCATATTATGGGGCTGATACTTGTATCTGTGCATCCTTGGAAAAAAGATAATGATATCGCCTAAAGTCTAAAGTACTTTAAATCATACATATTCTTCCAAAGTGTCCAGAACAGTTCCCAATTTAAATAAAAAACGTTTGCATAGTCATAAGTGGCTTTTGAAAAACTAGCATAATCACTTTAACCAGCACATTAGCGTTGCCTAAATATTGAAGTTCACCCTGACTGTGCTGCTGTGCTTTCCTCACACGTCGTTTGAGCAGCCATTACGCTCATTTGCATATCCTCCCCGGGCACACGCGTCCTTTGAGCCTCGCGCTAGCATCTCAGCGCCGAGCCATGTGTTATTCTTCGCAGCACTTTCATCACCGGCAGCTTATTAAAACACAGGTGCTGAATATTAACTAACCCCGTGTCTGGAGAGGTCCTTTGAAAAGCCATTAGGAGGGCACCGGTTTCAGCGTGTGTTTTTTTTTTGTTGCAGGTGACATTCTGCTAAACGTGAACGGGGTGGACCTGACGGGGGTGACACGGAGCGAAGCGGTGGCCAACCTCAAAAACACGTCCTCCCCGGTGGTGCTCAAAGTCCTGGAGATGCGTCCGCCGGAAGAGAGCGTGCAGGACTATGCTTTGCCCACCTGTCTCACGCCGTCGCCCACGGACAGCATCAAGAGCCCGCTGCCCAACGACGACTACTCCCCGCAGTGGGTGTCGTGGCTGCAGCTCCCCAGGTGCGTGTCGCTGATAGAACCGTCGTTTGCTCTTTCCTGTCCAGAGTCGCTGACCTCGGCCAGCTGGGCTCGTGTCAGAGAGTGTCAGGGCCGAGCTAGAGGCAGAGAGACACAAAAACAACTTTGGGTTGTAAATATTCATAGTGTTTTTATCCATGTAACTTTGTGCAGAAGAAAAGTGTCAAGCTTTTGGCAAGGCTATTTCCATAATGACTTGTCTCGGCTCAGATAAATAAGTGCAGCTCCAGCGGTAAAGTGGAATATAATGTGGACATTTTCTTCTGGGAATTAATCACAAAAGACTTTTTCACTGGAGGTTTACGAAGCAGAATTAAAATGGCTGACAATGAAATGTACATTTACAAAGCGTAATTACTCCATTGGTCTTATAGTAGTTAGACAAATCTCAATCCAGTTTGGTCTGAAAAATGAAAAAGATGTCCTGTTACATGGTGTTAAATAAGGATCGACAAATATGGCTTTTTGGGAACCAATACCAATACTGATATAGAGAGAGAACCGATATGAAAGCTGATTAAAATTAGAAGTAGGAAAATAAGTTTTTATTACTAGCAGATGATAACCAAATGTTACTTTGTCACGTATGAGACTTTAAAGGCTTGAAATTAGTTTGTTTAACTAACATTATTTTTGATAGCCATACTACTGAAGTGAATTCAAGAGGGTAAAGGCCTCATTAATAGCCCTCATTAATATGCCCAACACAGCCGTAATTAGTATTTGCAAATGCCGATCATTAACACCTCTTTTCGTGACTTGTTTACATGTCAGTATGTCCAGTAATCATCAACACAGACACAATCACTTTACAGTCGCCAGAGAGCAGGAGGTGAGGCAATGACTTGTAGTGATAGCAAACAACTCTACAGACAAATGTAATCACTGCGCTGAATATTGATATGATTGCTGAATGAGTAGAAGAGTTGTATTCTGGAAGATCTAAGCTTTAAAACGAGGTACAACATGCTAGTGATGCACCGATCCGATACTAGGACCGGATATCGGTGGCTCGGGCAACGGCTTGATGATATCGGTTCAGCCGATATCTTTGATTGGACATAATGATGTTAACGTCTCATAATGTTTTACATTTTATTCAGATTAAGTTGCTTATTTGTGACTTGCAATAAAAATAACAGTTACATAACACAATATGATCAAATTTCATATGTTTTGAAAAGGCTATTTCATTCCTTACGCTAGTATCAGTTGATATCGAGTATCGACATATACTTAATTCCAAAGTATCGGTATTGGAACTAAAAAAGCTGGATTGGTGCATCCCTACAGCATGCCCAGAATATTGGCGGTAGCATATTGACCAGATTTAGGCCGATAACCGATAGGCTTGTAAGTATTGGCCCATAATATTGGCCAACCAATATATTGATCGGGCCTAGTGTTAAGAATTTATCTTTTGTGTCAGAATGAGAAAAGGTCATGTGACATTTTGGTTTGTGTAAATGTAGAAAACATGTTTTTGTTTTTTCCACTTTATTTAGATGGCTTCTCATAAATAGGTGTAACTCTTTCCCGTTAGTTCACAACTGAATTCTAATAAACTTTACCTTAAGCAAATACATAGATTTCTTCTCCCCCAGAGGTCTATTTATTAGCAATAGTTCTCAACTTGTTTCAATCATGACCCCAAAATAACATCTATTTGCATTTACTAACCTTAAAAACAAACAGAAACAAGTTTAAATGACTGACGTAGACTTTCTGTGTAATGTCTTCAAGCATCGGAGCGTTTTCCAGGCAGCAGACAGTCTCTTATCTTCATCTCACCTACACTGATTTGATTCTAAGTCGCTGCTGCTTTTGTTGTTGCAGATGTTCTGTGTGTGTTTGTGTGGATCTGTGTGTGTGTGTGCAAGCGTAAGATAGACTTGAGAGATTAGTGTTTTAATCTGGCTCTTGGCCCGTGCAGGCATCTCTACTGCTGCAAAGACATTGTCCTGCGGCGGAGCACTTCGGGCAGCCTGGGCTTCAGCATCGTCGGAGGTCAAGAGGAAGTCAACTGCAATCAATCCTTCTTTATCCGCTCCATCGTGGAGGGGACGCCAGCCTACAACGACGGCAGGATAAGGTATCACTCTTCACTTTAAACTTGCAAATATGAACAAGGTGGAACGCAAAGTCAAATGTAAATGTAAAGCACATGTGAGGAGGAGTTTTGCACCTTTTGAATCTAGCCATCTAATAAGTACACACATGTAGATGAAGCTTTAGTTTTGCAGTACAATTACCTTTCATATACTTCATTATGTGCACTGTAACTCATGGAACCTGGTCAAACTAATGCCTGACTCTCATGTATCTACATGTTACAGTAAAACTAAAATGTTGATTCATATTGATTCAGTATAAAAACAAAAAAAAGATGAATTATGATTTAATGAACATAAACTATACAGATTTCTACTATGCACCATTTAACAGAAAACGTCAAATTACTTCATGATCATATTCTAGAACAGAAAGTTTGACTTCTGTTTCAATCTACATTTTTTTACTGTCTGTAGACAACACAGTCTCAGAAGAACTTAATTACTGTACAGGGTATATGTAGTTATAAACCAAACATAAAATAACCATGAATTTTGGTTAAAGCCAAGTGGCGACATTTTCTTTAGGTTTGACTTTGCATTTTGTTTTGTTTACTTGCTTTGCTTTTCGTAACATATTGACGTAAAAAAAAACGCACTTCTTGTACATTTCTATTCTTTTTGCGTTCCACTGGGCTGATTCTTGCCACTGTTCTAACATTTAGAAGGCTGTCTGAACATGAAACCTCTGTTACTTAGAATATTCACAAAACACAATATTTGGTTTCGTTCATATTTTGATAATGCTATTCATTTAGATGGTGGGCAAGAGTCAGTTTGTCTTTATATGTTGTACATTCTCTAAAAGATGATTAGCTCATAACTAAACTACAACATTGAAGCCTTGTCCACACCGGGTATCCAGGGCTGCATTAAAAAATTTTGGGCCCCGGGGCTTTGTAAATTCAGGGGCCCCTTTCATCAGCCACGCATAAACATTTTGAGGGGCAAGTGCTCTGTGGAAAAAAAAATAAAACAAAATGTTTTTGTTTAAACATAAAATAAATATGGTATTTACAAAAAAAATATATGTAGGTCTATTTCAGAAGTGACTTTCTGATATGCGCAGTTTAGCAAAATAGATTTACTATAAAAAGTGGGAAAAATAAGTGTTGGGGTCTAAGGTCCTCCTCAGGAGATTTTGGCTAAAATAGATGTAATTTCTTGTGATTTGGAGTATGTTTCAGCTCCTACAGCTCCTAGTTTCAGCAGCTTTAGTTCAGAATAAAGGGGCTATATTTTAGCCTTTATATCAGGGGTGGCGAACTGGTCAGAGGCCAAGAGCCAACATTTTCAGCTGTCATCTTTGAAGAGCCACACCATGAATCGACCTACTGCCACCACCAGGAGGCAAAATAATTTTTGATTGAATTACATTTAGACACTGACACTGTAAGCCCTTTATTACATATGTTTTTAATATAACATGGTTTTGATGTAATTTAGGGGGGTCTGGGGGAATTCTCCCCCAGGAGAATTTTTTTTTTATTCTGTGCAATTTCCTGCTTTTTGGTGAGTTTTAGATGTGATATTCTTATTATGTGATGTAATTTTACTATAATTAAAAAAGACTTGAGTCAGTTTATTAACAAGAATTCTTGTCAGTTAAAGGGCAGGTTGGGGGCAAGAGGCAGTTTTCCCCATTAGTAACATTGAACTTTGCCATTAAAAAAAATGTACACATTTAAAAAGTGGTGATTTCTGGGATGACTGGACCCATTTAACTTTTATATTACAAAAATAAACTAAATTTAAACAAACTTCATTTTGCCTGCCCCCAGTCTGATTGAAATAACATTGGCCTGTGGAATGTTGTGATGCCATTTGAAACCCAGCAATATAATTATTATCGTATTCTAATATCAGTTTAAACATTTTCATGTTAGATGGGCCCCCTTTAAAGGTCCTCATATTCCTTTAAACCGGCCCTGCTCTTCCCAGCGCAGACCGTGGAAAGGCACGAAGCCATTACACAGCAGTGACAGTGAAGCAGGAGCTGTAAACGCTCTAAAAACAACACAAATTTCACAATCTTGGACCAGGACGTCTGAACTCATGTTTAGTATCACTTTTACATCTCCTGTGTTCTGGAACAATGAATGAAATGCTCCGCTATTTTCCCGCCAAATCGCCGTTCGCGAGCTTCATAGAGTTGAATGGCAATTTTCAGTAAAGCCAAAAACAACCACAACTTTGTGAATATAAGGCCTATCTTTGTGAAATAAAAGTGTGTGAAAGCTTGTGAGTAGTAAAGTGTCACTGTGTGCTTCAAAACACACACAGGGCCCAGGATTTTGATGTTTTGGCTTAATTAGGCGAGATCAGTTTAGTTACGAGCAGCAGCTTTACGCACGTCTCTCTCTCCCGCGTCAGGTGCCAGTGATGACGATCTGGAAGACTGACAGAGAGAGAGAGAAAGAGAGAGGGAGAGAAAGAGAAAGAGAGAGCGCGCAGTGCTGGAGTGGCACGTTTGAAAGCGACTTGCGACAAATTTGAGAAACGGAAGGGGCCTATTTCATCAGCGTGTGGGTCCACTGTAGGCTATTTAAAAAATAACATCCGTGCGCATGGGCCCTTTGCGCTCCTGGGCCCCGGGGCTGAAGCCCCGGTAAGCCCGTGCATTAATACGGGGTAGCGGGTATCTGATAAAAGAATTTTTTTTCTATCATTTGGTCATCCACACTAAAACGCAGGATTCCTTCATATTAAACAGAGCTTTTTAAAACTGGGAAAAGTGAAGATTTCTTCAAACTCTGGCTTTGCGTTTGAGTATGAATGTGAATAACCGGCGTTTTATGTTTTTAAACATCACTAACTGCAACATTTGCATAGACGCGACCTTGTTTAGAGCCGCCATCAGGAGCACATTCATGAGGTTTTGTATGGATGTGGATTTCTTTAAAACAGTTATGTGGACACAAGAGCTTTTTACAAATGGAGGAGAGAAGATATGTGTTTGTAAAATACCCTCCTATGTGTGTACATGGCCTAAAACAGTATTCATTTTAGCTGCCTGACATCAAGTAAAAATATTACTAGCCTATGCCTTGTCCACATGAAGCCAAGCTCAGGCGTTTCAGAACAAATATTTGACCTAAACCACACATCATTAACATGAAACAGGAGTTTCTGAAACCAGATTCCAGAGTGAAAAGATTTCAAAACTCCAGTTTAGCGTCCTCGCAGTTACACTGAATCTACAACGTCTCATCTGCAGAATGTTCTACTGACCTGTATATGATAAGTTAATAATGATAAGTTTTATAGAATTCTCCGCTAAGATTCTGTTTACATTCAGCAATTTTTCTGCGCATGCTCAGTGTCAAGTCTTCCTCTTGCTTTGTGACTTTCTGTGTCAGTGTCACAGCGCCACACTCTGGCCAGTTACAGGCATTACACTAACTTCAGGCTTGTTTAGTGTTTTGCATGGACGCTCACAAACACTACAGCTACATGTTTATGCAATTTGTTTTCAAAATTGTCATAATTTTGATTGATTTAATGTCACACAACCTACTCTGAAGAAAACAGCTGTCTGCCGTCTCTTTAAAGGACATGTCCCTCTGTCTGTGCAGGTGCGGGGACATTCTGCTGGAGGTGAACGGGAAAAGCACTTGGGGCATGACCCACACGGCGCTGGTCCGACTGCTAAAGGAACTCCGAGGTCGAATCACGCTCACCATCGTCTCGTGGCCCGGCAGCCTGCTGTAATCCGCCGTCCCAGAGCCGCTGACCGAACGAATGTGGACTTCACCGTACTGTAGCTAGTTGGATACTTCACTTCTGATGGACTACACTTGGAGCATAAGACACTGGAGCAGACTTTTGTTCTTTCGCGACGCCGCCGGGATGCTATTGACGCTGCGGGACGTTCTCAGAAACAAGCGTCGACTAGCGGAGAGGAGACACAATACTTTGCCAATTCCAGTAGTTACGTAGTAGGGAATGCATAAGCAGGACTCCAAATTTGTTTACTGTAAATGTTGGGTGTTTAAAATAAGTACCGATCCAAGCACTTGTAAAATGTTTCTGTTGTTTGTTGTTGGTTTTTACTGACCGTGGTTGTCATTTTCATCCGTCGAACTGATGACACGTTGCCAAATAGTAGTCTGTGTTGAGGTATTGTTTTTTTTTCAGAAGCTATGGCTCAAGTATCAAATCACTGGTGAGAAAAAAAAAGTATATAAAAATGTGTTCATAGCGTGCAAAAAAATACTATTTAATAATTAGGTGACATTGTGGAGGCCTTACTAATTTTCTTACTTTTAAGAAAAAAAAAAACTGACTTGGTTTGTGTGTGTCAGTGGATGGTGCAGGGCCTCGTGTCGGGCTCCTGTCCATCACATTTCGCTCTGTGTAATATATCTGATGGTTCATTTGGTTAAAAGATCAATAAAGTCATTGGAAAGAAATGACTTGTGTTTTTTTTTTCATGCAGCAACAAAACAATGTACAGATTAGAGCTTGTATTGCAGTGTTTATTAAACAATTTCCACATTTAAGTAGATATAAAGTAATGGAATAGATCTGTCTCATTTAGTTTAGTTTAGGTCACACTCATAAGAAATGTAACTTATTCTAGGTCATTAAGGATTATTTATGTAATAGTATATCAAGTTAGACCTTTTTAAGACCAGTTTAGCCCAGGTTAATTTAATGAGATGGAAAAAACCTTTTGAAAAGACAAAAAGAAAAATAAATAAATAAATTATATTGTCTTAAAGGTGGGGTAGGTAACCTTTTTAGTTGTAAATTAGTAAACTTTGTGCTTTCCACTAAAAAGTATATAATAAATACAGCACTTTGTGAAAAAATGAGACCTCTGAATACTGTCTGAACTGAATAATAAAGAATTTTACTTCTAATCAGGAGCTGAATGCTGCGCTCTGATTGGCTGAACTTGGGGCGGTCAATCCAGTTTCACTTTACGCCATAAATGCAACCAAAAGGAATACATGTCGATATTAACCATGTGACTATTTAAGAGAGGAAGTTGTCAGATTTAAAACCTAAATTGTGTTTGCAATGTAAAAATCAGCTACCCCACCTTTAACTTATATCAACATTTTAAAGTGTTTATTTTGATCGACTCTCTATAATGAGAGACATAAACCAGACGACATAAACCATAACTGTTCTAGACCAGGACCAAAGCTGGAATAAACAAGGACTGTCAGGACTAAAACTGGACTAAACCAGGACCAGCTTAGGAGCAAATATAAGATAAACCAGGATTGGACCAAGACCAAAACTTGTTTAAACCAGGCCTGGACCAGGACTAAAGATGAATAAATTGCATCAAAATGAAAAATGGTCTAAACCAGGACTGTCAAGACTAAAACTGAACTAAACCAGGACTATCAGGACTATAACTGGTCCAAAAGCCCACTAGACTAAGAGCGAATATAGGCTAAACCATGACTAGACCAAGACCAAAACTGGTCTAAACCAGGCCTAGACCAGGACCAAAGCTGGAATAAACCAGGACTGCACCAAGATCAAATATGGTCTAAACCAGGACTTTAAATCTGAAACAAACCAGGACTGGACCAGGACTAAAACTGGTCTAAACCAGGCCTAGAGAAGGATTAAAACTGGATTAAACCAGGACTATGAGAACTAAAACTGACATGAGCATTGACTTAACACAAATAATTTATATAGACTATTCACACATGTACAACCTGCACTTAAGAGTTTTACAAACTAAAGCTCAAAATGAGCTCTTTTAGCCTATTTCAAGTTCCTAAGAATTTAGAAAAAAAAAGTCTTAATTTCAGAACCTTAAATTAGACGAAAAGTGCTTGTTTCATTGGCAGATTTTTTGTTTCTCTCCTAATTTCTTAACTTTATTTCATAACTTGTTTTCAGATTTTTTTCTATCTAGTGCATTTAAGCTTGTCAGTGTCTGATCCCGTCAGATCTTAGATGATAAGCAGGTTGGGCCTGGGCAGTACTTGGATGGGAGACAACTGGAACAGGAGCCACAGTGAGACGGCTTGAACAGTAATTGTCACACTTCACCCACACCTCCTAGAATGGATCAGGCGGATGTCTGTGAATGGTTGGTCCAAAGAGCTGATGGTCTGTCTGCACCAGGGCAGCTGTGGCTAAACTCAAAACTTAACACTACCAAGCGTGCAAAGAAAGAAATATGAAGCACCTTTGAGGGTCATGAAAAGCACTATAGGCCTGAGTATTATTGGTATTATCAGCTAGAATTAAAAAGAAAGTGAGTGTTAATGTGAGCTAGTTCTCTAAATGATTGGTCTGTCTCGTTCATCTATAGCGTTAAACCTGGATTTGTTTATTTAGGCGCTGGGAATTTACATGTAAAGTTTGCATGTTTTTCATGTGTCTGCAGAAGATCCAAAAAGATGATTAAATCTCAATATTTATTTAAAAACATTCCTTCCAAATAGCTCATATTTAATAAAAAAACAAGAAAAATGAAAGCAACACAAGTGCTTCTAAATGACTTTGTAGTGACATCTCTGAGTATTACTAACCGAACTCTTATGAAGCTTTGAAATAAAATCAGATAATAAGTTGAGTTCACAAACACAGCTGTATTTTCTGAGGCTACAAGCATGTCGCCGCTGCAGGGTGGTTCTCATTAACTCGATTAGGAAACTAATAATGAATCATTTGTTTTGCTCCAAGGCAGGGGATGTCTCCTTGGATGTCTCCTTGGGTGTCTCCTTGGGTGTCTCCTTGCCTGGATTCTTTCTCTTGTCTCCTCTGTGTCCTCTCCCTCCACGTCTTCTTCTTCTTCTCTTGTCCTTTCTCCTCTCCTGTTGTGGATGACTGCTGCTGCCGTAGCTAAAACATGATACGCATTAGTTCACAGTAAAATGCATATAACAGGTTAGACAATTGTGTACGGTTTGACTGATTTGAGTGAGAATTCGTCGTGTCACTTCCTGTTTGGTGATGAGCAACAGATGTGACTCGATTTGGCTGATCCTTCAATTAAACTGTTGAATTATAAAACATGCTTATTCTGTTTCCTGTCACTGTGGCTTTAAAGGCGCTAAATCTATATATTTTTTTACAATAGAAATATTTAAAAATCAATTTCCCACAGCACACATCTCTTGTTGATGTATTTATTCAACTAAAAAAGAATCGGCTGTTTTCATCTAAGTCAGTCCTGTTTGTTCACCAAAATTCACGAGGTTTGTAGGTTGTTGTTCATGTTGTTAGCATTGCAGCTAACCACTGTTAGCATACAGGGATGTCTGCAGCTGTGAAAGAAGCTTTAAACACATTGTGATGAACAACTGGGAGGCTCAGAAAGTATCAGGTAAGTGAGTAAAACATGTGGCCCGATGTAAGAAGTTTAAAAGGAGAATCTATGTGAATCTGTGTGAACTTAAGTTGGTGTAATAGTGTACAATCAACGTTAACTTGCAGACATATTAGTTCATTAGCTGTTTGTAATCGTAACTCAAGCAATACATGTTTTGTTGACACAAAATAAAGATGGGCTTATAGCTTATGAAACGTTTAAAACTTGTTTCCAGAATTTTAAATTTTAGCCTTTGCGCCGTAAATGGATACATCCAGAGTTGCAGCAGGTGTACACTGTCTGTGAGGCGGGTTCGGTTCAGGACACATGCAGGTTGTTTGCAAAATATCTGTTACACTAGCTCCAGTCCACGATGGTCTGTATTTGTCCAAAGCCACACAGTTTCATGTGCATTCCCCTGAGAACGCCCGTGACCTGAAAGTAGCATCAGACTTCTGCCGACTTTTCCCAAAGTCTGTGGATTCTTTCAGCAGACCTGCACTACTCTTGCGTTTACACTTCTCTGAGGTCTGTGTCACAGGCACATTGGGCCTCATTCATGAAAGTCTTCGTAAAATCTGTGCGTAACTTCCACTTTAAGAAGCTGCTGCGAAAACTCTACGTGTGATTCACGACGGGTTCGTAACGAGCCAAATTCCTTCCTAACAGCCTTTACGCCAAATTCACCAAAGTCCTACGAACAGTTATTTACATAAAAATGAATAATGCATACTTCCTTATATGGCAAAAAGGGCGGGTCGCAGCAGGAAAAAAAAAAAAATGAGGAAGAAGCTGCAGCAGCGCGTCTCCCCACTTTCGCTGAGTTAATACTTCAGCGTCTTTTAAAAATGTCCAAACTCACAAAAACACACTCAGAGGAAACAGATTCACGTCACTGATGTATTGAAATAACGCTGGGCTTTTGCCGTTGATCGCGTTTAACGTCGCGGTAGAACGCGCGTGTGTGGGGGCGGGGGAGGGGGGTCAGAGGCTGTAGAGGGGAGCACAGTCAGAGTACAGAGGCTCTGGTCCTGGGGGGGACACAGGGTCCTGAGTCCTGTGGGGGTCAGAGCACAGAGGCTCTGAGGCTGGGATAGGCTGCTGCAGGTTTATTAAAGGAGTCTTTTTTTTTTTGCATAACTGAATTTTTTTTGTTTCTAAAATGATTTTATATACAATAATTTGCAAAAATACATAACCTACAATCATGTAGGAATTACAATTTTTGACTGAATTATATAAGAAATAAAAATCTGAAACAGCTGTTTTTTTGTTCTTACGAGTGCTCCTCAGTGTTCGTAGGATTTGTTCTTACAGACGAACATTTTCCGTTCAGAACAAATTTTGTGAATGCCAAAAATGTTCGTAAACAGCCCTTAAGAACAAATTTGTTCGTAAGAACGTTTCATGAATGAGGCCCATTGATTATAAGCACTTTTTAAGTCCTGTGGAAGTCCTGACCCGCATCTGACTCGTCCTCAGTGTACACCTGGCAATACAGGGACTATACCTGATTTTTGCCTCCTTAAAAATGTAAAACAAACAAAAATTATTAATTTTAATCTTCTTACATCCGTCTACATGTTTTGCTCAAAGCATTCTGCTGTTGTTAGGATTGAGACGTACCGGTATGCTAACGACACTTAGCCACAATGCTAACAACATCAACAACAACAACAGACAAACTTTGCAGACATTGGTGAACAAACAGGACATTACTAGATGTAGTCAGGACATTGTGGAGTAATTTCCACCCAAATAGATACATAAAAAAGAGATCTGTGCTAAGGGAGAATTGATTTTAAGTTTTTTTACAGCAAAAATCAAGCATAGTCCGTTATTCTTATCACCACAGACACCAGAAATGCAAGTATTCAAATCTAAATTCCTGTTAGCAGTCAATAAAACTGTCTGTATGCACTGTCATTTTCCATCAGACCTGGCTTTATCTTGCTGCTGCTTCTTCTTCTTCTTCCTCCTTTGCTTCTTTGCCTGCTGTTCTCTGCGCTCCTCACAATGGCCTCTCCTCTCTCTGCAAAGTCAGACACATCATTCTCATTCCATTTGAAGAGCTCATAGAAAACACAGTCCACACGCCTGCCTGGCCTTTCCCTCTGCTCCTCAGGGAGAAGCAATAAAGCCGTCCTCGGGGGAGCAGAGCTGTGGTCCCGGAGTCAGCTGCACTTGTTTTCTCTTCGGGAACGCAGCCTGGCCTGGTGTGTGCGTATGAGAGCGCACTTTGACTCACCAGAGCGCTCTTTGACTTGAGCTAACAAACGGCTAAACACAGGTGTCACAGTCGGGATCAAACCTAACAAGAGACACGACCTCTCTGCGTTCTCCTCTCACCTCCCAACGGTCTCTGGACACGTCAGAAAACACAAGACACCAAAACAAACAAAAGCCAATGGACAAATTTGGGCAGAATTTAGCAGAATAACGGATTACCGATCATTTGGCTTTAAAAACCTGCTAACAGAGGAGATTTCAAATCAAATCAATTTATTTTTGTATAGCCTCAAATCACAACAGCAGTCGCCTCTGAGGACTTCCCAAGATGTATGCATTTGGTGGATAAGGAAGATGTCTGTGCTTTTCTCTTGACAACCAAGCGTGACTTCTCGGCTACTTCGACCAGATTCAAATATTGCCATATTGTTGTTCCGTTTTGTCTGTGATTTGTTAGTTGTTTACATTGTGGTTTCAATTTGATTAACAGTGCAACCTTGTATAAAGCCAATATCTATACTAAACAGCATCCGAATGATCCACACACTCAAGTGTTTTGGAACATTATTTCCCAAAGGGTGGGTCAATACCCACATGATACAAATCCATGACCCACCCAAATGTTGAAAAAAAAAAAGTCAGATTAAATCTAAAATCTGAGAGTGACTATGTCTTTTTTTTGTCTGTGGTCTGGATTTAAAACCCTGTGGTGTGCAGTGGGCTTTATCCTCCACTTGTACAATAATCAGTGTGACCTTTCCCAGGCGTCTCAGTGGGAGGATTTGTTTTTTTAACAGCATCATCTGGATCAGCGACACATCTAATCGTGTAATTATAAGCATTCACAGACAGACAGAAACTAAGGGTCTCATTTAAAATGTCTATGTACAAATATACATTGTATGTGATGTTAAGTTCAGGATCTTTAGTATTGAAAATGGCTGCATAACCATGTGGTCTGTAAAACGTCCAGTAGGTTTGTATTAAAATGCACTCGTGATTATTGCTTCACATGTACAAATCTATATGTGACTGGTTACTTCGCCTGTGTGTTCTGGGGTCATCACGTTATTGCAGATTATAGAGGCAGGTGTGAAATCAGATTACTCCCATTATGTATGTTTATGTGTCAATACCCTGATGATTCCATAAATCAGATCATCATTGGATTTTGACCCAAGTGTTTGTGGAAGTAATCTGAGCCCAGCCAAAGTAGCAGTCATCTACAGTCTATCTATGATATCATCACACTGTTAGACTTTCCACAAAGTGTGAGTGATTTCAAATGCCACAAGCCTACTTGTGATTAGACTGTGCAGTGTTTTTCTTCTCCACCACTGGTCGTCTCTTACTTTGGATAGCGTAACAGAAAGCATTCTCTTATTGAATCAGGCTGCGAAGGCTCCAGCACCAATCCTTTGGTCTCAGTCAAAACAAATACAATCTTTGGAAGTCATGTTGTTGTTAGAGTCTGAGCATGAAATTGGACAATATTGAGGTGGTGGGTCATTTTACTGTTTGAGAAAACAAACAAACATGTGAGCAAAGGCAACTCAAAGTAATTCAGCAGCAGTTTTTACATTTCAACAAAGAACTGATCAGGACTTTGATTGGCATCATCTGAGATTTTAACTGCTGAAGCCTGAACTAACACATCAAAATCAATTGTAAATATACTAGTGTAGTAGTACTTGAGATTGGTCTTTGTCTTAGGACAGGTTTCAAGATCACTTAATTAACTTAATTGTCTCTGACTTGAGCACATTTAGACTTGCCTTGGTCCTAAGGTTGCTTATATGCTGCTTAGATCAAACCTTTCAGACCAGGACCCCCAAAATAACTATGTATCCAACTTGTGATCCCCACAGCAAAATAAAATAGATGTATACAATAATTTTAAGTTGGAAAACCATTAAATTGGGTTCAAATGCATATATTATAGTATTGCATTATATGATGGAAATTCTATCAAATATGATGCTTCCAGCTTAAAAAACAGCTTCAAAGCAAGTCAAAAGTGTAAACTTACATCATGAAACCATTACACCCAGATTTTGCTTCATGACCCGTACTTTGGCAACCACTGGCTTAGATTTGGTGTTGTCTTGGACTCTGGTCTGATAGACCACATTTCATTAGCACCATAGTCTGCTAAACTGCTGAGCCAGGAGTTCATGCTCCCAGCGCAGTGACCTATCCAGACTGCACAATAACATCATGTGGACACAGAGAAGTGTAGAAAGTCACAAGACAGTCTGCATTTGGTCTCAATGGATAGCTCGTTCTCAACTTTTAAAAGTCTTGGTCTAGTCTCGCGACACTAAGGCCTCAGAAAGGTCTTGGCGTTGTCTTGACTACTACATTAAATTATGCACAAACCTGTGGATTTAAAAATGCATTTGGTCAGCTTAAAATTACACTATTTATCCCACTTAAGTAGTAGTTGCAATACAGTATATCAAATGATCCATTTTAGGTAAACACAAGCTTCGTAGTGAGCTTTCCACCACCTTAGTTTAGCTTGTGAACAGAAGTTTTAGCTGTGATCTGACTGGCCTGGGAGCAGAAACAAAACAGTCCACTGCTCCATCTCCCACAGGCAGGAATTGGCTTCTACCTTTTTTCTTTTTTTTTCTACGGCTAAATCCCCTAAATCCAACCGCTGCCGTGCGAGGATCACCTTAGCAAAAACCATCCAAAAATGTAAAAACCCAAACGCTAACTTTGTAGCTGTAAAAGTTTGATATATGAAAATGAAGCGTTGGAGACAGGTGTGAAATTGAGGTCGTAAAAAGAGAGCGTGCATCATTTCTGGGCTGTTCTGAATTAGAAACGCTCAAATTGGGGCTTTAGCGTTAGTTCTTTTTCAATTACCAGACTCGGCTCTACTTTTGTTCACTGTAAAAACGGCCTTCCACTGCGCTGACTAATGAAGCCTATAGAGAGAGATTAAGGAAGCGCCAAATGACTCTGCATTGAACTAAAACGCCATAACGAACTCGAATGGAGATGCAGTTGACAACTAGTACCATTGTACCAACTTTGTGCTGAAAGCTCGATTTTGATTACTGAACGCAGTCTCAGGCAGGACCAACTGAGAACTCAACAGGTCTGGGGCATAGTGTTTTACAGTCAATAGCTTTTTATATTTATTTAACCTATTTACTTAAAACATATTAGTGGTATGAACACCTTAAGGTTTCTGAAAAAACTACAGATAAAAACAGCTACAGCACCGCGGTGAATGAGCATGAAGCAACAGCGCACTGACAATCTGTGTTTAAAACACTACACCACTGAAGCCTCACATTTGCCACGCAAAACTACCACCACGAATCCACGTTTGAGCAGCAGCTAAGCACAAGCACGCAAACACTTACCGCTGAGAATAACATCCATGTCTTGTTTGGCACCTGCCCTTCCTGAACAAATAAATCCACAAAACGAATGCCGTCCATCTTGTGTTTAAAGTCTTGACAGAGCCATGTCCACTCACAGCGTCTTATCCAAAAACAGTGCGTGCTTTGTTCAAAGCGCTTCAGCAAACAGGATTGTCCAGCCGCTGTAAACCCACCCGGTTGTGCTCGTCTTGGCCATATATCAGACCTGATGCACCCGAACCCACACATCACTAGAGCAATGTGTATGAAGGTTTGGACTGTTGTTTGTTTAAACAAGAGAGAAAATGTGAATGCCTATTTAAGAAAAGTGTAACGTACTGGGCTATTTGCAACTGAAATTACTGTAAAAAAAAAAGTAAAAATGAATACTTTGTGATTTTCGCGGGTTATTTTCAGATTGTAACCCCGGCGATAAACAAGGGACCAATGTACTGCAATATCGCAGTAGAATAATTTCAACAGCACAAGATTTCAAGCAACCGTGGTAACTGCATTTTAGGAGGTTTTGCGCACCTGCCAGGGGGTATTTTACCTGCAGGGCTAAGAGATACTGGAAGACAGCGGACAGTGAGGGAAATGTCACCTCTGCCTTTTAGAAACTTTTATAGGCTTCTGCCGAGTTTTGTGTGTTCGCTAAAAGTTCAGTCTGACTTGGCACGTGCCAACTTTCACTTGTGCTTTATGCTTTACACATTTTTTTTGGGTTAACAGGTAAATCTAAACCAGTCCTGAAACTACCATTTTAGAAACTTTAAGCTTACTTGTTAAATCCAAAGAAAAATGTCGCCTCGTAGCTTCAACGCAAAATGTGTGACTATTTTACGTTTTGGCCTCTCCAAACATTTTGATGTTGGTATGGAATTGTGCATATTGTACGTTTTTGACATTTCATTGTATCGTTTTCTTAAAAGGAGACCCCGGAGAATTTTTTAATTTTTGTTTTCGAGTTTTCCTTTCATCATCAAAGATATAATACACACGAAATAATAATCTGCCGTTTTATTAAACTTTTAAGAAAATATTTTCACGGAAGACGCCATCATTGTTTACAACACAGTGCATTATGGGTAGTATGACGTAATCGTGTTCAGAATTATGAAGCTTCCGCATTCTCTTGTTTTTCCGAGACCAGATCAAACCAAAACACAATGTAAATTTTACAATGTGTTGTCGACGAAAAACTACTGACGCTCCTGTTACCAGATCAACGGCAACTGTTGCAGCTGTTGCGTGCGTCTCATGACTGACGCTCACTGCGCCAGTGCGCCACACGATCTGCGTCATCACCTCAGATGGCGCGCCCGTAATATCAGAAGTTGTTGTAAACATGACAATTTTACGTCAAACGGCGAATATTTGTTTACTTTAAGTTTACTTTTTATAAGTATACCTAGCGAAGTATTTTCGATCTATTTATGTAAATATTCGGGTTCTTTTAGAGATGTGTTGATTCTAACTAAACAAACAAAAAAGGGTTATAGCCCAGTTTTAATATGAAACTCTACAGTATTGGTGATGAATCTCACTTCTTGCAATAGAATTATTTGATATCAGATCTAAACACAAATGACTGACCTTCACTACTTTGAAGTAACTGTCTATATCCTCGAGTACAAATTCAGGTACACTTCCTACCGCGCGGTGTTACTTTTGCAGGTATATAAAATCAGCCTGCACCGGTCCCCTGATGGAGGACACATGAGACAACAGAGCGCATGCATTTCTCCTGACAGCTCCCACCCACCGCCTGACAACGACTCCCTTTGGGTCTGATCCTAAAATAGAAACACAGCAGAGTCATAAATCAGCGTGGCAAATGGCAGCCTTTACATGTGAGGCAGTGCGTATGGAAAGTGATCATGTGACCTGCATGTAGGGCACCACAAAGCGCAGTGAGGAGGGGTGAGCTGCAGACGCTGGGGCCACGGGGACGCGCAGACATCACTTGTTTGACTGTCACGCATATGTGGTCCCTCTGGTTTCTCTCTGATGTTGTTAGCCTAAAGCTGCCCAGCTGTCCCCATCCATGGCCCACTTCCCTCAGATGACCCACAAGATGCAACGAAGCTTAGAATTCATAACCCAAAATCTGTCGTCGCTACACTGCACAGCTCGAGCTATAAAAGAGGATTACGGCATTACAGAATGTACAGTAAAACAAGCCTTACTTTCGCCTCTTCTGGAGCTCTGCATCTAAATGTGTAATATAATTAAGAGTAAAGCTCCAACATAAGCTGACAAAGGGATTTAGTATATGTGCAGTAGGACAAAGAAAATATAGTATACTGCAGACTTTTGATAATCTCTAAGCTAAACACAGTTTACATTAGATTGGAAATGGAGAACTAAAAGTGATCGAAAGGTTGAGTGAAAGTGACAGTTTTATACATTGATTACAAATAAGGGTTGAGAGTAAAGGAAGCTCAGGTCATGACACACTATTGATCTTGTTTGTTCGGTCATTACCCAAAGCTCATGACCATAGCTCAGGGTTGGAACAAATGATTGACCAGTAAACGGAGAGTTTGTCTTTCGACCACAACGGTTCAAGTGATCGCTTCAATGCTGACAGCCCAGTCTCCGCGGAAAAAACGTAGATGAACAAGAAAAAGTCAAAAACGTAACGTTAAGCAGTTTTTATACCTTTTCTACGTCAATATTTTACAAAAAGTCAAAGCGTAAAGATCAGATTTTTGAACACGTGGCGACATTTTCTTACGGTTAAAAATCTTAACATCCCAAGCCCCAGTCCAAAACTTTAATCCTACACTTACCCATTAAACTTCAAATAGATTACGTTTTGTCGTAGCATATTGACGTAAAAAAAAGGAGTCCACTTTTCTTAAGTTTCTGACATTTTGTTGTATATCTACTTTTTCTTCAGAGACTGCGTTGCTGCTGATGCTGCTGCACCGATCCACTTGTCAATGTCACGTTCCATCTTTCGATCACTTGTCAGCAAGACTGTAAGATACTCTTTATGGGGCAAGGAGTCTTCACTCACCAGGAGAGGGCAAAGCACCTTTTTTGGCTGAGAGTTATGGTCTCAGATTATGAGGTGCTGATTTTCATTCCAGCCGCTGCACACTGTCCCATTGTTCAACACAGTCTCACAACAAAGCGTACATTTACCACGACACTTAAAACAGCGTATTATGGCCACTCTTTCAGTCCTTTTTGCGTACTTATGCTACGCATATGAAAAAGCGTATAAATGACACAAGATTTCACAGCGTAAAAATACATGAGTTTTGGTTGACGCCACGTGGGGACATTTTCTGTAGGTTTAGCAGGTAAGTTTAGGCATCAAGTTACTAAAATGGGTAAGTTTAGGTCTGGGGCTTGGGGCAGGTTAAGATTAGAATCAGGATTTGGTTTATATTCATAAATAAAAACACGTCTTAACAACCACATCAGAAATTAACTGGGACTGTGACGCGTACCTAATTTACGCAAAACAGCTGTAAATGTGCTAATCATACGCAATTTACATGCCCTGTACTATCGTGGGAAATGTACGCTTGATTGTGAGATCAGGCTCCATTGTTTGATAGGCCACCAGGACAACATTATCTGCAAGAAGAGATGCGATCTTGTGGTCCCTAAAGCAGACACCCCTTGATTCATGACTGTGCCTAGTAATTCTGTTCAGAACAGAACCGAGGCAAAGAGACACCCATACATTGGAAACAGGTGTGTTTCCTGCCGGTAATGCAAACCCAGCTCTTACTCCAGTTTTACAGGGACCAGACAGCCCTGAGCAAAGGACCTCAAAGTGTTCCTTCCACAGTCCAACAACGTCCTCAGCTGAGGTCAGCGGTTCTCGACTTTCAGTGTAAATTGTTGTTGGTGAAGTGCTATTTTCTTTTCCTGAGGCACCAAACGGTTTGCCAGAATTAGTTTGAGGCCAACAGTTAGTCTGATGCTTTTCCTCCATGGTCTCCCTGAACTTTTCCCAGCTCTGTGTTGCCTATCTCTTGCTGTCTTGAGCTGAGCCAGAGTTAGTGTACAAAGTGTTAGTGGTGTTGCAAGTGGGAAATATAAAAAGAAATGATGTTGCTGTGCATTGTGCTGGTGGCCGACTGTAAAACGTGTGAGACAAAGCAGTGTTCTTTTGCAGCAGAAGTGTGTGTGGGTTCATCTGAGGACTATGAGCTGTGTGCTGCTCCAGTGTTAAAGCTGCCAGTGTGGACAATATTAATGACATTAATTAAATATGCGGGCCCTGGTCAGCGCTGAGTGTGCAGGACTACAGTGCATGTATGTGAAGAGAAACTACTCAGCCTGGACTGGAGATTTCTTATCATTTACAGCCACAGGGAGGACACTCAAGAAACTCAATTATTTCTTATAGCGGAGACAGCAACTTCTCCACTCGCTGCACCAAAACAACAAAAATAGCTGTGCATATGCCGGCAATAATTTCTCCTGCTGGTGCAATAGTCCTGATTTCTGTCACAATAGGCTTTGCATTGCTCTGCGTTTCTGCACAAAAGACCATAACTGTTTATATTCTAGCTATCAGCTGGAGTTAAGCTAGCAGTTCTTGAAACAAAGCATACCTTCTGTATCACACAGTCAGACATATGCTAAATGTTAGCTCCTGCTTTCAAATATGTACTTGTCCACGTATACAAAACTGTCTGTTTTCTGCTCTTTGTAGAGTCTGTTTGCCTCCTCAAAGCTCAGTGAGTAGATACACTTCATGGATTTCAGAGTTATGAATAACAAACACCATTGTTACAGCAAAACAACATATGACATACGAGTGTGCAAAATAGTAGCTGAAAGCAAATACCCAAATGTACATTTGTATTTGAAAACTAATAAGATGTAGAATCAAATAAACACATCAAAACAGCTGTTTTTTTTATTCATCCTGAAACTTGACCTTTCTTGGTCTGGAATAGAGCTTTATCCTGCATGTTTCCATAGAACTTTACTTTTCTGACAAAAAAACCCCACATCAGTAACCTCCATTTAAACTTGGTTATTACTTGACTTGAATTAGTTATGCTAAAAACACACTTAAATGTCTTACAAGAGGTAAACAGTTTAGCTTCACATAATAAGTGCGTTGCCGACTGTACCTATGGCAGGACAAAGCAAGTTTATTTGTATAGCACAGTTCATGCACAGGGTAAGTTTGAGTGATCTAAGTTATCTGTCTGCATGAAAAATGTTCCAAAGTGTGATTTATGTATCTATTCTCCTGGATTTATGCAAGTGACTTTCTATCGAAAGTTACGTATTGTCGTACTAATTGTATTTTCAGGCATTTTACATCTCACTCTGCAGCTCTCCTGCGGAACTTTTATACTTATATTTGGCAGTGCTGCTTTTTGCAATATAAAGCATTACAATAATACTTGAGTGAAACACAATGACAATTCTAAACTACTTAAACTTTTTCATTATGGTGCCAGCTTCCACCTGGCAAACAGACCAGCCTCACTGTTATGAAGGTTTCCCCTCAGAGCTGTCTAAACTAAACAATCAGTCATTCTTCTTTGGCCCACAAATGTGCGTAAGAGAAGACAGGTTTGAAAAGCACGCGAGAGCAGAGCAGGCTGGTAGTATGGCCCAGGACCAAGCCACTATGTAGCCTGAGGACATATCTGTTGAACAGACAGATGGATGTGAGGACATCAGAGAGAGGCAGCAAGCAAAAAGGGAAATTTATCTGACCAGAGCTGAACAACCTGGCCCATGATCACACAGGAAGAGAAGAAGGATCAGAGGAGGGCTGCTGGCCACATTTCTACATCATATACTTTATAGGCTCGTTCAAATATAGTTTGCACTAGTATTTATAGAAAGGTTACAAAAGGATTTCCGCTGCGAGCCCTGTACTGAATTGTAAACTGAAAATAAAATTAGAAAACAGTACAGATTTGTAAACATCTATTTGAGAAATTTAGTTTGTATTGCACAGTCAAACTTCATAGTTTTTTCTTTGAATACGCTGTCCGGATTATAACTGTGACAAGATCACTCCTGGATAGATGAGGTATCACGCCGACTTTAGATTTCAAACTATTTATATTCTGTTATATATTTTTGTTTACTCAGCACATATTATAGAAAATCCACTTTTCAGAGTTGTTTTTATTATAACATTTGTTTACTCATAGTATTTGGATTGATTCATACATGCTTGTGTAATCTTGTACTGTCCTGCTGATGCCCAACTGCTCACAAAATCCCTGCGTTATCCCCACCAATTGTCTACACTTGTGATTACTCAAAAAATAATCAGATTACAAAAAGAAGTAGGTTTCAAAGCTGACATGGAACCAAAAATGTAAAATCTGTTATTTGCTAAAGTAAAATTTTACAAAGAAGAGGTGGGGCTTTTCAGCAGAACTGGACCAAGTCATGGTTTAGTACAGGGGTGTCCAGGTGTCCAACAAATTTTGACCAAGGTTGGCTTTTCCATGCTTGGCCCAACTCTACTCTACTTGGCTCAATTTAACCCTGGTGGGGAGTTTTTCTATTTGGGAACAGGTACTTTTTTAGTACCCTTATTAGTACCTGCTTTACCCCAGGGGCAAAGCGACCCTGATACTATACCTGATGCCAGACGCACATCCCAAACACGGTCTCCAGTTTTACAAGTCCATGTGATCTATTACAGTCTGAAGTCTGCTCATTACTCCAGTTAAAGGTATTAACAGCTGATTCATTTGCAGTGCATTTGTTTTGAGTGGTAACTGAACAGATTACAAGTGGGTTAGAAAATATAGTTTGACATTTTGTTTAAAGCTGAAAAAATAGTTTTGGGCTTATCATTTTCATTAAAAAAGAGAGAAGGAACTAGGCGGACACTAATGGAAAAGCCCTATAAGACTGTAGTTAACTCTGTGGCACACTACAAATAATAGCCTCTGTATTTTGTTTGTGTATGTTTTTTGATGTGACAAATAATGCACATTTGCATAGTCTGAAAAGTGAATTACTCCCTAAGTTTCAGACAAATAATTGTATTATTTTTGTTGCTAGAACAAGATAAAAATAAACCTTATAAAGACCTCATGGGCCACCTAAAATGATGTGTTTGATACTGTAAGTTCTGGCTATACACAACACTAACAAACAGAAACGCTTGTCTATTTCTTCAAATGAACCCACAGATGCACTTTGTCGCTGAATATTGGTACGACCATGTGTTCCTACTCTGTCTCTCTCCTCAGATGACCACACGGACAGATAGTTTTCCCTTTATCCCCTGATTTTAGTCAAACCCTAGCGGAGTGTTCCAGCATAAACAAACCTTAATGACTTCTGGCGTTGGTGTCAAAGCAGTGCTTGTTGGTTTTCACTGTTACAAACTAACACTTTAAAGATGTTGTTTGATTCTAACACAAGAGCACTTAGTTGCAGTGTCATTATCAATTGTTGCTTGACACCCTATAATAAGGCTGATCCATTCTGACAAAAATGAATATCTTGTTTGGGCTTATAATGATATTAAAGGTGCTATACCCGATTTTTGCTGACGTAGAAATATAAACAAACAGAAATATTGAATTTTAAACTTTCTACTTCCCATGTTTCGCTCATCTACATTTGAGTCTCCGAATAGTTTAAGCTTTTTCACAGCTGTTATGCTGCGTTCAGACCGGACAGTGTTGAATTTCGTCCGTTGAAGCAAATTTTGACGCGGAATATTTTCAAAGCTGACGCCCAAACAGGCACCCTAAACACAAGGACACTTTTTACGCTCCAACGCAATTCTTTGCAAAAGGTTTTGTTTTGCACGTGGGCAGATCATGTTGAGAGAGAAGGAGAGAGAGGATGGCTGCATTCATAAAATGTAGCTAACTTAGTAGTACAACTTTTTCCTTCTCTAGACAATGTCCTTTTGCTGTTTCTGTCCTCCTCCAGTGACACGTTGTACAGCAGTGGTTTAATCATGGCAACATGCATTTTTTATAGATCTATGTGAGGTCAGTCCAGATCGTGTCCCATATTGCTTTTTTTTTTGTCGTGTCAAGGTTGCCAGATTTTCAGAGAGCAACAAGTGACCAAGCCTTTGAAAAAAAAACAACAACTTAAAAACAAGCAACCTTTGATAAAAAAGTTATTAAAAGACTGCAGTAAACAAGTTCAGCAGCGCCCAAGTGTCGACGCTTGATAAGGCGGCCAAAGCGTTGGAGCATCTACTTTGCAAGATGCGGTGTTAGCAGATGCCTGAACAAGTGAATTTCGGCGTGCTAGGTGCAAATTTGGGTCGCAAATTCGCTGGACGCCTCAAAACACGGGTTTACATTGATTTAACATGTAAACTGGACGCCTTGGACAAGTCATGCCGGTATGCTAACGGCAGTTAGCCACAATGCTAACAACAACAGATGAACTTTGTGGACATTTTTAGACGTAGACAGGATAGCACAGACGCATTTCTACTTAGATACATTAACAAGACATCTGTGCAGTGGCATAGTTCTTTTAAATCAGTCCAACAGAAAAGTGTTCAAGGTTTAAATACTTTTTAGCTTTGGTTTACAGGGGAAAGAATTAAAAGGTTCATAAAATTTTTGTTTGTTTTTTAAGTTATATTTATTAGACTTTGACTGTTTAAATAGGGCTTACCCGCAAAACAAGCACAAAAATATCTAGTTTTACTTCATATAAAAAGACATTTCACTTGACATCTGGATCAAATTTACTTGGTTTATATTACATACATAAATAAATGCCCACCTCTACTTTGTAACAATTTTCACTATTATACTGTTACTATTATACTCACTAGTGTGCTCATGTAATCTATTGTAAAACCGATTTAACAGGAACAAGACCAACAAAAATACGTTTCAATCAATGAATAAAAACAAGATCCGTGCCTCGTGATCAAAGCTGTTTCCGAAGGCAGCTGTGTTTTCCAACTGTTTGATGTGACTGGCTCTGGGTCAAGCTTCAGGACGCTCTCCCAGCTCGTAAGTAAAAACCTGTTTCGGTGCATGTTGTATACGCTGTGGTCCAAGCGCACACACGTATTCAATTGAAAACTTCCGAGGCCGGGAGGAGGACTGCGTTTTAAGAAGCCGCGCCAATGGAAGGCCTTTTCGACAGGTGTAAGTCCAGAGAAGCTGCTGTCTACAATAAGCACTAGCTAACTCACTCATGGTATTGCACGTAGCCTAGTATGATGTGTATTTCACACTCAAGAAAACTTTACTATGAAATTCACTCAAATTCACTGGATAGGATGGGCAGAATATCGAATATTAGATAATATTCAGGGTTTCCGCTAGGATTTTTTGAGAGTGTGGCGGCAGACGGCGGGGAGGGGGGGGGGGGGTGTATTTTAAATTGGCCCATTTGTCCGGGAGTGCACGTGACTTAGCAGGTAGTTGAATGGTTAAGAATTGTGCGCTCGATCTTTTGCCTTTTCTGCACCCACGTTCGAGTCCCGCCCAGGACACCTCTCAATTTTTTTTTTTTTTTTTGTTATTATTTTATCTTTTAACCTACTCCACCTCTCATACATTCTCTTCAGGTAGGAGACTTCTTAATTTTAGTCATGACATGGTCATAGTCTGGAGCTTTCCTCCTCCTGACCTCTGCTCTGCTCCACTGCAGTGCACGCTCATACACATGTAACCGACCGTGCGAGTGAGTGTGACGAGGAAGCCAAGCAAAGAGTCTCTTATGGGACAGGAGAACCGTGCCCCGTTTATTAGATGTGACCAGTCTGAACTAGTCTGAACAAGAGCGGGAAAGCTCACATTTATATAGACATAGCAGGTTCAGGGGTTACAGAGCATGCGCACCAGTTTAGTATGTTACAGTCTTCCCCCTCTCACATAGAAATGTCCTCATTTCAACAGTAACAACATGAGTATATAGCAATTATAACTGTATAACAGCACACATCACAACCACAACAACAACAAAAAAAAAAAATTCAAAGTCAATATGAAAGCTGGACAGTCTGAGGCAACGCTGGACACCTGGGACCACTGCAGCACGGGCAGGACACCCGGACACAGAGGGCACGCAGGACGGCCGAACGCCGGGGACAGCAGAAGACAGGCACCACACAGGAACTCTGGCAATCAACGGAGCCACCAGCAGGCACTGACTGGAACAATCCGGTACCACTAGCCTTGGAACCGAGGGACACGGCAGCCGGACACCCCAACATGCACAACCAACTAAACAGCGGGCCCCGAAGAGACTGTACTGGATTCAGGCATCCACAGCAATTGACCATACCCCGCCAGGCAGAGGACGTCGGTCCAGCGCAGCACCAGCCAGGCATCGGAACATCAGGAGCACCTCGGAGCACACAGCCTCCACTTAAGCCCGCACCGGAGCTAGCCACGGCACACCCAAGCGTCGGTCCGGGCGGCAGACAGCCCCAGTCCAGTCCAGACTAGTCTCACACGCTCACATGGCAGGGCATCTTCCACAGTGTTGGGTAAGTTACTTTAAAATTGTAATACATTATATATTACTAGTTACAGGGAGAAAAATGTAATACATTTGTATTACAATATTACTGTCTGAAAAATGTAACTGAGTTACACTACTTTTAGTTACTGTGAGTTACTTTGAGCTCATCACACAATTGTTAAGACCTTGTACAACACTAATCCTGTTACATTTACACTTGGTTACTGATTAATTTGTGGAAATGTGACGTCACAACACATTTTCCTCATAATATTTGATTTACCTTTGAGCCAACAGACAGTATTTTAGTGGTGTTTGGTCCTGAAGTGTAATTTTCAATAGAATATAAAAGCAATTAATTTATATGAAAGTAACTTGAGTTACTCAGATTGTAACTAGTAATATATTATCAACATTTTTGTAAGTAATGAGTTACACTACTTAGTTACTGAAAAGGGGAATATATTACTGTAACTAGTTACAAAAGTAACTAGTTACTCCCAACACTGATCTTCCAAATGCACCCCGAGAAAAACGACAGCGGGGCCCCACAACGACGTCGAGGCTCCGACCACGAGGCTTCCATGCTAGCCAAACAGCAGCTAGCTGCGCCACAACTTTCTGAGACGGGAAAGTCCGATCCGTACCGCCGTCACCACCGAACCAGGCGGCGACGGCGGCACCGCTGCCACCAATGTAACCGACCGTGCGAGTGAGTGTGACGAGGAAGCCGAGGAAGAGTCTCTTATGGGACAGGAGAACCGTGCCCCGCTTATTAGATGTGAACAGTACACAGACTTCGAGTTCGGTGCGGGTCGGGCCTCGCGCGGGTCCCGCAGAACTTAGAAAGTGCTTAAAACCAATGCGCCCATGTACACGGACCTCCGTGGCGTGCGGATGCGAGTGCGGGAGCCGCGCGGGTCAGGCTCTGAACAAGAGCGGGAAAAGCTCACATTTATATAGACATAGCAGGTTCAGGGGTTACAGAGCATGCGCACCAGTTTAGTATGTTACACACACATGAAGCACGCGCTTGGACACACACAGACACGATCATGCGCTCACACAATCACATAAAGCGCGTTCTGAGCCACAAAGACAAACTTGTGTCTGAATCTTTTGTCAAGTTCTCTGTGGAAATGCGCTCCGCTCCGCCGCGGTGATTTGCGCATATAGATCGGCTGAAGTGTTTGTTCATACGCCGTTTTTGTTCGTAACTCTGAGAATATCCAACGGATTTACTTGAAACAAAGTTTGGCTGAGAGCTTACGGTATGTGGAGTGTGTTTTTGGTCTCCAAAATGTGTCAAGAGTATTTGATTATGTGCTGTGTGCTTGTGAATCACATCATAAACTTGAGGCAGCAGCTTGCTCTCCCCTTCCATCACTGTGCGCACATTTGCCTGCTCCAGCAGTATGAGCCGGGCCTCTCTCTCTCTCTCTCTTTCTTTCTCCCTCTCTCTCTCTTCAACCACGGAGGACACCGGCCCAAAAATCATGCGGCTCACCGGGAAACGTCCCGACTCTCTCGATTAACCAGTACGCGTATGGGCAGAGGTGCCGCGGGCCGGTGGCTGTCACAGCACCGAAGGGTAAGAGTGCTCACTTCTTTCCGACCCACAGCACCCCCGCCCGTACCCACAAGCAGCGAGTCCCGGGCCGCGCGCGCAGACTGCCCAAAAAAAAAAAAAAAAAAAGTCATGCTGAATGTGTGGCGGCTTTTATTTAGCCGTGGCGGTGCGCCACGATCAATTACATGTAGCGGAAACCCTGATATTGTTAATGTTGTTTTGATTGGTCCTCTCCAGTTTCACTTTGATGTTTGTAAAAAGTGTTTTTTAAGCTGAAATTGTAAATAAAAATGAATACATGTCGACAATAACCATATGTCAAAGTATTTAAGAAAGGAAATGTCAGGTTTAAAACCTTTTAACATGTTAAGTGTTTATTTGCCTGTCAGTTTTGGGACTGTAAATGTGCACATCACAACACCAGACGTCACGTCTGAGGAAAGTCCTGCCGCTGAACTTACAAAAAAAAGTCAAAATTAAGCTAAACTTAAGAAATGGACAGATAATTCTATCTGTCCATTTCTTAAGTTTAACTTAATTAAATAAGAAATTTCCCCACTAGCACAGATATCTTGTTAAAGTACTGTATCCATTCAGGTGAAAATAAGTCCACATTATTCTGTCTCTGCATAATAATGTCCTGTTTAGGCGTTTTCCCACATGAAAGTACCAAGAACTACTCCCCTCATTTCTTCAGTCCCTGTTTAGTCAGAGGAACTACTCTGTCCCCATGTTTGTGTTCACACAGCAGCAGTTTCTAAAAGTGGGTCTAACTAGCTTCAGCATTAGCATCTGTAAAGTCTGGAACAGTTAAATTATTCATTATGATGTTAGGAAAACAAAAGTTGTGTTTTTTTGATTCCACATAAAACTATGATGTGCAAAACTTGAAACCATCACTGAAATTAACAATAAATCAAAATTATTCACTGTCATTCCTAATAATAGTCTTATAGGCTACTATTTACAAATTAAATACATACATTTTAAGAGTTACTGCCTTTAAATCATTTTTCTAAAGTATAAGGAAAATGTATCTGAATGTCAGAATGTGTAAAACATGTTTCCAAACAAAGTTAGTGTTGTAAATGTGCTGGTGTCATCAAAAGGTTCCTGGTCTGACTGGAAAGCACCTGCCCCAGAGCAGGAGCTAAAAAAAAGTCCCTAAAGTGTGGCCCCAGTCTATAGTTCCTCCTCTGTGTGAACGCTCCCAAAATGGGGACAGGAACTAAAAAAGTTCTAGGACCAGAAAAAAGTTCCTAGAGTGGGAAAAGGCCTTTTGTCTCTTGTTGTTGTTGTTAGCATTGTGGCTAACTGTCGTTAGCATCCCAGCACACCTTGCTCTAAACAGCTGTGAACAAAGCTTAAAACATATCATGGTGACTAAATTTGAAGCACATCATGCATTAGTTACTGTAAGTACGTAAAACATGAACAAAATGAATAGCACTTAATTCATAAACTAACAGCCGTTGTGGGCCATGGCATGATTAGCAACTTCTGTTCTCCGTCAGGGTTTGACAGGTGCTCGCGCGCAACTTGTGTTTTATCATTTATATTAAGCACATGCCCACTATACTGAAGTCTATATATATTGTTAGTACAGTTAGTTATAATTATTGTTTGAAAAATTACTTTCTGGGACATGTGTTAAATGTGAGCCTGTGTGTGCTACTTTCTGCAGAGTGCTTTTTGTTCTAAACTTCTTAAAGAGAAGTGAATAAATATATAAGAAACAACCAAAAAAAGCAAGAAACCTGACCTCAAATATGTCTTTTAACAAATCCCTGGAATAAGCCTGTTGCACTTGGTAAATTGTCAATTATTAGTATCTCCAGGCGTCTGTGTAACACAAGGCTCCGTCTCTAATGGGATTTGTTGTGATTCGTTGCGAAAGTGCTGTTGCTGTAATTTGTACAATACAAACTCACCCCCATTGCAGTTACACTCATTTTCCCATGAATTATTTTATGAAGCAATAAGCATAAAGTTATAATCCTCACAGTGACGAGGCCTCGCAGCTCTGAACCTCTGCATTCATGCACTTCATTAATAACAAGACACGGTTTGTTTCAATGCCAATACTGGTGTTGTCAAAACCAAAGATATGCATTTTTCAGGAATCTCTATCAGCGAGAACGAACAGTAAATCTCCAGTCCGATACTGCACTGTCTTGTCCTGAATGAGGAGCCATAGATGCAGCAGCGGTAGTTCTCTTCGTGTGGCGAATGGTACAGCTAACACTCAAAGCAGCTGGTTAACTCTGACTTTTTATTTATACGTATTGCATTTAATTAGGATGAGCGTCTGTTTACAGGCCTCATTGTTGTCAGAGTTGGACTAAAAATATTATACCAAACACTTTATGTATAATGAAAAGTACAATGAACTCTGAAACAGTCTTAAATTCCAAAAACACAGGGCTTGATTCGAGCCGGAACAAGCTGGGAACTCTCAAGCCTACCAGCAACAGTTTTATCTGATCCGGTAACACATTCAAAGTCCGTGATCTGTTTGTGTCTCTCTTCTACGAGACGTGGCTCAGCTCTCCCATCTTTCATTCACAGAAACTGTAAAATGGCTTCTTGTCACCGACTGTGATTGGTTAAAAGTCCTGGTGACAGCAAACTATCAGCTAACACAGCAGACACAGCTCCTAATATAAGCAGCTTTGTGGATCAGATTTAGTGGCAGGTGTGCTGTGATTTCAGAATGAATGAAAATTCCAGTGCACAGTTAAAATTATGTAGAACACAGATAAAATATATTTTACATAGTCTACAAGGAACAAAAGATGGACAGTTGAGTTGTTTTATAGTATTTCTAGGCCTCTATGTTCACTTACTGTGAACATTAAGTATTGTATCCAATCAATTAAAAAAAAAGTATCGGAACAACACTATTTAAGACAAACTGTTGAAATTTCTGCAGGCAGTGGAGAAATGTCAAATATCTTAGCCCCTCCTCTCACCTTTTCCAGCAACCAACTGTGTTTGTAATGTGTTTGTGGGTGGAGCTTAGTTAATGAATGAATGAGAGTGAATGCTTGTCTGTCTGATAACTGTGACAAGTTGGCTTGTACAGACTCACCTGCCACCCAAATGAAATCATATTTTTAGATTTTCAAATTTGCAAAATTGCTTCCAGATGACACGCACATTAAACATTGGCCATCGCATTAGAATTTACTTCCAACAGAATCCAAATGTGTCCATTACTGTATCAACCTTTGGCCACAGCAGCGCCGAGAGTGTGCCAGTACCTGTTCTTAATATCCTCCAGGACTGAGCACAGTCAGAGGACAAGCCAGCCACCATCTCTTTGCACATGTGTCTGCTTCAGAAAAGTTCAAATAAAACGGAAACAATCCTAAAAAAAATGGACAGGATATGGTTGGCAAGGTTTATCAGAACACGGTCCCAAACGGATGTGAGGATTTGGCAGATATTTGAAGCACACGTAGACAAAAAGAAAAAAAAAAAGTTTGAAAGGAATTACATGAAAAGAGGAGTAGAAATCTGAACTCCCAACTACACAGCAGCATCCAAAGTAAATATGCAAACAACACAGACTACAGCTGTTTGGGCCAAGGATAAGGGCCATTTGCGAAAAAGGGACATAAATCTAAAGTAGACAGAGGGAGGAGCGGGGGTTAGGACGTGATCGCAGAAGGGGAGTGAGCGGAACAGCCAGGACACTGATAAACAGGAGACAAGAGGCACAAACAAGTCTGCTGTGGGAGCCTCGGGCCTTATTTGGTGATGAGTTCAGTTGTCTAGGAGCTCACAGTACTGTCGTAAAATGCTGCATATTAGGCGGCGTTAGCCCAAAAGTCTTCAACGTGAGATTCTACTGAGTCAAAGATTGCTTCGGACTGTAAATATGATGATTGAAATATGCTTTAGAGGAGGTTTTTGAAGACTTACCTCTCCAGAAGCCCCGATGAGAGTCCTTTTGAACCTGCATGGTGAAAACACAAAAAAAAGTATAGGTTTAGTATGAAGAGAACTCTGCATAATTATACAAGAAGCAGCCCAGTGTTTGGAGAAAACATACTGTAGACAACAAAATGTCAAAAATATATGATGAGCACGTTTTGACGCCTTTTTTTTTTTTTCACATCAATATGCTACAAAAAGCCAAACGTAAAATAACCACAAAGCCAAGTGCCGTTTAATAGATACATCTTAACCTCCCCCAAACCCACGTCCTAAACTTACCCATTTTAGTAACTGGAAGGCTAAACCAGTGCCGCCGTGGTGTCGATATAGGACTCCCGTCGAGATTGGAACCCCACACTAGCTTTTGTGTGACGTACCAAGCTTCCTGCGGTAAATAGTTTGCAATGAATTCGACTAAGTTTAGGCATAATTCGATGGCTAAGTTTAGGATTGGGGCTTGGGTGAGGGTTACCAAAAGTCATTTGAAAATAAAAAAAATATTACGAGTTTTCTAGCACTAACTCGACGGGGAGTCCAATCTCGACGTTATACCAACGCACCCCAACATAACAGAGCGCGTAAAGCACAACCGCTCAGGGGGCACCAAGCTTCCTTTTAGACCGGGCCCATAATGACTGCTTGCAGTGACCCTGACCTAAACTGGTAAACCCAAAGAAAATGTCGCCACAAAGTTTCAACCAAAATTCATGGTTATTTTACGTAAAAAAAAAGGTGTCAAAACATGCTTCTTGTACGTTTTTGACATTTCATTGTATATGTTTTCTCCGGAGACTGTGTTCATAAGAAGACATCTACATGTGGATATGACATTCAAAGACAATATGGTAAAATCACTTGGCTTTCTAAACCCGGAGTCAGACTGCACCCAGTCCAGCTCCAGCTTGCTGGTCTTGTGAAGTAAAGCTCACATGAAGAGCATGCTGCAGCACCTCCACAGGCAGCAGTGGACTTCACAGTGTACTGTCGGAGTTCTCTTCACACTTTTAATGAGAAGGAAAGCCTGCAGTGTTGTACTGAAGCCAGACCATGTGCAGCCTGGGGTCAGGGCTCACTCTTATCTTCTGGATGTTTTACAAAATTCATTGACCCAATGAAACGTGGGCTTATAAACTGAGACAGTCCAGCAGATCTACTCTGAATATTTATCTTGTGGATGTTTCACAGACTTTACTGTGCACATAGATAAAATATACAGCAAATATAGCTTGTGTTCAAGAGTCTTTGTAACCTAACAGTACTGCTGTTCAGTGTCACAAATACTACAATAATGTTGTATTATCTTCTGTGGATTATTAAGTCCTTATGAAAGGATCTATCCGTGGGCTCTCCTACCATTCTTTAATTAATTCAATTTTGTCCACCATCTGATAACAATAAACTATTAAGCTCCTGGAACTGCTAAAGTTAAAAGAAAGCTGAAGCCCTCTTATTTAGTCAAATCAGCCATTCTGGGATGAATCAGATGCTGTTTGTACTCTAAACTTGTAAAAAAAAAAAAAAAAAATCCCCTAAAGGTTATTAGGACTTTTTTAATGTGTTTCACCAGGCTAGTGACGCCAGCTTTACTGCTGCTTATATTTGCAGAGGAAATTTAGACTGACTTTAAAATCAGATGGTCTTTAATGCAGAGATTGTTCTCACTTTTTACTTCAGTCAGTCAGTCATCAGAGACCAAAACACAGCCTATACTTCACAAAGAGTCCAGCTCATTGTTTTTGCTCCAAAGTGTTCTAAAACAAGTCTAGCTTGAATTTAAGTCAATTTAGTCAGGCGTTTTACTGGAATTAATTAATCAATCGCAATTAATGCACTAATTTGACACCCCTATTGTTGTGCTCAGAAATTCCTGTTTTCACCCACCCCCATCCATGCCTGCTTTTATTGGTGTGATTAATTGAAGACTTTCAGACAACATGTAGTTTACTATTATCAAAACAAGTAGAAGAAAAACTTTTACTAAACTTTTAACATCCTAGACTTTTGACAAAGCTACATTCTTGTCTTTTGCAAAATGTCCCAACGGCAAACTTTTTTTTTTCATCCAAATTTGCAGAATATATTCAGAAATGCGTTTGTTCAGAGTTAAACAAAACAATTATATTCCCATTGTTTGTAAATAAATCAGCAGCACATTTTGAATCTTGTTTTCCGTTCTGGTTTAGAGGCTTGTCCTGCAAAGCATCACCATCGATTCCAAAACATCAAATGAGCGGTTTTCCAATGATCGGATTTCAAACAAAGCCAGCATTTTCCTCTGTTTATTGTTACGATTTCACCACATCATCTGGTGACGACTATTGTTTGATAAAAGACACTCTCTTTTGGACCAGTGTCTGCGTCTGAAATAACTCTGCTTTCTGTAAATAAAGACAAGTCATCAGAAAATCCAGCCATCAAAGTTAACCGAGTCGCCCCGGGGCCATGTTTAATCCTCTATTGTCTTCAGACTTTTTCCCCCAGGCGGACTCAGGTGACAAGAAATCCTCAACATTTGCACTGCATTCAATCTGCATTTATAATTAACAATGCTACATGCAGAGAAACCACATTTATGTGTCAAACGCAGTAACCAGTGATGGAAAATAACTAAAGTAAAAGCACTGTACTTAAAGATGCTATACCTAATTTTTGCTTCCTTAAAAATGTAAACAGAAATCGTACTTTTTAAACTACCCACATCAATCTACATGTTTTACCTAATGCATTCTGAGTGTCCAAATTCTTCACCGTGATATGTTTTAAACTTTTTTCACAGCTGTTAGAAGCGAGGTGTGTTGGTATGCTAACAGCAGTTAGCCACAATGCTAACAACAACAGACTAACTTAGTAGAGTTTGCCGAACAAACAGGACATTATGAGATGCAGACAGGACATTGCAGACTGATTTCCACATAAATAGACACATTAACAAGAAATCCGCTAGGAGGAAAATTCAAGTTTTTTATTGTAAAAAATTGGATATAGTCTCATTAAGTGATGTTTCTATGTAGTTTCAAATCAATCTATTTTAGCCCAAAATCACAACAATTGTCATCTCTGAGGACTGCAAGATTGTTAATTTAGCAAACATGAATGGCAGAAAACACAAAGAAAACAATACACATTCAATAAAACAATAAACATTCAACAACAAATAGTGATTGATCAAGCATGTCAAAGCAGATTATTCGTAAACAAGCAAATTAATAATTGTCCAGAGCATCCTGTGTCCTTAGACCCTCCTTCTGGGCAAAGAAAAACTCTAAAAACTAAAAAAAAAATAATAAAAAAAATAAAATAAAATAAAATAAAAATAAGGGGAAAAAAAATAAACCTTGTGGAGAGCCACGGTGAAAAAGACATCCACTCCCATGGACGGACAGGCTGTAGCTGCAACTAAGACTAACACAGATCTAATTGCAGATATAAACTTTAAATCTGTAGAGTCAGAGTGCATTAGCAGAGGGAAACGGGACAGGCTAATCCTGAAGAGGGAGGTGGGGCCGGTGTCCAGGAAGAAGGATGGGTCTGGCCCTCGTCACTATTTAATTTTATGTCATTTCATTTTAATGCAGGCATTTGATCTTATTACTTGACTTCATTTATTAATGAACTGAAACTATAGGTTCTCTCTTTGGATTATGAGCTAATTTTTGCACAATTCATTTGACCTGAAGATTTTGAGCAAATTACAGAATCATCTTAAAAACTAACTAATTTTGTATTAAGGACTATACTCCATTTTTTGCAACTATATAACTTAAAAACCATTTAACCTATCACTGATATATGTTAATGTATCTATCCAGGTGAAAATTTGTTCGCAATGTCCTGTCTAGATCTAATAAAATACCGTTTGTATCCAACTTTTTCTGTTGTTGTTTTTAGCATTGTGGCTAACAGTTGTTAGCATGGAGACTGAGAAAACATTAAAATACATTATGATGAACAATTCTGAAGCTCAGAATGCATTAGCTAAGTGAGCATATCATGTACACTGAAGTAAGAAATTTAAAATTAAATATTTTCGTTTGTTTGCATTTTTAAGGATGCAAAAATCAGGTACAGTCCCTTTAAGGCGCTATACACAAACATATATCTTGCTAAAGCATTTATTCAGGTCGAAGTTAGTCTGCAATGTCATGTCTACATCAAATATTCTCCCGTTTGTTCACCAAAATCCACATCCATCATCTGTTGTTGTTAGCATTGTGGCTAGCTGCAGTTAGCACACTTCACGCCTAACACCATAGATATATAAAGAGTAGATACCGCATAACCGCTAAAACCTATGGGCGCCGACGAGAAATGCGGCGGCCATGTTGGCGCGGTCACCCGTTCTCTTCAGTGTAATGTATTTCAACGGCGCTATGAAGGTTCCGTGTGTTTAAACAACCATAACTCTGTGAAAACAAAACGGATTTTCACACGGATTTTTTTGTTGCAAACGTTACACATGTAGCTATGACACAGGGCACATTATTCGACCGGTTTTGTAATTATTGTGGTCTTAAAAGTAAAAGAATGCGCTGATGTAGTTATTATGGTGTGTATTTAATGCTATGGTAGATAAATACATAAATATTGTGATTAATAATACCACTTAAAATTATCAATAGACATTCTGTTACAACACAAACATGTAAAAGAAACATTGCTGCTGTTGCAGTGAATTGTCTTTAAAGGCAGGGCTTGTTCAGTTCCACAGATTTAAACCAGAATAAAGTCTGACTGTTACTGAATCTACAATGTGGTTTACAATGAGCAAAATGTCAAATGATTATCTACTTACTTTGTGGTCTAATTTTAGACATGTTTTTCTCCATAAAGTGAAAATACAAAGTCTGATCAGAACAGAACATCACTGATCAAACAGACTGTTTTATCATTTATCTGATGTGATGTTTTTTATCAAAGTGTTATTAAAAACGAAAAACTTGATTTAAATCAAGTCAAACATTTGTTTTGTAATGTCTTTGAATGACTTTTGGTGTAAATATAATTAGATTTTATATAATTAGTAAATATAATAATATATATATTTATATATATTTTGGAATAAAATATCTGCTGATCATTTTTAAATCGTTTTTATCATAATCTTGATGCATTTACTCATTATAGTGTCATTATTTAAACACTCACCATATGTCTAATACCCATATCAGAACATTCTTTTGCTTTTAAGACCACGATAAATAATCAAACTCGCCGAATTATTATTATTATAATTGCCTTGTGTCATAGCTACATGTGTGACGTGTTCAGCAAAAAAATCCGTGTGAAAATCCGTTTTGTTTTCACAGAGTTATGACTGATAAACCGCACAGAACTTGTGTAGCGCCATTCAAATACACTGCACTGAGTAGAGCGGGTGACCGCGCCAAGATGGCCGCCGCATTTCTCGCGCTGAGGCAGCCAATGCGGCATCTACTCTTTATATATCTATGCCTAACACACTGTGGCAAACTATTCAGAGGCTAAGAATGCATTATGTAAGTGAGTAAACCATGTAAACTGATGTAGAATATTTAAAATTAATTCTCTGTTTAGGCAATAATCAGGTATAGCACCTTTAACTGATATAGGCAGTTTGGCTTTAAAAGGACATATTTATGCTAATGCTGCGGTACAGTTTTTCACAAGCCTTTAATGTGTGAGTTGTACCTTCAAACGCTACAGAAGAACACAGTGTTTATTTGCAGTGCAACATAAGAAGACACATTCATGGAGACAGATTGCAGCAGTATTTCTCAATGGCAGCAGGACAAACAGTTTGGATTAGAATCATGTGTGATCAGTCTGTTCAGTGAGCTTTATTTAATGAGCCTGGAAGTTGATCCTTTGAACTGGGTTTAAAACTTTGTAGGATTTCAAATTTTTGGAGTTAGGGAAAGCCAAGGAAAATATTCAATCACAAAATCACAAAATGAATAAATGAATAACTCCAATTGTTGTAAAACAGTATTAGAAATGTGATTTTAGAGGAAAACTGCAAATAAAGTTACATAGTTGTTAACTGCATCATTTTGGCAGTCTGCGCTCAAAAATGTATGATTGTGGGGACGAGTTGTAGATTGTAGCTGATCGATATCAAACTGATTTTTGAAGAGTTGTGAATGCAGAGTAAGTTCTCCTAACGCTGTGTTGCTATGATCGTACCTGTAAACATCTGCTCAAATTGACAGCAGAAGAATTCAGCCTTGATCAGTACCTTTTCTCTCTGCCTCCAAACTGTTCACCACGATGTGTTTTAAGCTTTTATCACAGCTGTTAGAATTGAGACGTGTCGATATGCTAACAGCAATTAGTCACAATGCTAACAATAGCAGACTGTTTATAGATTTTAGTGAACAAATGGCATAGACAGGACACTGCAAACTAATTTTCCACATAACTAGACAATTTAACAAGATATCTCTGCAAAGGGAGATATACAGTATTTTAAGTTTTATAGTAAAAGAATCGGGTATAGTGCCTTCAAGCAAACTTTAAAATTATCAAAAACTTTAGATAAAACCACTGCTAGCATATCATGCTATCATCTGCTAACATAGAGCCTAAAGCCTGTAACATTTCCTCTGACAAACTTAAGCCATACAATTGGTCAAGTAAAAATTGCTGTGTGAATTCTCTGATTGCAGATGGTCAATATCACGCTATGTAAAATTGATTGTTCCAACATCGCTTCCCCATCAGTAACTCATTTGGAGTTCAGTGTGTGAGATATTCTTTTCCTTCTGAGCCTCAGAAAACATGACTATGTCATAGGTAGATCTCTCAGACCTTCTGCACTGTTTTTAAGGTCATCAATCATTGCAACACAGTCTCACTGAATTGCGAATTTATATATGTTGTCAGCGTATCATGAGCGTGTTTCTACTTTTTTTTGGAGTGTCTATTATACATCCCTATTTCATGCTATTACAAGCTGTGAAAAGCGCTTTTTTGCGTCCTATAAAGGGATTATTTGTTCATCAACGGAGATGAGCACACACTTGGAATGCAGAGAGTGCTGCCGCTGATTGCCACAAGCTGTAGCAATCAGCTAACTACAAGAGTTGATAAATGTGCAAAAACAAAAGTTATGCTGCTAAATCAACATTTGTGAATGAAATTTGACCCTTTGACTCATAAACATACATTCAGAGTGAAAAAATGCAGAGAAAAACTGTCTCAAGCTCTTTGGAGTCAGACGTCTCTCACTCTGGTTCATACCTGATCAAAACTAGCTCTTGTCTCATTTTGTTGATTCAATCAAAGGACAACTAGATGGACAGCGTCTATTTCAGCATAGACATGTGCAGTAGAGCACATCCACCAAAAAATTAACTGGGGCATACGCAACAAAAGGAGAAATGACGTGACATACACATTAAAATTTGCGTGCATAGGCTTTGCAGTGAAATCAGACTGAGCATTCAGTCTAGTTTTAGGCACATCTGCAGCATTAACATTTCAAATATTGATTGATTGTTTTCTCCAGTGTAGTTTCCTTTGCAGCTAGTACATGGTTAGCTCAATTCCTGATGTGAGAAGACTGTTCTAATGTATAAGATGCCAACGCAAAGAATCTCAGGAGAATGCAGATCACAATACCAAATATTTTATAACTGCACAAATGACCTTTACAGTTGTGCAACAAAGATAATATTTCAATTGGAAACGCTGTGTGTGTACAAGAACGAGAGCCAAAATGAAAACAACCGTGGCCCGTTAAAGGTATCTATCAAATCAGTCTCACAATGTTGCAACCTGCCCCTTTCCCCATCAATAATCGCCAATGCGCCGAACGCTTGGGTGCACAGTTAATGGTCCCTCTCGTTATAATGCTCAAATTTTACGTGACCGCGCAACCCAACGAGATCCAAGTCACACACGTTGCTCAACATGGCTCTGTGCGTAAACCGACGATCCACAAACAAACACACATAGATCCTTTGAAGGGAAGACTTGGCACACTCTTCCACATCTGGAGACCATCCCTGTTTTTTTTTTTTTCCACACAAGACCCCTAATGTGAGAGAGTCTAACAGCAGTTTTCAGCACAAGAGAAACAAAAGAGGGGAGGATTGCTGATGGTGATTGTGCAATATAGAGAAAATGTAGGGCACAAACTTTGGCCCAGTCTTCTTCCTGCTGTCAAACAGAGCTAAGAATACTCACAAATGGATGGTTCAGTTGTCTTTAGTTACTCACACCTGGATGTTTAAAGGTTCAATATGACTCTGCGCTCTTAGTCATTGTAAATTCGCTTGAAAATGACTAGCATGCAGATTCAAGTTTGTGTAAAATGCAGCAGGAGGCTCAAGAGTTTAGATCATTTTGGTGAGGAGTCTTGCCAACCAACCAGCCCAGTCTTCAGAGAAATTGAAATGTCAAATGTTTAACGAAAAGCCAGAATTTAAAATGACAGCAAATTTTGGTTGAAACCATGTGGCGACATTTTTTTGTATTTAACCTACCCCAAACCTGAGCCCTAAACTAACCCATTTTAGAAACTTGAGACTTAAAGTTACCCATTAAACCAAAAGGAAATGTCGCAACGTGACTTCAACCAAAATTCGTGGGTTGTTTTACGTGTTAGCTTTTCATACTTATTGTACGAGACTGCACCGAAACCAACAGTTTTTAATTGAACTACACTAGAGAGTCAGAGCTGTAAAACAATGTACTCTAGTTTTCCAACCCAATCTCACAAGAAAGCGTATATACCATGACATAACAAGACATGTCGAAAAGCGTATGATTAATCAAGACAGTCTCACAAGAAAACGTACATATACCACAACATAAAAACAGCGTATTATCAGCATGATTTGTAGCCTTTTTTGCATACTAATTACGCTGTAGATAGAGCACGATATGAAAAAGCGTAAAAATCCCACAAAATTTCAAAGCGTATAAAAGACACGAGTTTTGTTTGAAGACACGTGGGGACATTTTCTTCAGGTTTAATGGGTAAGTTTAGGCATCAAGGAGATTAACACGATTTCACGTCTTTATTGCGTAATTATGAAATGCCTCATAGTCCTTGTTGGTTGTAAAGATTTTTATTAATTAGTTATTATTTATGAATATTAACGAAATCCTTAACCTAAACTTTCTCATTAGGAAAAAGCCCATACAAATACTAGAATGATGTTTTAAATTTAATATAGCGCTTTCTATGACACTCAAAGAAACATTTCATTACTCATTCCACTCACAGCAGTGATAAGTTACTATTGTAGCCACAGCTGCCCTGGGCTACAAAATTGTGCCACTGCCATCGGTCCTTCAAACAACCACATTCTTTTCACTCACACACTAAATGTGTGTAGGACACTGAAGACCATTGATGTTCCAATGATTCCCTGACACTTGTTTTGCAGCAACACACAATGTTCTAATAATGAATCGATTCTTTTATTCACTTTTTTTTTAAGGGCTAAAAATCTGGCAACACTGGTCAGCTTTTGACAGCTGTTTTTTGCTGGGGATTGTAAATTGTGTTTACTTCAAAGACGATAGGAAAATAAACAAAATCTACAGAAATCATGATAAAATTGAAATCGTGATCTGGCTTCAAGAAAAACGTGATCTTAATTTTTTGCCATATCGCCCAACCCTATATGTAGCTATAAAAATGATTGACTTTCATAACTTGACACATGCAACATAGCATTAGTATAAAACTGAATTACCAACACAATACAACTGCATTTGAGCTAATGACGGAGAACTGAAGCAAATAATAAACCACACACATCTCACTGGTAGATAGCTTTTAGATAGATAGTTCCTTTGAATGCACACAGCAGTAATTCAGTAATGAACTGACTCAATGACCCTTGCTCATTGACGCTGCTGATTGGACACTGTGGCTGAGGTAATGACACAAAACACACTCTATCTCTCAGCTGTAAAGGATTCAGTCAGTAAAGTCTGTCTTGCCTAACCAGATCGAATACACATTACACATACTTAAGATGCTACAAACAAAAGTCATTTTACATTTGTACAGTCGCTGCCATGGTTGTTTTGGTGGGTCCCAGTCTGAAAAGTTTGGGAACCCCTGTGTTAAGGTAACCTGTTTATTTGTCTGTTTTGTGGGTCAATTTGTGTCCATTATGGCAATTTTGCTGACCCTGTTATGTGCAATTTTAGCAATGTTTTATCGTTTTTCTGTCCCTCTGGAGGACCGTCCCATTTTTTCTTCAACATCTGAGGAAAACAAACAATGAAGCACCAGGAAATGTTGAAGATAAAAAGAACACTGTGTCCCTCGTATTTACAATCAAGTCATCCATTCTGGGATGAATCAGACTCAGTTTCTACTCTAAACTTGCAAATAAATATCAATTAAAAAAAACATAAAAAAAATTCTAAAGGAACTAATTTTTATCTTAGTTACCGTCATCTTTTTTAGAGGAACTGTCCAAAGCCAACATATGCCAAATCTAGAGTCATTCAGGTCTCAGCTTTAAACTGCAGTTATACCAATCCTTATATTTACCACAAAAAAAACATTGGTGGAAATTAGATTCTGTTTTTCTTTTGTGTAGGGTGACCAGATTTTCAAAATTAAAAACTTGGACACACTAGAGTTTTTGTGAAAATAACTAGTAAATAAGTACATTCATGAGAGTGCTCCTTCACTCTCATGTTTATTCTCTAAAACAAATGATGAATTGTTTTAGAGAATAAACAAATTGATGATTTTTTTTTTTGTGTGTGTGTTTTGGTTATTTTCAAGCACAATTTTGTCTTGTTTGAGTAAAGAAAAAGTAACATATTCGCGATTTCACTGTTGGGAAGTGTCAAAATGGTCAATCTCCAGACAACTGGGACGTGTAAAACTGGGACCAAACAATTTGCTGGGACATGGAACACAGGGACTGTCCAAATAGGGACGTCTGGACACTCTACTTTTGTTTAGAGAAAGTTTCTGAACAGAGTCACCAGAAGCTAAAACTACAGTTTCAGCTTCACGAAGATTCCAGCCATTTGCTTGTGCTCAATAGAGTTCAGAAATGCTAATAGGCCAGAATGATGTCCTGTAAGTTTTTTTTTTTTTTTTTTTTACAATAAAATAACTTAAAATCTATTTCCTTTCCAGCATGTTTATATAACACATTGTCCTGTCTACATAATAAAGTCACATTTGTTCACCAAAACACATGACATTTGTCTGTTGCTGTTGTTAGCATTGTGGCTAACTGTCATTAGCATACCGACATGCTTGTAAGAGCTGTGGAAAAAACTCAAAACACTTTGTAATGAACAATCGGAGGCTAAGAATGCGCCTAAGTAAGTAAAAAAAAAAAGTAAGGTAAAAATTGGGTACAGTACCTTTAAATGCCTTATTCTTGTCTGAAAACATGACATAATGTAAAAGCTAATACATTGTCTCTTGTGAGTAAACTACAGGCTAAGTTTTACATTGCCTACTCCTTATTCCTCTATGATGTCTGGCCTCCACACAGATGCATAAACAGACACACATCGCGTGAGTGAGTAATGCTTTGTACCTGTGTGAGTACTTATGCTTGGCAGCCTAGAACCGAGCTAATGGCTGTGGGCTAATTGCGTGCGATAGTGCTTGCGTGGTTCTCCTTCTCATGCTAACGTTTCACTGAGCCGAAGTGATATTTTGGGCCTGACCTCGTGTTGCCACTTTGTACTCGACAGAAGTAGAGACCAGTGTGCCGCACACTCATGCAGCATTCAGCAAGGACAGATGTGTGCTGTTTCTTCTGTAGTAGACCCAAAATAGCTCCCTCCCACCAGAATCCACACATACGTAAGCAACATTCAAGAAGCTATTTCGATCTCTTTACATTATCAGTATTTTTAAAAAAATAAACATTGTGATTTATCTGCTCTAGAGTGGATATGTGATCATTATTCATTTCAAACTGGATCTGCCTGAAGTTCTTTTACTAAGATTAAAGTTTAATAATCTCACCATAACAGACGAAATAACAAATGACTAAAACTTTAAGGTTTTTCAGATAAATATTTACTTCTCTTATAAAATAATTGTTTTGAGATTTGAATAAAACACAGAAACAACAAAACTATTAAACATAAAGCCTCCTTTCAGATTTTAACAATTGTGATGCTATCATTATGTCACACTCTCACCTAGCTTCGTCTCCTGTTAGCTTAAAATAGCTGTAAAAAAGGGTGCTGTTCTGGGGTTTCCATTGGCGAACCTTTGTGAGATGAATACATGTAAACATGTGCAGACTTACAAATAATGTTTTTTAAAAAGTAGTTTGGTCTGCACACGCGTTTAAGGTTTCAAGTATGCATGCGGTACAATAGCATCTTTAATTTCTCTGAACATAGTTAACATACCTTTCCCGAAGTCCTAACTTGAAACCAAATTAACTTTAAACTATTAAGTTATCTTAAGACTATAATAACCATACCCACATTTCCAAAGTAGAGATTATAAACTTTGCTAGCATAGCCACCAATGCAAAGTGATCAGTTAATGCAAATGGACAATGACTCAGCAGGTTACAATGCCGTTTTAGTTGTCATTCAAGCTGAGCTTTGGTGCCAGATTGGTCAAATACTGTTCACATCTGGATTTATCAAGTCACAAAACAAAACAGGTTTTGAAAACCAGACCAAGATAATACGTCTGACTGCAGAAGTTACAGTCAGACGACCCTTGGTCATTACCGTGATTAGAACCAATAACTGATATAAAAGATCTACATCTGAAGTATAAGCTTAAAAATATGTTAATTGTGGCCTCTTGATATGAAGGTATTAAAGTAAATTCATAGATATTGTATTTTACACCAAATGTTTAATTAACAATCTTGCAATGTGAATTGAAAAAGATATTAGCCTAGAATTGATTGTTCTTAGAACCTTGCTTAACCTAAAAGAAGATTGCAACCAAACAGTGTGAGCACCCCTGACATACTCCTTTTGATCACAAGACTCAGAAAATTTGTTGCTTAAATCCATTCAGTTTTTTCATTGTGTCACTGCCAAGTACAAATAAAGTCATCTGCTTCCAAGCACAGGGATTTGCCAATGTAAGTTTCCCTCAGGTTTTTGCATTTGACATCTTTCCTGAAGCTATATTCTGAAAAAACCTACATTTGCTAGTAACCCTTTGAAGCTTCATTTTACATCCTTTTAGCACTGCTACGGCTAATAAGACTCACATTATCCTAACAAAAAGAGCATCTGTTGCTGATATGGAGGCTCTATAAAAGACTTACACATGTGCAAAGCTTTGATATGCAATGAGTGCGTCTCTGTGCCAGGTGGAAGGACATGGGAAACATGCAGTGACCTATACTAGCGCAGCTGCGGTCGCCCCTCTCACCTTCACCGCTGTGCACTATGCTAATGCATGACACAGGTACACTTGTGCAGTAAAGTCACCAAATACATAAAGAAAGCATGCTTCTTTTTTCCCCTTTGGCTCTTTTTCCCTTGGTGGATCTGTTCAGCACATTTCTTGTACTATAATCTGCCAGCCAAGCGTTTTTTTTTTTTTCTTGAGCTATTTTTAAAACATTTGCATCACAAAAGAAGGCGGGGCTAAACTTAAAAAGGGGAGTGGTGTAGATAAAAGCTGCAGAGATGCACTTCAAAGCGCAGCGTTGAAAGCCAACGTCGGCAGGATGTTTGATATTTTGGTAGCGTTAGGGGGCGCTGGCACGGGGTTGACCGGCAGGGGGAGTGCGCAGGGGGTGTTAGAAAGAGGGTCTGAGCCCGAATTCTATTTTCAGAGCTTTGAAGATAGAGATGGCTTGTCCTCTGCTGTGTGCTTTGGCCGTAGAGCCTTCCTGGATATCACTGATTCACTACAAAGAGAAGGAGACAGTGTGAGACGGGACGCGCTCGGGGCTCACACCTGGACAGCTGCAGCAGATACTATCTTTGCATTACTTTCACTACTCTGGCTGGTGCAGAGCTACTTTATGGGAGCACAATGGGCACTGCTTTTCCTGGGGTTCTTAAAGCTTTGGTCTCGCTTTTGAGAATTATGTGTCGGACAGATGACCCTTATAATCTAAGGAACAAAACTGAATTTTGTCAATGAGTCCTTTTGGACCACATTAAAAAAGTTTAAATGATGAAAGAGATTCACTAATACAGTTCACTTAAAAAAAAAAAACAAAAAAAAAACAAAAAACACTTTAATGACATTTTAACTAGTCTTAGTAAACACTTTATTAAAGCCAAAAATCAAGACTTAATTCACTATGAACAAATGACAAATTAATAAATCAAAAAGTATATTAAGGTTTTATGGCTTCTTTATTATTCCTAAACCCTCATCTTAGATCCTTCAATAAGCTTATTAGACATTTCCATCCATTAATTGATTATTTGTTCATACTTTATTAAAGGGACTGTACCTGATTTTTGCATTCTTAAAAATGTAAACAAACAGAAATATTTAATTTTAAGCTTCTTACTTCAGTCTACATGATTTGCTCACTTATCTAATGCATTCTGAGCTTCAAAATTGTTCATCATGATGTGTTTTAATGTTTTTTCACAGCTGTTAGTGGCGAGGTGAGTCACCATGCTAACAACAGTTAGCCACAATCCTAAAAACAAAAACAGAAAACGTTGGACACAAATGGGATTTTATAAGACATAGACAGGACTTTGCAAACTAATTTCCACCTGAATGGATACATTAAGATATCAGTGCTAGGGGAAATGGTTTTTAAGTTATATTGTTGCAAAAAAATTTAGTATTGTCATTTAAGGCGTTGCTAACATCAATTGAGGTGTAGTTTAAAGTGCTACTGATACTATAATATTGAAGGAATATAGAAAATGTAAATAGTAAACAAGAACATCATTGTTGGAGCAATGTTTAGGTAAAATTAAATAAATACAGTCTGCTGCGCGTCATATTTGGTCCAAGACTGTCCAAATATTTAGTAATGATTAGGTCATGTAAAAATAAAATGGTCTATTTATATAGCGCTTTTCTACCTTTCCAGGCACTCAAAGCGCTTTACAATCTAGCATCCACTCACCCAGTGTACGCAGACACTGAGGCAGTGTGGGTTAAGTGTCTTGCCCAAGGACACAACGACAAGCTACTCCTGTCGTCCCACTGTGGCACCTGGTGTTCTAACAATCTCCCATCCAAGTACTAACCAGGCCCTTTCTTGATTAGCTTCTGAGATCTGACGGGATCAGGCTTTGACAAGCAGGTATGGCCACATGTTAGCTTAATAGTTAACTAACATATATAAATGATTTGTATTTGGACTTTATAATAAAGTGTTAATCATTAGTTGCAGCCCTATGCACTGAACTTGTTTTGTACAGTACAAACCTAAAGTTTGGACACACCTTCTCATTCAAAGACTTTTTAATTTTATTTTCATGACTATGAACTTTGTCGATTCACACTGAAGGCATCAAAACTATGAATTAACACATGTGGAAGTATAGTACATAACCAAAAAGTGTGAAAAAACTGAAAATCTGTCACATTCTAGGTTCTTTAAAGAAGCCACCTTTTGCTTTGAATACTGCTTTACACACTCTTGGCATTCTCAAGAGGTAGTCACCTGAAATGCTCTTCCAACAGTCTTGAAGGAGTTCCCAGAGATGCTTAGCACTCTGGAAATTCTTTGCCTTCACTCTGTGGTTCAGCTCACCCCAAACCATCTCGATTAGGTTCAGGTCTGGTGACTGTGGAGGCCAGCTCATCTGACGCAGCACACCATCACACTCCTTCCTGGTCTTTCATGGTTTGGATACCTTCTATTTGAATCTACAATGTTCATAGTCATGAAAATAAAGAAGACTCTTTGAATGAGAAAGTGTGTTCAAACTTTTGGTCTGTGCTGTATATTTTCTGGTCCTTTCTCATATTTTACCTTGGAAATTACTACTTTTAGATTTCAAAAACAGTGATTTTTTTTGGTCATTAAATGGAAACTTCATTAGATTTGTGGGTTTAGACCACATCCCACAGTACTTTTGAAGCGACACATGTCATCCGAACACGCTCCCAGGGAAGAAACACACGTGTGAGGGCATGTGTATCCAGAATGCCCAACCTTAACCCTCAAACTACCCATAAACCTCCATATTTACAATTTATGGTCACCTGCATTGTCCTCCGAGTTTTTAGTTAGTGTGTAAACATACGACGATGCCCCTCAGCGCAAACAGACACAGGCCACACACACGCTCCAGGAAGTTCACCTCTGTCCTTCAACCGCATGCCTTTATTTATTATGACATGTGCTGCAGCTCCACAAACACACGCACGGCGCATCAGTCATGTGTGCAGCTGCAGAGAAGAGCAGGTCCTCAGGGGGTTTCTGGGGTCAGATTGTCTGTTCTGTGTGTTCCTGAAAGCTCAAACTTTTCAAACCCCAAATTACTGTTGTCTTGGCAGTCCACATTAGATGTTTTGGCACTGTATGAACTTTTTAGCTTCCATCCCCTGGGCAAGTTCTCACAAAAAAGGGGTCAAGAACTCGAAAGACCAATCTTCTTCTGGGTCTCTGGGGCAAGTACTTTTCTCTTGGACCCAGAACTTTTTGGTGACGTAATGAAGATTGTGACATTGTTGATGAAAGTTGGATCTCCGAGCGATGCACATCAACATCTTGACACGCTTGCTGGTTTTACTTCCAAGAATAATTGGCGTAAGAGTTTGCCGCAGCGATTCTCATCCATCTGCATGTTAGAGGCAGAGAGGATAGTGATCTTGCCTGATAGAAAGAAGGTGCAGAGTCCCGTGTCTGGGTGGGTTTTCTTCAGGCACTTCCGTTTCTCCCACCAACAAAAACATGCATGTAGCAACCAGGGTATAGTCCTGACCAGCACTAGCAAGAAGATCTGGAGATGGGTCCTCGAACGCTGGACTGTGGGCGCACTGTTCCTGAGGAGATATCCAAAAGCAGGGCTATTCAACTTATATTTCCTGAGGGTCCAATTTTTCCAAGGGTTGTAACCTCAGGGCCAAGTAGTTGCACAATACGTCTAGTAGTCTCAAAGTTGTCATCTGGACAGCGTATTTGAAGATCGAGACGTTTCAACTCTCATCCGAAAGTAATTTTCAATCTGATGAAAGTGACCTGAGACTGGCTGTATTTATACTAAACTGAGTTAAGCCCTCCCCTGAGGACTGGCTACACCCTAATGCTGCGTTCCCGCCAAAAGCGACCAGTTTTTATGTTAAGTTTATGTAAAAAGGCGTGGACGCGCGATTAAGTGTACAGCGGCGAGAAATTAGCGAATTGAACGCGTGATATAACGGATTCAGAGGCGCGTATATGCGAAATAAGCTATGACACGCGAATAGGCAAAACGAATGAAGTAAAGTATTCTGGCGTTGTTTATTGGGCGTCAGACGCGATTTTGCTGTGCCATTCGCGTTTGGTGGGAACGTAGCATAAAACCTTTTCCTAAGCTGGTTCCTAAACTGGTTCAGTGGGTCCTATGTTTCCTCTCTATTGTTGACTGCTTCTTTCTATTGTTCTGACTTAGTCTGTCTAGACAGTTTCAAACCCCTCTAAATATTCACATGCTAACTGCCCTGGCTACCTGTGAACTAGCTTGAGTGGTAAACAACTGACCTGCTCCCAGTAATAAGTCACAGAGACTGTGTTAAGAATCTAGATTTCATTCCCTTTAGTCCAGGGGTAAGAATGCTACTATATACTCCAGGTAAGTTGTATCTTGTATCCAAGATGTTATGGTCAATAACAGATTTTTGCAGTGCTGCGCCAGAATTAAATTCAACTAGTACTGACCAAATCTAAACCTGGAATATTAAGTCCGGTCTAAACCAAAACGAAACAAGGTCAAAAGTAGAATTAAGTCAGGAACTAAGACCAGAATTAAACTAAAACTAAACAAGAGAAAATAGATTTTTGTAACTTTGTAAATGTTTGAGGGCCAGATAAGATTTTTGCAGGGCCCTTTGTTTTCCGTGCCTTAAGTTGAATAAGCCTGCCCCAGAGGCATTGAAGGATGGGTCAAATGTAGAGGACAAACAATAAAGTCTCAACCTTAACCGTAACCCTGGGCCCAGCTTTCTCAGTTCCAGTTTCTGCTGTGTTGGAGTGAACTTTATTGCAGTCTTCTAAAGGCTGTCTTTTAGCTCTCATCAACATCTTGGAGGTAATATTAAGAATGTTTCTTGTCAGACTCTATGTAACAGCCTTGTGCTTTGGTCAGGTGCTTGTGAGAAATTCAAGGTTCTCAGAAAAAAAAAAAAAGACAGAACCGTTAGCCTGGCAACAGACTTGTCAACAGGCTGAGCGTTAAACTTTTATAGCACATCCTCAAGAGAACGAGAACACTCTTGTTCATACATTGTTTGTAGGTAGACGTATAGGTCATTCATTGTGACCAAGACTTAAGACAGAATAAATATCCAATCGACAAATTCTCAAATGTTAAACTCGATTATTTCTCTTAAGCATTGGAGCCCAGAACAAAAATCATTAGTTTCATTTTGATTATCGTCCATTATTGCCTATAGAGTGTTGTCATGTTGAAACTAACAACTGTAGCATCATCTACTTCAGCTCTCCAATTTGAGCTTGATTTCCCAATGTGCTACTATGATCTTGTTATTAATCCATGTTCAAACCATGGCTTTAGAAGTACAACCCGGAGAATGAAAGTTTCCCTCCTCTCTCTCCTAGACCTTGCAGCACTACCAGACTCCGCCCAGCTGACTCTTTTGTGGGAGACACTGCAGGGCTACAGAAATGTGCACACTCCACGTCCCTTTTAAACCCCGCTCTATCCATTGTGTTTCTATTTATAGCACCAAGGTCACTTACTGCGATCACAGGGACACATGGAATCAGGTGAAGTGAACAGATGAGTAGCTCTGCCCTCTGCGGATGATGAAGTCTGCGCAGTAAGATAATGTCAGCAGCGTTAACCTAGTGTGACAGTGACTTTTGCTCCTAATCCTGAATATATGCAAGATATGCTTTACATTTCTGCCGCTTCTTCTGCTCCTGTGGTCTTCGTCTGAACGTCTGGAGGGGGCTTGACTTCTGCTGAGGAGGAGAGAAGATGGGTAAGAAACATGGTGTGATGTTTACCCACATTTATCAATAGAGCTCTGCTAATACAGCTACTTACTTATGGTAAAGAACTGTATTACAATGATCCCTAAAATCAATTCACAATAAATTGTATTCAAATTGACCCCCAAAACTGGAGAGTGGCTACAACAGATCCCTGGAAATACATCAGACATCTCAGTCCAGAAAAGTGCAGTCCTAGGAACAGGACTCAAGCTCCCTAGCCTCTGGTAGGACCTGAGCTTGGAAAGTGGAAGAAACCACCCGCGGAGGGTGAGAAGAGATTTTTATATTAATTAATATATATTAGGGCTGTCAAGCAATTAAAAGTTTAAATTGTGATTAATTGCATTTCTGTTTATTGTGTCTTTAATTGTAGAATGTATTACTTTGTGTGTAAAATAATGCTTTGTAGGCATTCCATAACATTAATCCAAATCGTGGCATTGAGATGTCTCACTTATTATAAGCATTTACACTGCTCTTTCACAAAAAGAGCTTTCTGCAGGGTTAGTGCTAGATAGTCAGACCTAGAGGACAGAGGTGAGCTGGTTGCCATGGTAGTAAGTTTATAACTGTCGCAAAACAAGACTAAAATGTTATATTTTTTATCATAACCTTTACCCAAACCTTTTCCCTAACCTTACCCATCACCGTAACCCTTTTCCTGAACTTACCCGTTCTCCTAAACCTTCCAGACTGACTATCTAGTATTTACCTTTCTGTAGCTGGAGATTATGAGGCTTTTATTGTAGGAGTCACAGGTTGGGTCAAATGCAGAGGACAAATTTCCCTACGGGGACAATAAAGTATACCTTAACCTTAACCTTAACCTTGTGTTAGTTAGAACTAGCGAAGCTTTATCGCTAACTAGCAGAGCCAAAAATAGAACTTCAAAAGTTTTTGCCAGTTTTGAAAGACTATTCTGGATAGTGCATATTTTCAACAACTTGAGTGGAACAAATATAACATTTAGTGACCACGGACTGTGACTTTATCGAGGAAGATGGAAACACGTATCAAGTCTCAAAGGACCAGCCTCCTCATCAGCTGATCGAGTTGCACATGGACTGAACCGAGGTAAACAAACACATCCCCGTTCAGACAGTGGAACAACCAAGTGGAAAAGTTACCAAAGTCTACAAAAGTGAGCCAGCAGAGCCTTGTCTTTGACTTTTTTTGCTTGTGGATTGTGTTTTTTCTATGAACCTCGTGCCACTGGAGCGTTTTAATGGTGAAAAATATGTACAGTGTACGATTCATTTGCGTCAAAAACTGATTGCTGTCAGAATAGCTTTGTGTTAACGCGATAAAACTGACAGCCCTAATATATTTATCAACACAACCACAAATTTAACAGACCCACCCTACCCATGCCCCTCCTCTCTTATCATTCCATTCAGCTTTGGCTCCAGATTTGAACACATGTGCTGTATTTTATTATGTGTAAAACTTTATTTAACTTTCTGAATGACCAGTGGGGATGTGCACAGATGCAGCAGCCCAGAGGTCACAGGTTCTTTGGGGACTCGGCGTTTGTTATTTGTGACAGACTACTGTATAAAGTCTTCTTACTTAAGCTGGCCACACACTACACGACTTTCCAGTCGTGACTAATTAGAATGCGAGTCTTGCCCACACACTACAGGACTGGACTGAGAGTGATTCTAGAATGTTTGAGACCACACACTACATGACTGAGACCACAAACTACACAACTGTGACTAACTGAAACAGGATTACTCCATCAGCAGAACAATTAATAATGCACAAAACAACAATGCACATTTGAACATTTTTTAGCTAATATTTTATTGGACTTTAATAAATTCTACAACGAGATAGAAATATAAAACGGGTTTGTGTTAAGGTAAATAATATTTTTTTTTATTTTTGCCATAAGAGACACTTTTCATTGGTTAAACAGGTCATGTGACCCTCCGCGTTCTGACGTGATGCCGAAATAACCATAACACCGGCACAACAAGCGCTAGTTAGCTAGCTTCTTAAATGACACAAGAAAATGGCAACAGAGGTGACGAAGTTTATATATTTCCCTCTTTGGATTAGATACGTGGATGCGTTACTTTTATGAGGTTTTATTATAGAAGACTTGTGTTGTTTGGAGCGAGGAGACGTCAGCTGCGCTTCGTGGAGAGAGGAGGTGAGATGCGTTATATTTCGTCATGACTCAATGAGTGGTGTAAAAAACTAGCGTGTGTGATTTTTAATACGGTCCATATGTGCTCGCCGTTACCGCTGTTTCGATGTTTCTTCTGAAAAGACGTAACAGAAGTTTAATCTCAGACGTTGTTTCCAGTGCCTCCTCGGCTGTTTTCATTAGCGCTGGGCCCGTGTTTGCCAGAGGAGCGTCATAAACCGTAACAGCACCGGAGCGCGCAAAAATCAGGCTTATAATTCCAACATGTTAAAAACCTGCATGGAGTCTAGTCTAGTCTAGACTGCACAAACTACACGATTGGAACGCCAGTCCAGTCACAGATACCCACACTACACGAGTGACACAACTGCGACTGGCTTTCAACTAGCTTCGACTAATGCTCGACTATAAGGCGTTGAAATTAACATGGGAAAATGAGCAAAACAGTCGCGTTGTGTGTGTGGCCAGCTTAATAGGTAACTTACTTACAGTACATTTCATGGACTTCCTACTCTTTAATAGTGCGCAAAAACAACAAATCTTTGCCTAGTATACACAGTGGAGACATCAGCTTTACACTGTTGATCCTTCTAAAAGCTCTAACGATGCTCTGACTTGCATAAGAGTCATTAACAGGACATTGATGTGTCTAATCTTCCTGCCCCTAGCGCCGCCCTGTCGCTCCATTAACGCGTTAAACTTGTTTTCTAGGTCATCTCTCCTTCTTCACCAAAGCGCCCTTTAAAGTCCCCTCACCGGCACTGTCAAGCGCACACTCAGACAGATGAGACACTAACCTCTTTCTGTCACAAGGACTTAATCAGCAGGAGAGAGAGAGAGAAAGAGAGAGAGAAGGAGAGAGAGAGAGAGAGAGGAGAAGGAGAGAGAGAGAAGGAGAGAGAGAGAAAGAGAAGGAGAGAGAATGAGAGAAAGAGAGAGAGAAGGAGAGAGAGGAGAGAGAATGAGAGAGAGAAAGAGTAAGAGAGAAGGAAAGAGTGAGAATGAGAGAGAGAGAAAGAAAGAGAGAAGGAGAGGGAGAGAATGAGAGAGAGAGAAAGAGTAAGAGAGAAGGAAAGAGAGAGAATGAGAGAGAGAGAAAGAAAGAGAGAAGGAGAGAGAGAGAAGGAGAGAGAAAGAGTAAGAGAGAAGGAAAGAGAGAGAATGAGAGAGAGAGAGAATGAGAGAGAGAAGGAGAGAGAGAGAGAGAAAGAAAGAGTGAGAGAGAAGGAAAGAGAGACAATGAGAGAGAGAGAGAGAGAAGGAGAAAGAGAGAAGGAGAGAGAGAGAGAGAAAGAAAGAGAGAGAAGGAAAGAGAAAGAGAGAAGGAGAGAGAGAGAAAAGGAGAGAGAGAGGGAGAGAAGGAAAGAGAACAAAAGAGAGAGAGAAGAGAGACAGAGAGAGAAGGAAAGAGAGAGAGGAGAGAGAGAGAAAGGCAGAGAGAGAGAGAAGGTGAGAGAAGGAGAGAGAGAAAAAGGAAAGAGAGAGAAGAGGGAGAAGGAGAGAAGAGATAGGGGGGTATGTGTGAAAGAGACAGAGAGGGAGAGAGAGAAGGAAAAAGAGAGAGAGAGAGAAGGGAAAAAAAGAGAGAGAGAGAGAGACGGAGACAGACAGAGAGATAGAGAGGGTGGGTGGAGGTAAAGCTAAAGCATCTGTATCAATCCATACTTAAACAGGGAAATGTCTCCTTCAATTTGTTCAAAGCCAAAACTTTGTTCATATGATTAGATTGATCGGGACAGGAAGCTGTGCAGGCAAATTAAATTTGTAAAATTGATACGCAATATTAATCACCTACATTGATTGTGAATGTTCTCTCTATACATAGAATCCTGTGTTGCACCTCTGACCTGGTAGTTGTTTTTTTATATGTACGGTACACTGAATGCATAAGCTTAAAGCCATTCTGTGAAACATTCTATTGACAAAGCAGTATCCTTTCCATAGAGGAAAAATTGATTGCAGATTTACCAAAAATCACAGTGCAACTTCAATGCAATAGAATAAGTAATTTTTCATGATGGTAAATCAGGATGAATAACCTATCTTTACAAATAAAGAAATACAGAATATTGCAATAGCACCAGACCTGCTGCAGTGGTCTCCAGCCTGTAGCTCTCTAACACCTGCTCAAGTAACTCACCAAAGGAATTGGAATCAGACTTATGCTTTATTGCTCAAATTGTGTTTATTACATTTCTACTGTAAATGCATCTTTAGATGCCTTGTTGTGACCACTTCTAAATGGACATCGAACTGTGCTACATTTAACTAGTACTAGCTCACTGCTAGTTTTGTTTTGAAAAGCTCTCCTGGCAAAAAAAAGTTTGAGATCACTGGATGCCTGCAACAATTGTATTATTATAAGGTCAAATATCTAGAAAATTCATCACAATCACAATGCAAAAGGCTAAAATAACCGAAGAAACAGTTGTATGTTTTATTGTATGACACCAGGTTTACTTCTATATAATTTGTTGAGTGAGTGTATATATTTGTAGGTATTGAAGCCCGATGTATTCAGAGCCTTGATCTTAATCAATATTTGTTCGGCCTCACCCTGAACCTACCTAACTATACTTTCTGTCCTTCATTTTTGCTAAAGTCTCTAATGCAAAGTGGTGGCTGTATTTCTCAAAGCGACTACACCCAATTTTTAAAAAAAATATTTATAATAAAATAACTCAAAATCACATTTTCCCTAACACAGATCTCTTGTTAATGTCTATCCATAAAACCAGACCACACTGTCTTCTCTACAGCTAATAATGTCCACTTGTTCACCATATACTGCACTAAATGTATGTCTGTTGTAGATGTTACAGAATACAGCTGCTAGGCCTAGTCGAAAGCACAGAAAGCATTAGGTAAGTGAGCAAAATGTGGACTGATGAAGGAAGTCTAAAATGAATTATTTATGTTTACATTTTTAGGAAGCAAATGTGGGTATAGTACCTCAGTAGTAGTAACATTCGTATATACTACCTTAACCTCTGTAATTAAATTAGAAAAATCTTCAGTATCAAACTCCGTCTGATTTCCTTTGAGTCCAGCTGTATCTGTACAGAAGAGATGTGTCCATGACCTCCAGAGAAGACCAGCACCAACCCAGGTAAACAACCACAGGCACATCATGTGTAATTGAGTTTCCTGCCAGGCTGTTCTGCCCTGACAACATAGAGCAGGACATAAACTGGGCATCTTCAGCCTAATGGAACTAAATGACGACAGCGCGGTGGAAAATGTACCCTTCTACGGTCAAAATCACCCCAATAAGACACAATCCAGGCCTAAATATAGAAAAGAAATGTGCGCTTCAGGGCGATGCTATTTACAAACATGACAGACGCCTGCTGCTCGTATGGAGAGCGCGGTAACAGAACAGTGAAGCGTAGTTTCTCTGCTTCCAAACAACTACAACACGACAAATACGGTTTGAGTGTAAACCCTGTGAAAAACCCACTCACCACGTGCTTGTGTGTCTCTGCTCTGTGACGTCACGCTGTCCATAAATAAATGTGCTAGTGACACATTGGTTTTATCAGTAGACGTCATTTACAAGATTTTAAATAGATTCCATGAAAAAAAATACCATTTCCGGCTAGTAGATTATCAAATATGTACTACTACTGTTGACTCTCCCATTTGAATTAAAACAGCGGTCCCCAAAAGTCAGATAAAAATTAACTTTTGTAATAAACCCTGGTCAAGTTCTTCTGACACATACATTTATGAACTACTAAGCTTAACACAAGTCCTGTTTCACTTGTGCCCTACATTAAACAGCAAACAGGATAATTCAACTTTTACAGCTCAAACTAAGGTAAGCAGCTAACGTTAGCATCTTTATGGCTAACAGCTTCCAGTTACGACTGTTGTGTTTATTATCCTGACTCAACAGTGCAATTAAGCGGCTCTTTTATCATCTTTTTTTCAGGTTGTGTTGTTTAAAGTTAAAGACCTAACCCTGTCGGCGTTGTTTTTCTGATTTTGTAATGCATTGTGGTCTATTTTGACCGTTGCATTGTGGGAATGTTTGAGTGCACTAGTTTTTGACCCTCAGTAGTAGTACACTATGGAGTAGTTAGGACGCACATTCAGTCACGGCCACTGCTTTATGTTGCTGGTTTAGCCTTTACCAGGTTGCAGGAGTGGCTTTTGTCATAATGGAGTCAATCATGCTGGAGTCATCAACTGTTAGCTTGATTATATTTCTATGATTTGGTCTGCTAGAAACAGCAAATTTTATTTATATAAGTTTATAAGCTAAATGAGCTTATAGAAGTATATGATTTATGGGATTTAATTAGCCCTGTAATGTTCAACAGACACAAGTTAGGATTCTGTGAATGAAGTTGTTTGTCTTGTAACCATGGAGATTGTACATGAAGCTATGAAAGCAAACTTTGCTGGCTTTGGACTTTTAAAATGCTACAGAACTTTTACATCCAGCCATTCAGCGGCAGCCCACTGCTCCTGACAGACGCCCCAGAGGCTCTGCAGGATGGGTCAAATGCAGAGAATTAATTTCCCTCTCGAGGGATCATTTAAGTATTATTATGTATCTATCTATCTATCTATCTATCTATCTATCTATCTATCTATCTATCTATCTATCTATCTATCTATCTATCTATCTATCTAGAAGCTAAGCTAATACAGTATGTACATTCAAGTAAATATAATTAACATGTAAATCATAAATATAACATATTCGGTAGCACTTTAAAAGACCTCCACGGTACCTACCAGTTAAGTACCATGTCAGTTACTAGTAACTAACAGTGACACTTACTAGTACTTACTCTGGTACTTACTGTGGTACTTACACTGGTACCTAGAGTGGTACTTTGAGTGGTACTTGTACCAGCAGTTACTGGTACATACCACTGGTACTTACTGTGGTATTTACACTGGTACTTACACTGGTACCTACAGTGGTACTTGCAACAGCAGTTACTGGTACATACCACTGGTAGTTACTGGTACTTACTGTGGTACATACACTGGTATTTACACTGGTACCTACAGTGGTACTTTGAGTGGTACTTGTACCAGCAGTTACTGGTACATACCACTGGTAGTTACTGGTACTTACTGTGGTACATACACTGGTACCTACAGTGGTACTTTGAGTGGTACTTGTACCAGCAGTTACTGGTACATACCACTGGTAGTTACTGTGGTACTTACTGCGGTACTTACACTGGTACTTACACTGGTACCTATAGTGGTACTTGTACCAGCAGTTACTGGTACATAACACTGATAGTTACTGGTACTTACTGTGGTACTTACTGTAGTACTTACACTGGTACTTAAGGTGGTACTTGTGTCATCAGTGACTGGTACTTACAGTGGTAACTATTAGTACACTTACCACTTTTAATAATTTGTGGCACACACATATGTTTCAGTGGTGGTATTGGTACTAAATTAAAAAAGTAGAGCTTATAAATTATGAATAACAATAAAATGCAAATGTTAAAAAAGCACCACTGTCTTTATTTATGTCACAACAATATTGGGTATTGACAAATACCAAAGTAATTATTTGTTTCAGTAAACAAAACAACAGAAAACAATTTACAACAATCTTAGCTTAATTCCAACATTTACTGATAAATACTATGATACATAATGGTAAATAGTGGTACTACAATGGTACTTATTACAGTAGTTGACAGTCAACTACTAGTAACAACGGGACCTGTTCTAAAGTGACACATACTGGTACTTGAGTGGTACTTACTACAGTAGTTGACAGTCAACTACTAGTAACAACGGGACCTGTTCTAAAGTGACACATACTGGTACTTGAGTGGTACTTACTACAATAGTTGACCGTCAACTACTAGTAACAATGGGACCTGTTCTAAAGTGACACATACTGGTACTTCAGTGGTACTTACTACAGTAGTTGACAGTTAAGTACTTGTAACAACGGACCTGTTCTAAAGTGACACTTACTGGTACTTCAGTGGTACTTACTACAGTAGTTGACAGTTAAGTACTAGTAACAACGGGACCTGTTCTAAAGTGACACATGCTGGTACTTCAGTGGTACTTACTACAGTAGTTGACTGTCAGTAGTTGACTGTCAACTACTGTAGTAAGTACCACTGAAGTTGCCCCACTGTGGCACCTGAGGTTCTTCTGTGGTCTCCCATCCGAGTACTGCCGAGGCCCAACCCTGCTTAGCTTCTGAGATCTGACTGGATCAGGCTTTGGCATGCTGGTATGGCTACGACCATACCAGCATGCCAATACTGGTGGTAAAAGTACCACTGTAGGTACCAGTGTAAGTACCACAGTAAGTACCATAGTAAGTGCCAGTTACTACCAGTGGTATGTACCAGTAACTGCTGGTACAAGTACCACTCAAAGTACCACTGTAGGTACCAGTGTAAGTACCACAGTAAGTACCACAGTAAGTACCACAGTAACTACCACTGGTATGTACCAGTAACTGCTGGTACAAGTACCACTCAAAGTACCACTCTAGGTACCAGTGTAAGTACCACAGTAAGTACCAGAGTAAGTACTAGTAAGTGTCACTGTTAGTTACTAGTAACTGACACGGTACTTAACTGGTAGGTACCGTGGAGGTCTTTTAAAGTGCTACCACATATTCTATGTTGTTTGTCCTTGTAGGTGTTGCTGGACTACAGATGGAAATTAGCTGTGAAGCTAGAGTCTGGTACAAGCATCTCTGCCACTGTGCTAAATGTAATTGTACACTGTCCTAATAAATAAATAAATGAAATGAAAATGCTGTAGACAGACTAACATTTATGCGCTTGCACAGAAGCTTCTCAGCATGTGCACAAAGAACTTTGACTCTTTCTACCCTGCGTTAATATGCTCCTCAGCACAACGGACATTTTCCAACATTCTCCAAATGATTTTTTTCTATAATTAAAAAGCTAAAAATTAAACAAACTACAATAAAAATCTGTGACCTGGAAGTACAACAACCCTACAACAACGGAAGGTCGAGAAGTTGATGAAAAGTTTGAACAGAGCGCTGCAAAGTTTGGATAGAGACTTTATCACTTAAAAAGAGACAACAACCATTTTAAAAGAAATCTGATTGTGTGGATGTGATTCTGAACAATGAACACAACATTTTCTGCCGCAGCTCAGGTAAGCTAATTCACGTTAAAACAAACCGAAATCACAAGAGACTCTCATTTCACTAATAAAGCAAAAGGTTGTTGACATAAATCATCGGATGATGTCTGGAAAAGTCTGTAAAAACAATAAAATTACAGACATTGAATATGAAAAATCCAACATCATAGACGTCGTGAGGTAATTTAAAGTTCACAGACGTCCCTAAAATATTACGCCATGCGAATAGGACAAAATCTGAACACAGAAAAACGAGGTATCGATCTTTTTGTGTAGCGGGGCCCAAAGCTCCGGAATGAACTCCTGTGAACTTCAGGCAAACAGGTCACTGTCTGATTTTAAGTCTTTTAAAAATGCACCTTGTGATTTGGCTTTTAACTAGGCTGTGCGATATCGTGATAAAAATCAATCGTGAGCTCATCTCTGTGACAATTTCTCTATTTAATGCAACTTATCTGTTTATACATTTTTTCCAACCTCTCTAGCTTCAGAGTTGCCAATTCTGCTTCTTTATAGTGACTTTGGGCTTCTATTTGTATGGTCTCTTATGAATTTTGAAGGGTTGCATTTTTTTCAGCTGCATTTTCAAGGTATAAAAGAGTTGAATATTAGCAATTTTTATCATCTGATTTACAAAAACGCATACATTTTTGACTGTAAAGGCACTTTGGTCGAATTTGTTGTTTTAAAAGTGCTGTATAAATAAAGTTTGATTCATTGGCAGCATATCGTCCAAATACCGTTATCGTGAATCGCCAAAAATGTATCAGATATTCATTTTTGTCAATATCGCCCTGGTCAGACATTCTACAACAATCATAATAAAATCTAAACCGCATCGATTCCTCCTTGTTTTCTACTGTAACATTTTCACTTTCATCCACTGCCGTACAAACGCTGCAGCTGTTCGGGCTCTGTCAGCTCCAAGTTCTCTCCTGTTTGTCATCCAGGTCATACAATTTCACACATGACATGAGCGCGCAGTGGAACTCCCACATCGCCAGTCACTTCATATATAGAATACAATATGTCAGTCTGTAAATCACAAGTCGAGTGTAAGCGCGACGACACCTTCTCTGTCGGCTAAAGCTTCTGTTTCCGACAACGCTGTGGATTCCCCCTGCCAGCTACATTGGAATACGCTGAGACCGAGGCAGGATCAAGAGTAAACAGATGGCGTGATCCAGATAGTGCTTGTGACAAACAGAAAGGACCAGCTGCCTCTTCCTTTTGGGCACCGGTTATCACAGAGAACGAGATGAGAAGGCGGCGGCGTGACAACACCAACCTGGGAAATAAACGGCGTGAGTCAGAGGCGGCGGAAGGTCGGGCGCGTTCCTCCTGCTGCCGGTCGTGTCTGTCCGCCTGAGGAAAGAGAAGCAGCTTTTGATCTGTTTGTGTGCTTTTCATCGCTTTTGTTAGAAAGATTTTCATTGAAAAATAGAAAACTAGACACAAAACTATGTGTATTGATCTGTTTTCCTCTCCACAATGAATTTTTAGATTTGTTTTAGTTGTATTATAGACCCAGGCTGTGTCCGAACGTCCACACTCATTCCCTATCCACTCAATTACTATTAGTCCTGCCCTGTTCAGTGACTGGTCAGTGCACTCATTCATCTGGTCTTTCGGACACGATGCGCAATACTTTCAGCTGACCGTGGGTCACGTGACTCTCCCCCTTGAGTTTCTAACGGTCGGCAAAAAAGTCAGATAAAAATGAACTTTTGTATAAATACTGACTAAGTTTGTCTGACTCACACATATTTATGGACTACTATCATAATACAAGTCTGCTTTAACTTGGACAATACATTTAACCGCAAACGACTGGATAATTCCTTTTTACAGCCCAAACTAGGTAAGCAATGTTAGGATCTTTACAGCTAACGGCTTTCAGTTACGAGTGTTTTGTTTATTGTCCGGCTCCAGAGATGGCAAAAGTACTGAAATCCACTACTCAAGTAAAATTACAGTTATGTGTAAAAACGACTCTGGTAAAAGTCAAAGTCCGGATGAAACTCCTTGACTTGAGTAAAAGTATAAACGTAAATATGTGTAAATAAAGTCAGTTAAAACTAGAAATTTGGAAGCTTATTTCATTGCTTCAAGATATTTCTGATGTTTTCAAGAGATTTGAGCTTGATTTAATTTGCCAATGAGGTTAGTAAAAATGTCTTACTTCATTAGCAAATAATTTGACTTAATAAAAATAACTTTGTTAAAACAAGGCAGAAAACACAGCAGAGCAAGTCATATTAATCTAGATACATCAAGTATCCAGTAAAACAATCTTATCCAGAAAAATACCAGAAATAAAGATTAAATTCTAGGTTCTTAATTTTTAACAATCTAGAACTCCTTTTTTTTTTTTTTTTTTTGCAGTGTGAGATGGCTTTACAGTAAAATTAATTATAATTCATGAGACTTTTATCATCAGACTTTTAATACGTTTATACAGTTATATGATAATACAGCAATTTTTACTTGTCACAAAGCTCTGATACATGACAGCACAGCAGGCCTGCATTGATTTTAAACGGGAAAAAAGTGTCCATAAGCCTTTAAAGTAACTGACCGTTTTTAAAATGTAGAGAGTAGAAAGTACAAATACTTCTTGAAAAATGTAAGAAGTGAAAGTAAAAAGTCACAAAATTTTGTAATACTCAAGTAAAGTACAGATACTCAAGAAAGCTACTTAAGTACAATACTTGAGTAAAAATACTTTGTTACTTGCCATCTCTGTCCGGCTCAGTAGTGAGTTTAAGTGGCTCCTTATCGTTTTTACTTCAGTCATGTTGTTTACAGTTAAAGACCTCACGTTGTCCGCGCTGTTTTTTTCAATTCTCGCAATGAATTGTGGTCCATATGGACCGTTCTAGTGACCATCGATGCTCATTACTTTTCCAGATGCATTGTGGGAAATTTTGAGCGCACTACTTTTTGACCTGCTGGACATTCAGACACCACTACAAAATGGCGTGACCCCTGAATAGTGCACTATATAGTAAATGTGTGGACGTTCGGACACAGCCCCATTTACTGTAAGTAAACAAAGATGGCTGCATCACAAACTAGTGCCTTGTGTAGCGCGGTGTGGAGTCGAGATTGGATTCCTGTCGAGATGTGACCCCCTCAGCTTTTGTGACTGTGCGTGACGTACCAAGCTTCCCGCGGTAAATAGTTTACAATTAATTTGGCTAAGTTTATGCGTAATTCGAAGGATAAGTTTCGGATTGGGGCTTGGGTGAGGGTTAGCAAAAGTCATTTGAAAATAAAAAATATTACTGATTTTCTAGCACTATCTTTAAACAAGGGGGAGTCCCATCTTGACGGGGGGTTCCAATCTTGACGTTACAGCGGCATTCCCAGGCTTTTCAAGCTACACAGGTGCATTATGAGTAAAGATTTCTTTAATAAAAATTATAAATTTAACAAACGGCAAGCGACTCCAGATCCATGTACAGTTAACTACTGAATGTTAGCGAATGTTGTGATATTCATTGGCCTCATATTTACTTGTCTTTGGTGGAAAAGCTACGAGCTACAAACTCCTTGATGAGTTTGACAAAGTAATTTGTGGAAAAGTACAGGAGGTGAGTTACCACAACATTGCTAAAGTTTTTGTGTAAGTTGAGTTAATAAATTATCAACAAAGTGGAGAACTACTGACTACTTTTGTGCTGATTTCTACAGAAGGTTATTGTATGACACCAGGCATACTGTATTTCCATGACTCTGAGGCGATGTACTTTTGTAAGTGATCCCTCAATATTCCTACAGCCGTTCGCGGCTAGCTAACAAGCCAGCAGAAATCACAAGTTTGAACTAGTGCAAACCTATGGAACACATGAGCAGAGGTCAGAGCCCCGGTAGAAGTCATTGTTGAGTTTTCTAAGCGTTTAGTGTCTTTAGTACTACCTACTCATTTTGTAAAGAAAATTATGATGAAACTATCTAGGGCACCAGTGCGACCCTGCTTATTTTAATGACGTAGACTCTGAACAGGTCTATTGTTTACATTATTAATTATTACATTAAGTTAATTATTATTATTGTGTATTTTTATCAGTGAAATCCAAAACACACAGTCATATTTCACATTTCTCTTCACACATCATATTAAGCTGTGTTCATATTCTAGAACAGTGGGAGTCGCAAAATGATTTCTGGGGTGCAGTGTAAGTGTTTACCAAATGCATTTATCTAATCGTATGTCTTTAGAATCAAATCTAACATAGGACTAAAGATGACATTGGCACTTTCGAGTAGCCTACATTATGTGTTTGGGGTTCACAAGTGCCGGCAGTTTTTATTTTTGGGGTCGTGACTGTTCTAGAATATGATGATGTCAGAAGGTCAGTGGTCTAGAGTTTGTCCTAATAACTCGTAATGTTATTAAAAAGATTTAAACCATTTGAAGCTGCCTCCCATCTGTAAACTTCATGGGCATATCCAGTGTTGTGATGTGACATAAACAAACCTATACAACAATACCACAACAAACAAACAAACAAACAAACAAACAAACAAAACAAAAACACAAGGGTATAAAATAAGAATGCACCTACCAGCTTCTTCCTGACCATTTTCATTTTTCTCTGTTTTTTGCTGTAGGCCTCCCAAGACTCCTCAGTGAAGCCGTAGTTGAAGTAATCTGTAATGTCTGCACCTAAAGAGAGGATTAGAGAGATGAGTCAGGATTTCTATCAGAGTAGAAGATCGAGCTCAAGGAAAAACATTAGTAAAACATCTTTTTTAATACGGCATATGTAGTAGATTGCATTTGCCAAACAAAAGATAAAGTCACAATGATTGCTATTTATTTACTTTCAAGGCACTCAAAGCAATTTACAAACAAGGATCTAATAGTGTTACATTTTTACAAATACTTGATAATTGTATTTATTTATTTTGTGAGGGTTAGGGTTAGGGTTTAGGGTTCGATACCAACTTCAGCCCACTCAAGTGTACTGAGCACTGGGTTTGTAACTGACATGTAAAAAGAGAAAATCAAGTCAACAGTTGTACCAAAGCATGATAAACAACAAGAGTTTAGCTTCTCACAATTATCAGACATTAAAATCACACACAGTTGAACTTATGACCTTTTCTTATTAAAAAATATGTTTTTGAGTCCGTTTGTTGCAGTTAAAATGTCCTAAATCATCAACTGTTGATAGCAGACAAGCCGTTGCCACAACAACAAGAAATACATTGAAGAAATGCCACTCATTCAAGTTGCTAAGCATTTTTGGAATAAAATGATGTCAGTGCATAACCTCTATTGTTGCAATCACAACTGCCCTGGGACAGACTCATGGAAGCGAGGCTGCCAGTGTGTGCCATTGGTCTGTCTAATCACCATCAACTGACCACTAGCCTACACCAAATCCATACAGGGCAATGTGGATGAAGTGTCTTTCATTAGAACAACAGTTTCTTCTCGGCCTCCCACTGTGGCACCTTCAGCGGTCTCCCATCCAAGTACTGCCCAGACCCAACCTATAAGCTTAGTCTCATGTGATCTGATGGCAGATAAACTTCGTCTTACCAGGTCTTCTCCATGGCTTTTCATTGAGTGAATCTGTTTTCCTGTTCTCGTTCCTCCTTGTACTTTCTCTCTCCTCGATGTTCAGCGATGAGGGCGTGTCATCCTGGCTACACCGTTCACCTAAGTCTTCCATGTCACGTTTCACAACTGTGGACAATAAGTCTAATCAGTCACATTGTACAATTTAATAGTCAAGGCCGTGAATAATTCTGTATGCACTGCTACCAATAATAAGTCATTCATCACAATTAGGTGAAGGCGGTCCATGTTTGACCTGTGGCAAAAGAAAGAAATAAGCTCTCTTTTTTCACTTCTTTCTCCTTCTTGGATTCATTTTCAGAGAATCACTATTGTGTCACTTCTGATAAACAACAGTGACAACACACAATTCCCATTTGTGCCCAGACTCATATATCACAGAGCAACAAAAATCTGTCTTTGGTGTGAGGACAATCTTAGAAAATGACATCAAAGCTGTAATATGACAAACCACAGCACCGACAAATTGTGCACATTTATCTTTTGGCCAAAGGGCAAATAATATGATGCTAAAACTGTACAATTAAGAAAGAGTTGGAACAAATGAAATAATTAAATAAGTCTTTAGAACTGACAAAAGTAAAAAGTGCCACTGTATCTACAAATACACAGAAAAAATGTTCATATGAGATGTAACCACATTCTTTAAGGTTTAAACAATGCAAACAGTTTAAGTCTAATGTTGACTGTACATGTTCTCATTATTATATTTCTCAGAGCTGTTTGATTAATCTATTTGTTCGAATGCATCCATTATTCAAGAAGAAAACGAAGGCTTACATTTTCAATTAGGCCTACAAATGCCAGTATGTATGAGTGCGTTTACATGCGTTCAAATATCTCGGTTGTGAGAAGAATTTTGATTAAAACAATTATTTTAGATCTGGGGCCTCATTTATAAAGGTTTGCGTAGGATTTTTGCTGAGCAAGTGCGTACACCTAGTGGCCACAGGTGGCGTGCGCCACGCAAACTCCATATTTATAAAAGCCTCCGTGCGCTCTCCTCCACGCAATCTGAGCTTTATAGATCCCACCTGCTTCTAGAATCTGCACACGTGAAGCAGCGTCAGACCACGCCCTCTCCACACCTCCAATTCACCATGAAAGGTGACTCATGAATAATATTTTAATAGACATGAGGCGATAATCAGTGGGTTTGACACTCGGGAAAGGCAAAGAGGGAGGAGTCTGAGAGAGACGCACCATACAGCAGCAGCAGCAGCAGCAGCAGCAGCAGCTCGTCTGTCACATGTGGATTTACTACTAATAAAATGAGAATGAAAAAGACTCTTGTAACGTAAATGAGGCTCACCTTTTAAATGAATCAGATGTGTGAGATTTGGCCTCGTTCACTCACATAGGCCTATATACGTGCACGCGGAAGTCTGAATGAATGAAACGAGGTTCATGAGCGCGCGAGGGTGACACAGATGCCCTCCCTGAACGAGCCAAGAAGCGATGGGGAAATAAGCAGAATCCAGAGAACAGGCAGCGTTACGAGAGAACGGGACGTGAAACTCCTTTTGCTTCTTTGACTGCACGTGCGCGTCCGTGGCACAGACACTTTAGACATTTCCTTTACTTACACAAGAGAACAAGCGCTCTAAAGCTCCCCGTTACGTTTGGTCCAAACCGGGTCGGGCAGGCTCAGGCTGTGTGTGCGCGTTTGTGTCAGAATGATTTCTGCCTATCTACATTCTGGCGCGTGCTGCGTAAAAAGTTGGACCTGCGTCCGAGGCTTTATTTATTAAACATAAGCCTTGCTAATGTGCTGAGGGAGGAGTTTTCTCTTAAGTCCGAGCGTTGTTTCATAAATACGTTCATAGATTCAGCGGCATTCTCTCTGGTATTAAAGCCATAATAACACACGCGCACACGAAAGCCACGAGCTTGTGCACGAGTCCACACGGGCTTACATACATGTGTTGTTAATAAAAATGAGAGGAATAAACAGCCCTTGTCTGTGTTGGTCAACATCTGCTTTAAAGCTGAAATATAAATGCAATATTTGTATAAAATGATGATTTTCTCCATCAAACACTTCCTCAAACTCTCATCACTTCTGCTCCTCTCCACGAGTGTCGTCTTTTCCCCGTGTCTCCAGCCTTTGCGTACAGCGCACGCATGGGTTCCAGTTTGCTCAGAGCTGAGCAAAATCCTGCGCCTAGTGGAGCTTTTATAAATACCACCTTTGGCGCAGAGGGAGGTTTACGCACTGCGTAAGGCGTAAGCAAGCTTTATAAATGAGGCCCCTGGTGTTTACATGCACTTAGAGAAACCAGTGCCATGTTCCTGTTTACATCATAGATATATAATTAGTAGACACGCAATCAGCAGCTCTGTTCAGTTGTTACAACACAAACAGCGCGACGCCATATTCCTCCGGTAGAGGTGATGACGCAAATCAATTCAACACAATGGCAGAAGTGTCACTTTTATGGATAAAACAAGCTTAAACAAGCGATTTCAGCAAAACCATGAGCAAAACGGACTGATTTGTGTCTTATGAAGCTTTTGAAGCTAAATGCCATACAAACACAATCATTTGCCGAACCAACACATTTTATTGGGTGTTGTTTATGTAATTTGTCTGCTGTTCTCATTAGTAACATCTTAAAGCGGACGTTTGGTGTCATTAGAGTCTTAAAAGATGCACAAGATCAGAAATCTCTTGTTGAAGTTCACTAGCCATTAGCAGTTTTATACATAAATGTTATCTATAATAAAATACTTCAGGTTGAACTTCAGGTTGAACTTCAGGTTTGTAAACTCCACAATAACTTGTAACAAGGCTCTGACCTTTGCTAAATGTGGTCGGTAGATTTGTACCAGCTGACACTCTCTGGATCTTTCATAACTTGCGTATTTTGAAAGCTAATACTAACGGCTATAGGAAAATAAACAGGACTTCCAGACTAGCTCAGATGCAAAGTGTTTGATAGCATCAGAGTTGAACTGCTCGTCTACTAATTATATGTCTATGGTTTACAAGTGCAGATTATTCTGCATTTTTAGACTGGTAACTATGGTAACGATGACACAGACATGGTTTGTATGCAACTTTGTTTTTAACACATGTTTCCAACAATAAACTGATAAAAAAAAAAAAAAAAATATATATATATATATATATATATATATATATATATATATATATATATATATATATATATATATATATATTAGAACAAAACACACATTTTTAACAGTGAAAAAAGATGTCAGAACTCTTAAGAGTCAGTTCAGAATCAGCTGTGTTGGATAATAGATTACTTAATTAGGTTTGGGAAGCATCTGTGGTTACCATGGAAATAATGGCAAATCCGCCATGTTTGTTGTAAGTTTAGCAGAACTTCCATAGGAATACATTAGACAAAACAATAAAAAAGAAACAAAACAGCCGTGGAACAGCCCAATAAACTGCTGGGTCAGTACTGATGACTTTATCACTCTGTAGTGTCAGAATATGATTTAAATAACGCTATTTTCATTATTTAACGATTTAAAAGCTCCATTGGTTTAACATGGGACCAACTGAACATTCTAATGATGTATGATGTCACGTTTCCGAGCCAAATTGTTTTATAATGATAACAAATACGAAAAAAGGAGTGTCATTTGTATTGCTCCAATTGCTCATAAAATAGTTGAAAAAGAAAAGAATAAATTTGTGAAATACATCTACCTCTGCCAGATCAGTTCTTTGAGTTTGCACATGCTCAGTTAACTAATGAATATGTTTCTACTTTAAAGCTGTTTTATATGTTAACAATAAATATAAAAGTAAAGAGAAAGAAAGAAAGAAATACAACACCATAAAAAAATCCAAATGAAAAGCAAATACCTACCAACTAAAATTATACTACTAGTATTACTAGCTAATATCTAAAAATGTCCTTAACATTAAACAATGTTGATAAACATTATATTAATGTAATGCAATCTATGTCGTCAAAATAAATAAATAAATAAATAAATAAATAAATAAATAAATAAAATAAAATAAAATAAAATAAAGAAATCATTAAAATAAAAAAATAAACTTGTCAACAGTTCCTCAACTGTTTCTGAGTTAACGTTAACTGACGAAGGCGGGCAAACTAAACATTTTTAACGGTTTTGCATAATCATCATAATCTAAAATCTATCAGCCATTACTCGTTATATATAAAAATTAAACTAAATTTAAGATTGTCAGGATACCTGCTGTAAATTAGCGCAAATTCAAAGTTTATTCTGACTCTTCCAGCGCCTGCCTTCTCGTCCGCCTTCTGCTCTCTGGATGCTGCTGTCATGACAACCCGTGACGTATTTACGCCGCGACGCGCTGCTGCCACGTCACCTTTACGAGACCCGTGCTGTTTGTTTTGGTTTTGCTGCTCCTCGTGTGACTTTTCTCGTAGATTTTTGACCCAGTCAAGCACGGAACGTTCCAGAAACCACACTCAACATGTTCACGGTGGAAGACTACACGCAATTCCCGCTCCAAACGTGGAAAAAAGTGTTCTCGAAGGTGAAAAAAGCTGTTGTTTTCATGGATGACAGGTGTGCAGAGGCTCTTCATTGGACCGGTGGAGGAGCTGCGGCGTTATTCGAGGCTGGCGCAAAAAATCTAAAGCAGTTTTCAAGCTTCGAAGCGTGCCGCGCCGACGAACCGAAAGCTGTCTTCGTCGTGAGCACGCTGCTGAAGGGCAGAACCGTGGACATCATAAAGGACATCATATCTTTGAGCCACTTTCAGTACTGTGTCGTGATCACTAGCGTTGCTCACTCCGTGCACCTGGTCGCTAATAATGTAACTGCAGAAATGGACGGGAATCCTGTGTTTGAACAGTTCGAGGAGAAGCTATGTGAGTGGATGGGTAACATGAACTACACAGCCGAAGTGATGCACGTTCCTGTTGTCTTTGCACCTGTCTCACAGCAGTTAATTCTCACTCCACCGTTTGCTCATTTGTTCCCTCTTCTCCCCCTGATCTGGATTCTATTAATGCGAAACGCCCAGAGAAGAAGAGATTTGGGAATCTGGTTGATGTAGATGTGAATTCCCTCCCAGCCGAACTGCAAATCGAAATCAAAAACCTGGCCTCAGCGCTGAATTCAATGTTTGAGACGACAGGGACGAGAGAAGAGAGTTTTGCAGTTGGTCCCATGAGTCGCCTCATTGCTGGAGAGTTGGCCAATCACCCACAAGCCAAGAACAGGAGGAAATCTGCCCAGAAGAAAGCATCAATCATATTTATTGACAGGACAATGGACCTGACAGGTAACCTTCTAAGACAGTTTCATTTGGCTGTGCTGTTTTGGTGAATATTTTGTGTTATGCATGATTACTATAACTAGAAAAGTAACAATAACTAAAATAGGCTATATTACAGTGTCAAATGTGTCACAATAACTCTGTGAAACAATTACAAAATACTGTATATTTCAAGCCTGTTTGGTAAAAAACTAATGCAACTATGCAAATCGTTTTTGTTTGTTTTTTTAATTTATTCATTTAAGTGCAGACTAGTGCTGAAGTCCTTTAGTCAATTAATCAGTGTATAGATTTGTGGTCAATCAAAATTTGTATTAGTAAATGAACTCATGAGACTTTATTTTGAACAGCAACAAATAGGAGTGAATTAGCTGAAGATTTCAGACCAAACAGTTGATCAAATCCATTTTTTAAATAGTTATAAACTGCTTTCTGTTCATTTTCTTTAGACATTTTTATTTTTGCTTGACCTCTGTTGGATTATTAGTGTTTTCATGCACAAATTGAGTCAGATACAAACAAAAATAATGTTTTTTAGTTTCAGAACATTAACCACGCCCCCTTCTTAGTTGATTAATCAGCCGATGGGACATGCCTGTGGTTGACCAAGAAACTATTTAGTCGACTACAACATGAAGACATAAACTATTTTCATAGTTTGATCTTACTTAAAGTGTTCTGTTTGTGTAAACTTCTAGCTAAAACTTTACAGTTGTTAATCTTTTTAAACATAAGATCCTTATTTTCCTGTTTTAGCAAAGCCAGTTGGATCTGTGTTGAACTCTGGTTTGAGTTCTTCCACATTATCCATCTGGAACTTTACTTGCTGAAAGGAAAAGGTGGGACGTTAAATGAAATACTTCAAGCTGATTGGGTGTGCGGCCGACCTTATTTGTGTTTAACCAATCACAGCAACCAATCGTAACGGAATATCCAATGTCTGTGTGTGATAAAGTAAGTGTCACACACACACCTCTCTGCTCTTCTTTCAAAAAGAAAGCATTCTGTATTTCTGCTAAAACAAAATCAAACGCAGCAGAAACATGCACATCCACTGGGACTGCCATCTTATTTTGATTCATACGCTACTTCCTGTCGTCATTGCTACTAACCCACCTCAACCAGCACTGCTTGCGATTTGATTGGGCCGTCAATGCGCTGGGTTGGTCTCCTAACCAATTGAGCTGGTGGAAGGCCAGATGGGTTATGTCGAGCTTGTGAATTCACAATTATCCGAGTTAATCCATCTGGCTGACCAGGTTATCTGACCAGAGCTAACAGGACCCTCTTGAAAACAAGATGATTCACATCAAGGGTTATTCCTCTTAAAGGTGGGGTAGCTGATTTTCACACTGCAAAAACAATTTAGGTTTTAAATCTTTTTTTATGAACTTTCTCTCATAAATCCTTTAAACACATTGTTAATGTCAATATGTATTAGGTTAAGGTTGCAATTTTGACCTCAAACGTCTTCTTTACTCTTTTAAAGTGAATCTGGAGAGGATCACCCAAGTTCAGCCAATCAGAACGCTGCATTCTGCTCCTGATTAGAACAAAAATTCTTTATTATTCGATTCAGAAAGTACACTGTGTGCTAATTCTTTTACAAAGAGCTGCATTTATCATATATTTTTTGGTGGAAAACACAAAGTTTACTTATTTACAACTAAAAAAGTTAGCTACCCAACTTTAAATGTCAAATAAAATAATAAGTAAATAACAGATTGTTTAAAAAAACTCTCCAAACATTGTGCTGGTTTACACTGGTCTTCTTCTTCTCAAAATAGGAAATGAATGAAGTTTGAGGAGTGAGTGAATAATCCAATATGAATCATCTTTGAAGCTACATGAAAAACACTCATTACATTATCACTGTTATTTAGAGGTTTAGAAAAGCGTTACATTCCTGTTAATAATAATTCTCTGTATCGTAGGAGCTGTCGGTCGTCACGGAGACAGTCTGGTGGAGAAGATCCTGACTGTGCTGAAGCCTTTACCTGGTCACGTGACAGACGTGCAGGTGGACATGCTGGAGCTAACCACTCTACAACGCAGCCCTCAGACCAAGAACATCCTGGCGCCTGGCTGTTTGGCACAATCAGAGTAAGTCCGTCGCACGTGGATCCCAATTGTAATCGTAATTGTAACCATACTTCTAACACGGCTACTCAACATAACTGCACAGTTTAAATTAATTTAAAACAATGGTTATTAAATGGTCTTGTTACACGTACGTTGGTAATTTATAAGCCACTGTTTACTGCTTTTGTTGTGACGACTGTAAGGATTATTGCCTTCAGGGGATAGCGTTTAATCATGCATTCAATTATGCATCCGTTGCTGAAAACACATTTTGTTAATCAATAAAAATGTGCTGCTGCTATCTACAATGACAAAATACAGACTTAGCAAAAGACTAGATTATTATTATTATGCACAACATTTACTTATTAAGACGACTGGTATGTGTTTATGTTTTGGTTTTATGATCGTGAGAAATTGACAGTATTGTACTAATGAAAAGCTTCCTGGACTTTTGGACCAAAACTTGATTTTGAACAGACTCCACAAGGACAGCCAGTATTTCGCTGCAATATTCTGTGTTTACAGAGTTACAGTTTGTCTCGACACGGCAGGAAGGAGCAATATATTGGTGGCACCTTTTGGAGGGGACAGGTCATAGGCGTATGTGTAAAAGTAAATATAAAGGCGGTTTTGTTCTAGTTACACTTTTGTTAGCATTTCATTGTAGAACTTGGTTAAAGTGTGGGTTTTTCTTCATTCAATTTGTGGTTCATAAAAGAGAACTGTATGTAGAAATATCTTAGACAAATACATAATGTTTTATGCTGTAATGTAACCTAAGCAAATCAGTGATTATGCTACTGGCCATTGACTAGATAAATTATACGGTTTAGAATTTTAAATGGATGAAATTTAGTGTATCTTTCAAAGCATGACCTATATATAGAGCAGGGAATTTTAGATAATATCGTGATACTTGTCTTGAATATATGCCTTGTCTGGCCTTGTTGTCTTGAAAATGGAATATTGAGTATGTCATATGTTGCATAGTAGAAATAACTTCAAAAATAGTTGTTTAAATATACAAATGAAGAAAGTTACATAATTGTAACAGTAGGTGATATTATATAGGTGTTATTTTAGTCAACTGCTCACTCATTGTAACTGGCTCATGCCAGATGGATCTGTGTTGAACTCTGATTTGAGTTCATCCACAGTATTTACTTTACTCACTCGAAGTGTTTGGGAAAAGGTTGGACGTTCAGCGAAATACTTCGAGCTGATTGGGTGTGTGACCTACTGTATTTGTGCTTAACCAATCACTGCAACGAATCGTAATGGCATCTCTAATGTCTAGTGTCACACACGCCTCTCTGCTCTTCTTTTAAAAAGAAAATACTCTGTATTTCTGCTAAAACAGAATCAAACATAGTAGTACATCCACAGGAACCACTATCTTTGTTTTGTTTGATTCATGTGGTACTTTCTGTTGTCGTTGCAACCAACCCCCCTCAGCCCACCCTGCTGCGATGTGATTGGGCTGGTCACCACCACTGTGTCGGGCTCCAATCAATCGGGCTGCTGGAAGGCCAGATGGATTGTCTCGAGTTTGTGAATTCACAAATATCACAAGATAATCCATCTGACTGACAGGTTACACTCACTGGGGTCTTAGTTGCTAATTTTTGCTATTAATTAGAAAGTTAGAAAGCACATTGCAGATTTATTAAAAAATTGTACATGAAAATCTCACTTGACTGCATTTTTTTCTTTATGAACAGTAATTTAGCATCAAAACCACAGAGTTTATGGTTTTCTGAGCTCAGTTTGGGTCAAATATTAGAGACACTCTTTGAGACACTCAAAGTTTTGAGAAAGAAGAACCTTTTAGTCGACTAATTGACCGATAGCACATATCTTAAGTCAACCAAAAATGTCTACAGCCTCATTTAAAGATGTCTTTTAACATTTTCCGGTTGGTTTGAGATAGTATCGTCTGAAAATTGCAATCGATAATTAGCATACAAAAATGATCGATATCCATTTTTGTCAGTATCGCCCAGCCCTTACTAGATACACGTTGAGATCGTATTGCAACCTCGTCCAGTCCATACGTTGTGCTTCGGCGTCCCCTAACTCTGATGGGAACTACTTAGTACGTAATAGTTTAAATTCTTTTCAGTAATTATTGTTGTCCTTTTGTGTATCCTTCAGAAGTGTGTATCCTCTCGTGTGCAGTTGAACATGTCCTTGTGCCCTTCGTGTCACATGTTCCACTCCTCCTCACACTGTTATGTGGTTCAAAGGAGGAAAGCCTTTAAGCGAGAAGAAGAGCTTTGTGGCCAGGGCTGTCCTGTTGTATGTTTAACCAGCGTGACACTGAGCGTGTGGGAGGTGAGCTGTGATGGAAGTGTTTGACTTCGTTGGGTCACTGCTGTTTAGACTTGTGTGGTGGAGCTGACATCTGCTGCACAGAGGCAGGCCGGACTGACCCCAGTTAATGAGGAATACATGTCTATGTCAACAACACAGCCTAATAATAGACACTTAGAGAGCTTGTTTTTTATAGTTTTCTCATTCCTCAATGACAGTGATTAAAGGTCCCATTTATACACAAAATTTTCTTTTAGTTTTTAGTCTCGTTATATGTTGTTATCTCAGCAAAACATACTTGGAGTTGTGATTTGCTGTGATAACAAATGTCTGAGTAATCCTACATTCTGCGTCTCCAAATCTGAAAATGCTCTGGTCCACCTTGTGATGTCACTGAGTGGTAGTTTTCTCTACTATTCAAATCTCTTGATTGTCTTAAGTTGTTGCATATGTATTTAACTTTTTTTCCTCAGTTGTGAACATCGCAGAAAGTCTCAGAATTTTAAAGTTAAATGAGTGGAGGAAGTTTAAATGAGGCTACAACAATCGCTGTAGAGCTACACGTTAGACAATGACAGGGCTGAAGTGGGGCAAAAGATTCTACTGAAGGTGAAAAAGTGCAGTGAAGCATGTCTTGTACTACCACATAGTGACATCATTCAGGTAAAGAACTGGCCTAATGAGCAGGGTTTTTGTATTAAACAAGTGTGAATGAATCAAAACATTTTAGGTGTTTTTTGTGTGGAAATGTCATTATAATATTGATCATAAACGAGTATAATATGGCTCCTTTAAAGTGCTTATGACAGATAAAACAAATTTTCAGTAAAACACAGTGAACATGATTATATTTACAATTTAACTAACAAATGTTTTCAACTTTATTGGCTGTTTTATGTGAAGTTGTAGTTGTATTTTGTCCAGCAAATATAACATATGTAGAGGAAACCACAACTGTTACTAGCAACAGCATTGTAAATGTGCCAAAACTCACATAAATGGCATTATTTTGTAACACTTAATTGTGGTTAATGATTGTTTAAAGTGCCTGTGACAGCTTGAACTACTCATTTCACTAAACAAAGTTAAATCCTTAAACTTAAGATTTCACTAAATATTGCACAAAGTTCATCCCATTTTAGACTTTTTTTAGTATTAAAAATTTACTTCATAGATGATGACATCACGCTATGGAGTTGCTAAGTGACCATGTATAAATTGGACCAAAATGTTTCTGATGTAACAGGCTTTTACTTCTAAATGCATATAAACTCACTACAACATACTCCTTAGTAAAGATGATGTATACAGAGCCATCAAATGTGTTTCTTGTGAGAAAATGTCAAATGTTCTGGTCTCCCTGGTGTCGTCAGGTTAGACCTCTGCTCTACCTAGTGTTTTTCTACTAAATTTAATTAAAATGCAAAATTCATACGCACTTTAAACTCCCAGGAAACTGCGTCAGTCGTGTATAAACTGTCTTTGTGTTTTAAAACTCAGATTATTTCCTGTAATTTTCAACATTTATATGTCAACTTCTTCATCATTTGCAGCCTAACTGCTGTAAAACTATGATCAATATTTACCACAAAGACTATCACACCAAACTAAGTCAAAATTAGAAAAATGTGACAATCTGTCATATGAACCCTTTAAGTTTGCATTGCACATGTTTGTTATTTGGCAGCTGCCTGTGCTAAGCCCAATTAAACGCCCCCATTTTTATTGTGTCTAAAAATATTTGCTAATGTGTTTCTCCAGTTCCATGTGGGACGTCAGATTGAGATGTCTGTGTGATGATTGTTCTCAGTGGTGGACAAAGCGGAGGTGGAAGTGCTGCTCAGAGGTTAGAGGTCGCCCTGAGGTGGGTGTGTTTATCTCTGAGCATATGGCCCGGTTTAGCTTCAGCGTGCTACGATGAGTTCTACTTCATTGAACTGCCTTGAAGAGCATGCCTCACCACAGGCTGTTCTACTCTAATGGCTTGAATCTTGTTTACATAAGTGGCCTGGTCTTATAATAATGCAATATACAATTACAGTAAGCACAATGGCAGAGATGCTTGTACTAAATTTCCATTTGTAGCTCTGAGGAAAGGAGAGGGGAGGCACATTGGACATGTTTTTAGTTGAAGGAGGAAACCAGAGCACCTGGAGGAAACCTACGCAGACACGGGGAGAAATTGCAAAGTTCCACATAGAAAGGCCCCGGGTGCCTAACCGCTGCGCCCAAATGTTTTGAGGCACATTTTAATAGTATTTTTGGCATTAATGATGGATATAAGACATCAAAATGCCCCCCAAAAAACAACAAAAAAACAAACAAACAAAAAAAAGCCCAAAGTCAAAATAAAAAAGCAGATAAAAAGTGTGCCATGACTAAAAAATAGGTGGAAACACTGATCGAGTGCATTTATCTCCATACATAAAACCATTTGACTAAAGACTGTAGATATATGTTAATATTTAAAAAGGCCTAAGCCTAATATTGTGCATGTGCTGTATAATGTACCAGAGCTGAACCATGCACAGACCTGGACTTAAGCGGCTCTTGAGGTTTAATTGTCTGTATAATCAGCCCGTGTCTCTCGGATGTTTATACACCTATGACTTAGAGCGATATTTTTAGCCTGAACCCACTGTGTGTTTTCATTGGCTCTTTTGTGTTGTCCAGGGCAAACCTTTAAATATTAGGTGTGGACCTAATTCCAACCTTTTTGTATGAAATTTGCCTGTGTAATTCCAGGATATTTTGACAGATTACCGTGTCTTAAACATGCTGTGGGTGGCTGTTGATTCTAGGTCTTTGGGCGAGACTCCACACTTACCTTACAATTACAGGATTGTGTTTCTCTTAACCTCATGTGACACCAGTAAACTCTGGTACTACAGTCTAACAGTATTATAGATTCTGTATATTCTTATTAAATGTTTCAGGTGGTGTCTTCAGACATTTCTTATAGAAACTGGTAGATTTCAGTGCAGTTTTAGTGAACAGTTGACTCATAGTCAGTGTGTAACTGTGCTTCTGATAGTAGAACAAATGACATCCTTCAAAATGCACCGCTGAAGTTTGAAATGCTAATTTGCTAATTTGGCTTTCTTGTAGTGAGTTTTAACTTCTATGCATGCCCGGATTATCCAATGGGCCTACCGGGCACAGGCCCAGGGGCCCCGCCTCCTGCCAGGGCCCTTCCAATCAGGAGACATTTTTACTGAACGTCACTTTTTCTGTTTTGTATTTTATTGGTTCCACATTATGTCAGTTTTTTAGAGTGACACCTAATCAGCCAATAAAATGAAACAGGCTACAGCTATTGGTTAAAAAAGTCCCCGCCCCCACATATGCTTTCTGGCCAGTTCTCTCTTCGATTCATTAAACTCGGCACAACAAGCGGAGTTAAACGTTCTCTCCTCGCTACCTCGGCCGCGCTGACTACAAAGGTCCTCCGCCCGCTCTCTCCGCGCCTCGCTCCGGTGCTATGTCGCCGTTTGCCTCCTCTCTTACCGGGCTCTCCACTGCCTGTAGCTCCGCTGACCACAGCACTGCTCCTCCGCCTGCTCTCTCCGCGCCTCGCCCGGGTGCTATGTCGCCGTCTTCCTCCGCGGTTGGTTACAGGGCTCTCCTGTCCGCCCCGCTGGCTACAGCTTCTCCGCCCGGAGCGCCCACACTCCAAGCGTCGTCCTGGTCCTCCACCTTCTCTTTACACTCCCATCGCGCCTCCTTGTCTCTCTCCACCTGGCCCTATGCTTCGTCAGCGCCACAACCCGTGCCACTTATGCATTAACAACATCTTAATCTACAGTTTCACGACAAAATAGCCATCAGTCATTGCAAAAATATTGTGTGTCTGTCATAATAACTATATTTCTCACAAATTGTGCTCTGAAAAGTCTGTTGTCCCTTCACTTTTGGCCCTAAAACATGATTAAATAGTCCCCTGAATGCCCTATCATCATAGGGTCTGATGGCTCACTTGTTAAGACGTGTGCCTTTCACCTGGGAGACTGGGGTTCAATTCCCAGCGCTGCATTTTTACCTTGCCGTGTAAAAACAATGTACTACATTAAAGTTGATTACAAATACTAGAAAATTGATTTGTTAAGAAATTAAAGACAACTTATAAGCAGACATAAATGATCATAAATAGGCTTTTGTGTTTATGTCACCCATTCAAACACTGCAAGTAATAAAGCAAAAAATAATACTTGGTTTTGCTAAATACAATTTGACTAAAAAGTACAATTTTGTGAGAAAATAAAGATTTGCTCTATATCAAATACAGTCCAAAAAGATTTAGAATTAATTCACTAACTTATGAAATCCAAATGCAATCTCCTATTGAAGATATTTTATTAGAAATGATGTATGTATATTAAATATTATTAAGAGTAGTACTGAATGATACCATATTTGCATATTTATTAAAATATTAGCCTAATATTGTGTTGTCCAAGTACTTAATATTAATGCTGCTGTTTTAATAAGCGGAAAGGGTTATGTTGTCAACTCAGAGCTTCAGTCACAGAATTACACTTTTAAAAAATGTTTTTAGTTTTTTTTTCAATATATTCGTGTATTTTAAAGTAGCGGCTTATGGCTCGAAAAGTAGTAGGGGCCCATTAACATTTGTGCCCAGTAGGGATGGGACGAGACAGAATTTTCACGAGACGAGACGAGCCACGAGATTGGGTCCACAAGATCGAGACGAGACAAGATTTTTAAATAATTTGCATTAATTTTTTCAATTTAGAATTTAAACAAGGTTAATAAAAATAATAATAATTCATAATATTTATTATTGTTAGTTTATTTTCTTTTAGTTTAGCTTTACCTTTCATTATGTGTATCACCTTGGATTTTTATTATTACAACGATATGAGTTGACTGAAATTGATCTGCTCCTCCGTGTGTAGCTCAGACTCCGCCCCCTTCCCCTTTCCTTCACAGCGCTGCCGCTGATTCTTCCATGCTGCTCACAGGCACCAGGAGACTTTCGTACTTTATACAGTTATTGATGATATAGGACAAAATATCTCTGTGTGGATCTATTTTAAACTATGTTTAGTGTGAAAAACACTGCGTTGTTCCCGCGATGTCCGCGCGTATATTTGACGATTATATATTTTTCACGCTAACTTTTACAATGTTTAGGACTAATTATCTCTGTCAATATTGGTCCTATCTTTACGAATAAAAACTGAGACAGAGTTTAGACTGTTTTCAGTCAGAATAAGTCTGTTACAAGTCTGTGTGTGGAGGAGAATATTTACTACAGCTGCTCAAAGATACAAAACCTAATTTCATGACCATGGAAAAATCTCACGAGACAATTCAGTACGTGTGCGCACAATATCGTGACAGTTTGATCTCGCGAGATCTCGCGGCACGAGATCTCGTCCATCCCTAGTGCCCAGGGGCCCATAAAGTGATAATCCGGGCATGCTTCTATGTTATTGGTTTGTAACCACCCAGACACGGAGAGGAACATGCAAACTCCGCCCGGTCTGTGCGGAAATCAAACCTGCAACCTCGCGTTCGGTCTGTATGGCGAGTTTTTTCCGGCCTGCAGTGAGAGGTGAGCGGGACGAAAGAGGTCTGCAGACAGACGTCTCTCGATTTTTGCAGCTTTGAACAGGAAGTCAATGGACTTATCTATGTTTCCAAGCCATGTTTTGTGTTTTACACTGAACAAATTCTAACTTATAGTTTCTTGCTATATTGAATACACAGAAAAAAACACTATAGATTTCCTTCAATGTACTAGACATTGTAATAGACATTTAAAATTAAATTAAATCTGACCTCCAAATATAATATAATAATTGTGAACAGTTTGGAAGCTAAGAAGGCATTAGGTAAGTGAGCAAAACATGTGGACTGAAGTAGGATAAAAAATGAAATATTTCTGTTGTTTGCGTTTTTAAGGATGCACAAATCGGGTTCAGCAGCTTTAAAGGGGACCTATTGTGTCAAATTCACTTTTCTAAGTTTTTTAACCGTGTTATAACGGCCTTCTTTCACCATTAGTTTACTCAAAGTTATATTGAATTGATTCATGCATGTGGGTAATCTTGTATTGTTCTTCAGCTGGAGCTCAGGTGCTCAGAAATCCCCGTTCTCACCTACCACTATCCCCTCCCACTTGTCTGTATTTACTTGTTATAATTCAAAAAATTAAAACTCAAGTGAAGCAAATATGGTTCAAAACTGTTCCATATTCACTTTCCAACAATAAAAAATACTTTTTAAAAATCCGTTGCTTTTTACAGTTACATTTTAAAATGAAGAGGCGGGGCTTATCAGATCTGCAGTTTTGAACAGGAAGTCACTGAAGCTGTTCCTATTTTTAAGCCGTTTTAGATCAACTTTGTTTTTTACAAAGAACAAAAGGTAAATTACTGATCTGTGTATGTTCTAGTTTCTTACTAAATATAAAAAAAAACACAATAGGTCTCCTTTAATTAATACATTTTCAATTATTTAACTAAATATTTTGACATTTCATTCTGATATTTCTCGTGACTATAGAGCTAATCTTTTGTTTATTTAACAAAGGCTTAGTGGTATTGGCATACTTTGGTTATTAATATGTGAATGGCATGTAGACTCTTAGATATTATTTTTATCAGAACGTTGAGTCGTATTAAATCACACTTATCGTGAGCCTAAAGCCTAATTTTTCATATATTTCTTAATTTTTTTGTTTCCGAGTTCTACTGACATGTTCACACTTCCTTTTTAACTGCAGTTTCCCCATTCTTGCAGTTTCCACGGCCTCCATGCAGGAGTTTACAGTCTCTGGTCTCGGCTGAGTGAAAGTGGCCGAGCTGCTATGTGTGTCTTTGTGGTCAGGTGCCTTCCAGTTCGCAGTAATTTGCTGTGCTTGGCTGGCGGCCCCCCCTTTTGATCCAGCCGCGGGACACATGAACCCCATTGGCAGAGGGCAGCGAGTTTCTCTCCGTGGCACCGCTCGCACCACCAGCGATTTTGGACCTTGATGTTGCGGCGGGAGTGAGTGCGTGTGGGCAGCAGGGCGCGCGGGTGGCCAAGGTGCTCTGGTACCGATACAACCGCACCCTGCCGTAAGAAAAACACAGTCAGGCCGCCTTCTCTCTCAAATCCAGCACTTTACCACTACTGTGCAGGAAAAACACCTATTTCTGTCCAGGCTGCATGGGAAAGAGAGCATGAATATAAAGTTGTGTTAAAAAAGAGTGGTTAATACTTTGTAAATAGTCTGGACTATAATCTTTCAAACATTGGTAGGGCTGGGCGATCTTTTTCTCCCCTTATTGAGGGATCTTGATTTGTAGTTTTACTTTCTTCACTTAGTAAAAACATAGACGACTGCCTTAACTTAAGGTAGATAGAATGTGTTTTAGATGGTGAGGATGTTGGTAAGCAAGTGCATGATTGGCTATCAAGCAAATTAAAAAGTGCCGCTTGTATTGTAGAAGTCAAGACCACACTAATCGAGACCAAGACCTTTTTGAGGCCACAGGGTTTCGAGATCAAGAGAAGACCAAGACCACTGAAGGTCAAGAATGAAACAAGACAAAGACTTTTAAAAGTTGAGACCTGAGACCAACACCCTGGTTGTCTGGTTGTCTACAAGGATCTTATTGTGCAGTCGTTATTCAAACTGTGCCTGCAAGTCACTGTACTGGGGCCATGATCTCCTGGTGCAAGTTTAGCAGACCATGGTGGTAATGAAATGTCAGACCTCAGGTCTATGATAAGACTGAGACCAAGCAACCTTGAGACCAAGACAAGGCAGAGTCCAAAAGTGCTCTAGTTAGAGACGAAACCAAGACCATCAAAATGCAGTTTTGAGACCGGCCTTAAGACCAAGACCTGCCTTGAGTACTTCTACACTAGTTGCTTGATCAACGAGATCTAAAGATCTTTGGATTTCCGGCATAGTTCCCGAATGATGAAACATCCATACAATTTTTAACCTGGTTTTTAACATTGGTGTGTCATCAGAATCCTACCAGCAGTTGTATTTTGCTTCATTCATGCTTGTTTGATTAATCCTGTTTAGAAAATACTTTCCCACCTGAGTCTCAGAAAACACGTTTCCTAGATCTGTGATATCATAGATATCTCAAATAATCTTTGGAGTTGTGTTTCCTGAGTTTAGAGAGCAGTGTGTGAGCACCACAACGACCATGAGTAACCATCACACTGGGATCTGGAAGACTCCTATCAAGTTTGAGATTGTTTGTTCGCCTGCTTTCATCAGAACCTGACTGACTGTGGCTGTGAGCAGCTGCACTGGATCTAGCTGTCCAGAATAAGGCGGTAACACTCGAAAAACACCTTTCTTTGGGGTGAGTTGGTGAGTGATACTATTCTGGTAAATGTAGTTTAAAAAAAACACACATTCTTAGACAGTTTTTCTTTGATCAAATTAACAAACAAAGAAAACAAATGTTATATTATAATTTGTCTTGTGAATCAAAGCAAAAAATGATAAAAAAAAAAGTGTCAGTTTTTCCATTTTTCATTTTGAAATTGAAAATCAATTGAACAAATGATACATGGATTTTAGATCCATTGTTTAAAGATAATTCAAATTTAGTTCAGATTTTAGCACCAACCTTTAACAGCGTAGAGTATAACACCATAATGTGCAGTCAGTCTTTTGTCAAATGTTTTGTGTGTATAGCTTAGCCCTCAGTACGTCAAAGCCCTGTAGATGTTTTGATTTCTTAAAACACAAATGAATGTCTTATCACTGATGCTGGATTTTGACTTGTCTGGGAATGGGCTGGCTGTAAGACGTATAATAGACAAGCGGAGACTTAATGACAGACAGTCTTTAGCCACATCCATTTTCCAGCGGGTGAATAGAGGAAAGAGATTGTTTTGTCGTTCTATAGTTAGACAATCAGGAGCTGGAGTCAGTTTCATGTTATTACGAGCAGTGCGGGCACGGCTAAATGGATGGAGATGGTTTGAAATCATGTATGCAGCGCACAGGCCTGTCTCATGTCAGAAGGCTCTCCCAGCGGCCTGATTGTGGTCAGACGCATCAGCATAATTTAGACTTGTCCAATGTGTTATTTTAAAGCAGGATTGTATGTTACTATGTATACTTTTTATTCATGTAAATTATTTTCATTGGCTTCATCAAGGCCGTGTGGTTAGCTGAGGTTGGCAGGGCTGAGGCGTATCAGATTGTTCATGGTATATCACTTATGACACTTTTAACTTTAAAGCTGCACTGTGTGACTTTTTGGCCAAGAAATAGACTTGAATAGAAGCAAGTTTTTATCATGTAGATGCTTTTGTTGTACTAAAAAAAAAAATCTTGCATTACATTATCACGTAAGACACAATTATTACTATTAACAATGTTCCAAAATGTGGTTTTAATGTCCTAGTCCTACTGAAATGTGTAGTTGACTGTGCCATGCCCACTTCCTGTTTAGCTTTGTTAAGGTAGCTAACATGTTAGCTTGTGTTGTGGGGCAATCTCAGATATTTTACAACAAGACGTAAGCTTTCAAACTAAGTTTGATTGTGGCTAATGTAGCGTAGGCTAACACCGGGCTCACACTGCCTCGCTGGCGGAGCTGGGGGAGTGGAGATAGTGTGGGCAGAGTGTTAGCTAGGCTAAGTTTATGTTGTGACTAGAGAAAAATACCTTAAAAATGAGACCTTTGTTAAAACTGTAGGTGCTGTGTCAGCGGAGCACAAGCAGTTTGAAGTGCCGAAAAATGGATTAGCGCTTTATGGGGACATTTTTCTAGGGCCCGACCACTGCAGTTAAGGGAGCGGCCACTATCGCTACTCGCACGAGGAATGAGATCTAGTTCTAATAATACATCCATGGTAGGGAACCCCCCGAAAAGAGATGATACATCTCACGAGGCTATCCGATAATCAACTAACTAAATAAATAAATATATGTAGATATAAACAAACTTATTTCACATCAGTTCATTTTCTGTTTTGTTTTTTGCCACACAATGGAAAAGCATGGGATGTTTATTTACATCCTCTGTGTTATATATCATGTATATATCGAGATTTTTTATGTAATTTCTTTAGTAGTAGTAGTGTAATGATTTTATTTTGAAAACCACTGGATGCACTCACCTGCACTCGTTTAGTTTCCTGTTTTGTGCAACTTCACCAAAAAAGTTCCTTCCAACGGAGGAGATCCAGATGATTGGAGCACAACGCGGCTCGCCGAACAAAGTGGATTGCCGCGTGAGAGCCTCTCATTACTTTTCAAGAAACGGAAAGCCTTTGTACAACGGACGTAAAATACAGGGTTTTTTGTGGTACATCACCACATCATTTTACCCGTTTATTCTTTGCATTCAAGGGCCGCTAAGGCTCTACTAGGGATGGGACGGTATGAAATGTTGACGGTATGATAACCGTGAGGAAAAATACCGCGGTATCACGGTATACCACGGTATTTTAAATATTGCTGGAATCTCTTTCATTTTTCCCAAAAACTCTTTTGTTGAGGAAAAAAATCATATTTATTTTTAGAACTTTCATATTATAATAAAACAGCTTTGTTATCCATAAGAACAAACATTGCATTTGGAAATGTATTTAGAAAATCTGTTCTTATTAAAAATGTACTTTACAGCACAAAACTTTGCACAAGCTCATGTGAGATACATTTAAACTATGATCTTCATAAGACTGAACCAGGACTGAACCGGGACTAAACCAGGACTAAACTAGGACTGAACCGGGACTAAACCAGGACTAAACCAGGACTGAACCGGGACTAAACCAGGACTAAACCAGGACTGAACCGGGACTAAACCAGGACTAAACTAGGACTGAACCGGGACTAAACCAGGACTAAACTAGGACTGAACCGGGACTAAACCAGGACTAAACTAGGACTGAACCAGGTCTAAACCAGGACTAAACTAGGACTGAATCGGGACTAAACCAGGACTAAACTAGGACTGAACCAGGACTAAACCAGAACTGAATCAAGACTGAACCAAGACTAAACCCGGACTGAACTAGGACTAAACCAGAACTGAATCAAGACTGAACCAGGACTAACCCGGACTGAACCTGGACTATACCATCACTGAACGTGCACTAAACCCGGACTAAACCCAGACTAAACCAGAAATAAACCCGGACTGAACTAGGACTAAACCAGAACTGAATCAAGACCGAACCAGCACTAAACCCGGACTGAACCTGGACTGAACCAGGACTGAGGATCCCGCTTCTTCGATGCTTTTCTACCCGTTACGCCTCAACCTGCCACGAGGAAAGTGTGTGTCATTAGGTTTTTGCGACTGTCACCGTATCAACACGAAGCTGGCAAACTGTAGTTCGGCTCTGAACGAGACGCGCGCAGCAGCAACAGTTATTTTATTGACAAGCATACACGTGATGTAAATCTTTGCGTTTGTAGCCTGTGTGTCATGAGGAGGCTGTGACGTAGGTTACTGTACAGAAGAGGAGCTCGTAGTGCAGTAAACTGGTGCAGGGAGACGAGGACCAACCGAGAACTCAACCAGGTCTACAGGAATAAAGACAGGATATTTTTGTGTTTTACAGTCAATAGCTTTTTATATTTATTTAGCCTATTTCCTTAAAAGTACGAGCGGTATGAGCACTTTATAGCTTTCAGAAAAACTAAAGACGAAAACAGCAACGTAGTCGGTCGGACTTGTCTGCGCAAAAGCGCACTGGCACAGCGGTGACTTGAAGCAACAGCGCACTGTCCAAAACACAGCCTCACATTTACCACGCAAAACTACTACAACGAAGCACAAGCAGGCGAACACTTACCTCGCTGAGAATCACAACCGTCTCCCGCTTTGACACAGCCCTCTCTGAAGAAATAAATCCACAAAACGAACGCTGTCCATCGTGTGTCTTGGCAAAGCCGTGTCCACTCGCATTGTCCGATCCAAAAACGTGCTTTTGCTCAAAGCGCTCCACCAAACATCCTTCCGTTGTAAACCCGCGCGGTGGTGCCCATCTTGGCCCGGCACGTTGTCAGTGTACAGCTCCAGTAGTAGGAATTAGTCCACCAATCAGGAAGCAGGATTCCAGCAGAATATGCAAAGATGAATGAAGCCACCGGCCGAAACAGGCTGTTCTTGTTGTGCTGTAGACTGTCTGACGGCGCGTTATGCGTAGTGTCGTGAAGTGAACGGGAGAAGGAGCACGGGGAGCCGCGCTTACACGTGGATTTATTTAAAGCGCTAATACCGTCAAAAAGTTAATTCTCACGGTAGTGATACCGTAACCTTTGAACACCGTGGTATACCGTGAAACCGGTTACCGTCCCACCCCTAGGCTGTACAATCGCCTACTAAACAAATAATTGTTGGAATAATCAAGATTTCAATAATGATTAAGGACACGACAAAATACAATTTAAAGAAGATGAGGCAAGACATGAGATTGGTTCCACCAGAACCAGATGAGATGAGATTTTGACAGAATATAAAATAGAATGTGCAATCCAACGTTGCCCTTCAGTTTTGGTCTCACAATTCATTTTTTGTGCTGTCATTGTAGCACTGCTTTTCGGAAGTACAACTTCACTCGATGGGTATTTCAGCAGCTTTGAGTTCAAGCCAAATGTAAATATGGAAAAAGATTCACGAGATCAATTTTGACTTGTGTGCACAATCTCGTAGCAGTTTTGTCTTGCTAAATCTTGTGGCACGAGATCTTGTTTCATTCCTAAAAATCATTCAGTAATCGTAATTATCATTCAAAACTTCAACTGCAGAAGGACCCGTGTACCACCAGTAGTGCACGTACCACAGTTTTAGAAGCACTTCCCTGATTGATCGGCAATGCAAACCAGTTTCTATTCTGTCTAATTTCTGATTAAGTTGCCTTTTATGCTTAATAACGGCTTACATAAATGTGCCACCAAAAGCTCTTTTCATCCAGTTGCATTATCATCGTGATCACATATTTCCTCTGAAGGTCGTCTCGCGTTTGAACTGTTTTCAGGTCACTCTCGTCAGTCAGCGGTAGAACGCGCTCGCTGATAAAACGCTTCAGACACATAATATCTTCAGTCTCCTCTGGTCCGTCTTTGTCTCCCACTAATTCTGTTTTCTGCTCCGAGTAGAAGCCTCCGGAAACCCACACAACATCCATCAACTAGATTACTTTCACCTGAACAACTTGTACTTCATGTTCCCATCAGCGCAGATAAAACTGGCCATTCTGTCTTTAGCTTTTGACATTTTCAGTTGCCGGACTGTGTGTTTTGGTCCAACAGAATGATATAAAAAATAAAAACGGTAGAGGATGGCAGTTTACTTCCTGCAGACTTGTTCTTTTCAAAGAGCCCCCACTGCTCGCTTCCTTTGAAATGATAAACTCTCCAAAACGCAGGAGGAGAGCGAGGATCCGGTGTCGTTCCCGTTGTGATGCTTTCCTTTTGAGTATGTATTTGGAAAGTAGACTTTACAACTCGAATTTGGAAGTGAAGCTGGTATAATTACAATCTAAGTGTTTCATTGTGTTTAAAAGGATCTTTATTGAAATTGTAATTAGGGCTATTCGAATATGGAAACAGTAAAAATCACTTTGGAATTCCATGCACTAGAAACGATAAAGAAAGCGCAGTAAAGCACACATGGCAGTTTTGTGTTTCCCACATCAGGAATTGTGTTAAAGCTCTTGCTACTAGCTGCAATGGTAATTAGACCTGACTAAGACTGCAGAAATACTCAAAACAAGTTTAGATGATTGACTTAAAAACAGTGCAGAAGATCTATCTATGACATCACAGATCAGGGACATTCTGAACAGTGTTTTCTGAGGCTCAGTGTGGAACAAATAATATGTCACAGACAAAACTCCAGATGTGTTGTTGTCGAGGAAGCAACAGGATTAAAAACTTTAAAAGTCGATTTTGCACAAAAGAGTGTCCTTTAAATCACAATTGAAATCACGATTATTTAAACATTTTTTTGTTTAGAGCAGCAGTTCTCAAAGTGGAGATCGGGACTTCTTGTGGGGTGAGGTTGTAATTTTACATTGATGTCTTGGTGTTTGATCTGTTTTTAATCTGAAAAAGCATCATGTTTGACTGAATAATGGTATATAAAACAATACTTTTGGTCATATATAAAGCAAAAATTTTGGTCATATATAAAGTAATAAACTACCAAAGTAAACACACTTAAATTAATTTTATCGATCTATTTCATTTTGCTGTGGGGAGTCGCACAATGGATTTTTTTGGGGGTCCCGGTCTGAAAAGTTTGGGAACATCTGGGTGCAGCAACAGCTCTTAGAAAAAAGATTGTAACCTGTAAATGTCTATCATTATCTGGAGTACTTTTCCAGACAAGAAAAGGGCTAGAGAACACGAGATTATGTTTGTAATTGATTAGAGCAGTACATTTGAATAATTGCATAGCCCTATGGAAATGGTTTTCAGAAAGGTACTTGTTGATGCCTGATCTTGTTAGGTCTTAGAAGCTAAGCAAGAGAGAGTCTGGTTAGTGCATAGATGGGAGACCCCTGGTACACAAGTGGGATGACAAAAGCGAATTGTCGCCTAACTGACAATGACATTGTGTCTGTACACTGGATGAATGTTGCCTTGATGTGATGCTCATTAAGTGCCTTAAAAGCAGTGTAAAAAAGACCATTTAAGTAAACATTGCTTTGTGAGTCCTAATTATTCGTTGGAAGGAAAGGAGGTCCTCAAAATGATTGGCATCTGACTGTTTTTAAAATTGAAACAACCTCCAATAGAACAGGACAAATTTGCAAAAGCAATAGTAGAGTAATAGCAAAGTTCAGTCTGGAAAACTACTTCTAATCATTGACTCTTACTATCATAGACTCAACACAGGCCTATCAATACTTCTGTGTCCCTAAGTCTTCGGTTTAAAGCCTTAAGCTAAAGAATGTCATGATCTCAATTCAATTTCAATTGTATTACTGTAAAGGCCCACACAAGCTTGTATGCTAAATTTGGTGATATATTTTGTCTGTCTTTAGACAAGTTTGACTCCTTTTCCTCATAAATCCAGGCCCTGGTCACTGGGCTGTGCTGCTGGACACTCAAGGCCAGCTCTGGTCCGAGTGCTGGCTCTGCTCTGATGCTTCGTGTTTACAGGAAGTCATCCGTGTTTTTACTTTATCAGCCACACTTTGTAAATGAGCTGAGTGAGGAATGGACTGACCTTGCACAGCTGTGAGCCTGTTACATGTCGCTCCATCAAAGATTCATCCTCTGCAATGCTTTCTGCTGAATTTGTCATGTTGTATTAGTCCAACTGAAGTTTGTTATGTAACTTGTGTAGTGCTGTCACAGTGCTCAAATCTCAAGCTCAGTTTGATACCAAGGAATAGATTGCCACAATGATAGGTTAGGGATGTTCATGACGTCTTAAAGTATTTATGAAAGCGTTTTCTCGTATATCAGACAAGTGTCGGTTTATTACCTGACTACTTTCTTTGTTATTTCTAGATTTTGTTCAAGTTCTGATAAAGCATAAGGCTAGAGAAGTGATTCTTAACCATAGGCCGGGGCCCAAAGTAGGGCCGCGAGCAACTCCTTGAGGGCCACACAATCAGTAAAATACAATACATTTAATATGAGATGGGGCCCCAGGTTACTTTCTATATGAATACTTGGGCCTCGAGATCAAAAAGGTTAAGAATCCCTGGGCTAGAGCACTTGACTTTTCCACCTAAAGTGTATTAAAGATGGCACTTTCTGAAGGGATAATAAAGCATTTTTATTTCAGACAGTAGATAGTCAAAAGGAGGTTTTAAATCTGACAACTTCCTCTCATAAATCTTCCGACACATTGTACGCATGTATTCATTTTGGTTGCAATTATGACCTTACAAAATAAATCTACAATCAAAGTTCTGCTTTCAACTTTATTATTCAGTAACCACCATAAAGCTAAGATTTTTACACCAAAAAGTGCCTTGTGCAAAGTGGCACACACAGACATTTTTGACCACATGTTTAACACAGTCCTACATGTTTAACCAGACCTACATATTTAACACAGTCCTGTGTTTAGCACAGGCGTACATGTTTAACACAATCCTACGTGTTTAAAACAGTCCTACATGTTTAAAACAGTTTTGTATGTTTAAAATAGTCCTACATGTTTAACCAATCCTATATGTTTAACAAACTCCAACGTGTTTAACCAGACCTACATATTTAACACAGTCCTACATGTTTAAAATAGTCCTATAGGCTATGTTTAAACAGTCCTTCATGTTTTAACACAGTCCGACGTGTTTAACCAGACCTATAGGTTTAATACAGTCCTTCATGTTTAAAACAGTTCTATGTGTTTCACCAGTCCTACATGTTTAACACAGTCCAACGTGTTTAACCAGACCTTCATGTTTAACACAGTCCAACGTGTTTAACCAGTCTTACAGGTTTAACACAGTCCAACGTGTTTAACCAGTCCTATTTGTTTAACACACTCCGACGTGTTTAACACAGTCCTACGTGTTTAACACAGTCCTGTTTTTACCACAGTCCTACATGTTTAGCCAGTCCTACATGTTTAACCAGTCCAACATGTTTAACACATTCCTACCTGTTTAACACAGTCCTACGTGTTTAGCACAGTCCTATGTGTTTAACACAGTCCTACGTGTTTAACCAGTCCTACATGTTTAACACAGTCCTACGTGTGTAACACTGTGTTTACTCTCTTGCATGTAAACTGGAGCAAAACTCTCAACTGGTTTGAGGAAAAAACAGTCCTTTTTTTGCCTATACTCTGACTGAATAACGACTTCAAAATATAAATATCTGCTTTTAAGTAATAGCAGGATTTATTAATTTAATAGCTGAGGCACCTGACATTAAAATAAGACTTTGCTTAAAAAGAAGCCTAAGCAGACTTTGCAACTCTGATGATTAGTACCATAACTTGTACCTCAAATTTGCATAAAAATTACTTCTGTAACAACTTTTCTTTCACTACTAAGCCAGCTTCTATACTGCAACTCAATTAGAATAGTTCCTTAGGATTCTGGTCTAGTAAAAATACCTTACAAATGAAAGTACACGTTTTGTTTTTCCCATACTAAACAGCTCGTATGTTTGTTCAAATAAAACCTGCCTAAATGTATTTTAATAGCGGCACACATTAGTACAACATGTTGCGTGTAACTAAAAGTGAACACATATGGTCCGAATGTTGCCAAGTCATTAGTGCGTGTGCAGCGAGGAGGGGGCAAGTTCCTGGAAGCGAGTGAGGCAGTGAAGAAGAATGGTCCGAACAAGTCTGACTCAAGATTTCTCTCATTTAACTACTTCTACCTTCCCTGTTTTGGACAGATATCTAAAGCCCGAACATGTTAAGACTGTTTATTCTCTAATTTGGACTCCCTGATGTTTGAATTAGTAAGAATGCGCTGTAACAGAATACGTGACATGATTCAGGCTTGAGTCATAGAAGCGTAGTACAAATGATGGAGGTGTAATGAGGTCCTGCAAAGCGGTTAGATGCTTTTATAAAAGACCACAGAAAAAAATGTATTTCCAAAGGTCATTAGAAGGCTATGATGATTGGAAAAAGAGCTAAAAGTGTTATTATTAATGAACAGAAGTAAACTGAAAATTGTGTTCCAAAATACAGTATGTTGAATATTTGGATAAAAAGATTTAGATGATTTGAGAAAGTTTGTACAGAGCGCTACAAAGTTTGGATAGAGGACGTAATCACCTTAAAAAGATTAAAACAAGAACTGTTTTATAAGATATTCAATTCATTTTAATTACATTTATTTTTGTACAGCCAGATTGCAACAGGTCAGAGGACCTCGCAAGATTGTTGATTTAGCACTCAATTGTCAAAAAATCAAGCAATAAAACAGTCATTGTTCAACAGAAGCATTAATCAGAAATCGTCAATATTCAGAAATACAGATTGTCCAACAACAAACCGACAGATGGATAATTGTCCCAGAGCATCTCCTCTTGCTAGCCTCCTTCTCGTCAAAGAAGGTGAAGGGGTTTATTCAGTTAAACGCAAACACAAATACTCAAGCATCGAATAAAGAAGACTGTAAAATCCTATTCGAAAAACATCATTCGGCCAGTCTGCTTTTTCAGTTCGAGGAATAAAAAAATACATATATTAAACAGTGGCTTTTAAATAATCAGACATGAGGACGGCCAATCTAAGACAGAGAGAAGTGGGGAAGAATCCAAGTGGGAGATGTTCAGGTCCTCAATATTAGGAGGCATCAAAAGTCCAGGTGTCGAGAGTGGAACAGCGGCATCTGAAACAAATAAACTCCTCAAAGGGCAGTAAGACAAGGGACAACATGAGATTAACAAAGAACAATTTATAATTGAATGGTAATGAAATATTCTTTACAGGGAATTGGCAGGGAAAGGCAAGACAAGTTTATTTCTACAGCACATGGCTCGAGAATGAATGTGGTTGCGACCATGGCCATACGCAGCATTGGGGTCCGTGAGGTCTGGGCCTCCGTATTTTTTATTTTTTTTACAAGGCTCAAAGTGGAAGAACGCAAAACTGACTTCTGTTATTTCATTAACATTTCACTATGTTGCCCTCTAAGCTGGACTCACATGGTGCGGCTGGTCACAAACCCGCTTTTGCGCTCTCTTCTTCGAGAAGTGCAGTGTCAAAACAGAGCTATTTACCTTTTTATTTTTTATTAATAAGCGTTTCGAATTCCCAGTGAAATTCTGTGAAAACTCCAGCTTCATAGCGATCATTATTTTGGGTCAATCTGCCTTATATCCACAGAGAAAAAAAAAACATGCGAAATAATTAAATTCACAAAGCACTTTGATTTTGAACTACCTCTTGTCTTTTTAATTATAGTCAAATGACATCCCATAATGAGAATATTATAGAAAACACGACAAATTGTAGAAAATATCATTGAATTTTTAAATTTTTTTCTGGGGTTGGGCCCCTAGACCCCCCATTCTTTGAGGAGTAGCCTAAAAAAGACACACTAGGGAATTTCTCACTTCTGCAACTTCCAAACTTAAAAGCCTGATTGTGGCAGAATACAAATACTCTATATTTGGACCTCGGTTTGTTCAAAATCTTACGTACGGCCCTGGATGCGATTCTGATGGAACTACATGACAAAGAAACAGATTTAGTCTGCTGCAGCTCAGGTAGTTTGTGATAAAACAAATGTTACAATCATGTTTGAATTAAAAAGTTATTGATTAATAGTTGGTTTGAAGTACCTGTGCTTTGGGTTTTTCTTGCTGTGACTAAATCTACCATCTTCCACGTTTACTTAACTTCTTTTCCTTCCATTCCATCCCCACAGAACATCTCTCAATACCCACTTATCCCGTCTGTGTCACCACCCAGAACACCGCGTCATGTCAAGTGCTGCAGTGCCCCCTAGAGCCCGCAGCGGCCCAATCCCCTGCCCCCTTTTTCCTTCAGAGTTCAACTGTTACTCATCAAGCCCCGTCTCTCTCACACCCCTCCCTCAAACCAGTGGCCAGCGCGGGACCCCGGCGTCTGCATCTGACCAAATGGCCCGAGGAGAGCGTCGGGGGAGCGGGCCGGGGCCAAAAAGTCAAATTGGAACCATATTTCATCCACACTCTATCTCTTTAGAAAACACAGATGTAGCAGAGACATTGGTAAACATATACAACTGCACACATGTGGCCCGGACCATTCACGCTATTGGCATTTCAGCTATGAGAGCGATGTCGTGGACTTGTTGTTGTTGTAGGTGGTTTACCAGAAATCTTATCTAAAGTTTTATTGCGCAACATGACTTTTTTGTTACTTTGGAAATTGCGTTCATAGCTTACAGTTAATGTCTGAAAAAGAAAGAACTGTGGAGCCCTGGGTGATCTATTCTTCACAGCAGAGTGGATTATTTTCAGCTGGCTTTCACAACGGAGAAGTAACCACAGCTATGACCCATCCACAGGCTATCTATTCTGTTCTATGTCTTTGTTGGAAATGCACAAGAGTAGAAGAAATTATTGTTTTTTTAAAGCTGGAGTTATTTTGTAAGCAGCGTTCTGATTAGCTGCTTTTGAATAGGTGATACATTGTACTGTTTAAATGTGTTCATAAATTCTGGCCAAATTTAAAGGTATGTGGATTAGGGCTGCAACAAGATTATTGGATTAATCGTCAACTAATTTAGTAATCAAATATTCGTAATGAGTCTGTACAGGTTCTCAAACATGCATGAACCGATAAAAATAATACGTTTTAGAACTCTAATTGGGCATAAATGAAACATGTTAATTTGCTGCTTTTACCAGAAGAGTTAGTCGTAAACACAAATTTGATCTTGACTTGAGGAAATGTGACTAAAGTTGAATAATTCTGAGATTTTCCACAGAGAACCAGATACAGTATTTATGTGATTTCAAGTATAGAGGCATTTTTGTCTATTTTCAAAAGAAAATAGTCCTTTGCTGTTTTTAGCAAAACAATACATTTTTATGCTTATTTAATTGGCAAATCTTAGTTTAGATCTGTAAATATAACTCCTGGACTAATTTAATTTCAAATTTTTCTCCCCAGAGTTGATAGAAAAGCTGTTTTGTCTGTAAATATAAGCCACACCTCCAAAACATCCTCGAGCGACAGAACTCTTTTTTTTTTTTTTTGGGTAGAAACTTGAAAACTAAGCAACCACTCGAAAGAATATTCGGCCAACTAATCAATTACCAAAACTATCGTTAGTTGCTGCCCTAATGTGGATGTTAACCATGTGCTGAAGGATTTGTAAGATTTGTAAAAATGAAGGTAAAAGATAAAAAAAGGATCCACAAAGCAGTTTGAGCTCGCAGTTTTTTATTTACCCCATGTCACATTTCGGACACACGTCCTTCACGATCACATTAACAAACACGACCAAGCATAACCCCCCACCCCAACACAGACCCCTCCTAAAATACATTTGGTTTCATTAAAATAGGTTTGAGAGCAATAGGCTGGGTAGAGATGAACCAGATGAGAAAACATGAGTTTCTTTTTATTTATCTATTGGGGTGAAAATTGGCCCGCAATGTCCTGCCTTCCACTAAAAATGTTGCGTTTGTTCGCCAAAATCCTCAAAGTTTGTCTGTTTTTGTTGTTGTTATTGTTGTTGTTAGCATTGTGGCTAACTGCCGTGAAAGGCCTTGCTCTTAGCTGTAAAAAGGGAATAAAACTTTTCAGATGGCTAAAATGCTTTAGGTTAGTGAACAAAACGTGTAGACTGATGTCGGAAGCTTAAAATTAGATATTTGTGTTAGTTTACATTTTTAAGAAAGCTAAAATCAGGCTTATTTAAGAAGACAAAATCAAACCCATCTAAACATTACATGGTTTGAGTTGTACTTTTCTTTGTGCTGTTTTTTGGCCCTGTTTGTGCTTTGTGTCTGGCTGCAGAGTGAAGATTTGGGGCGGGTGGGCGTCCTGTGCGAGCCCCCCCTCCTCTCTCCTCCCTGTCCAGCGCGGGCCCCAGGTCTGGAACACATTACATCTGATATTAAACACATGGCAGCAGTTAGAGCGGAGAAAGGCGAGAGAAAAAAAAAAAGCCTATTCTGAAAAAGTAAAGAAAACAGCGGAGTGGATTTTGTGGGACGGGCCCCCTTCTGTCCTGCCTCGGTCTGCATGTCCTTAGCAATGATTTGGCTTTTTTTGTGTCTTTCTTTGTCTCTCCGGTTTCAGAGTTTTGTAAGACGATCGTGAACTACATCAAGAAGGTTTCACTTTTTTTTAAGGAGAAATGAAAGATATTTGAGACGCAGCACCACACGAGATGGATAAAATATGTGAACACTATATGAACTCATACATATACAGGGCATTTCATAAAACGACGTCATTGTGCTTTGGTATTTTTGTAGCTGTAGGAGTATAGACGTTATGCACTGACATCATTATGGAATTCGAAACATGTCTCTAAACGTCTGACTGAATGTGTTTCTTTGGCAGTTTTTGTCTGTGAAACTTTTGTTTTGCTCAATTAGCTTTATGTGGTTATTTAGAAAGTAGTCTTTCTGTTGCTGGACTTCAGAGCTTAGCTAGCTTGTTTGCAAACTGCACATTTGAACTGTTGGGTTGTGGTTGCATATGTTTGCTAACAAAATATAATACTCATAATTTTTGTTGGCATAATGAGACATTTACTGGTTGAATGACAGGTTAATTAAGGATATTAAGTGATGAAAAAAAAAATGTATGAAGGTTTTTTTTTATTTTTTTTATACGCTATATATAAATATATAATATTCTGTGGCATTATGATACGTATACTGTATATAAATATCCATCCTGTTTCCATTTGCTCGGTCCAAAGTGAGCCTAAGGGTGCTGCTTTCAGAGCATATCCTGAAGGAGGCCCTCCCATGGCTAACTTCAGACTCCCTTTTAAGCTGATGATGATTAAACAAGAGAAAACATAGGCTCAAGTAAAACAATAATGATCCTCAGCAAACGATGATTTGATCCTGTGACAAACAGCTGCATTTTCAGTGATGATAACTTTATTTGTTTAGTTGATAAACTTAGCAAAGCCAAGCTAGCGTGTTAGCATCATGGTTAGCTTCATCTGTTTTCTGTTTGTCACAAAAAAAAGGTAAATCTTGTGCACAATGCATGCCAATAACTAACCTCTAAGCTAAAATAACAGTAGCTTAGAGTCGCAGAGGCTTTGCAAAAACCTGAAATTCATTCAAAAAAGGTTTCTTGTTTATCCTGTGTCACAATTTGAAATTATGACATCTCTTTTTGGGAATCACTGAGATCAATAGCAGGAAGAAAAAGTATAATTCAGGTACAATTTAGTTTTTAATTTTATTAAGAA